>JAYKAV010003165.1:17080-239960 GCA_035582835.1 Phoebastria nigripes
TGGGGCTCTGAGCAACCTGATCTAGTTGAAGATGTCCCTGCCCATGGCAGGGGGGTTGGACTAGATGACCTTTAAAGGTCCCTTCCAACCCAAACTATTCTATGATTCTATGATTTTTCTCCTCAGGTATAGTTAGGTTGCAGAATTTTTTGTAGGAGCTGCTATGGAGTGTATGTTCTATCAATTATATTGATCCAAGAACAGGTTACCTTAAAATGATGAGTTACCATGCATCAGCTGCTCTGCAATAACTGTCCAAGCACATGCTCTTAAACCTAAGTACTCCCATGTAATCATATGTGTCAAAGTGCTAAAATGTCCATTTGCATCTGAAAAACTCCAAATGGTTTGTGATTTCATTACATCTCTAATATTAAACTACCTGCACAGTGAGGAAATCATATCCTGCTTCACAGTTGCATTTGTCTAACATCAGCCTGAATTCTCCTGAATCTTTTTATGTCTCTGGCTGAAAGATTTGAAAGGTCTGTAAGGCATCTTTTCCATGCGAAAGTACCTACGTATAAAAAAATCAAGTCCCATTTTGACTAACCTCAGTAGATTAAAGGCTTATACTCATCACATTGCAAGATTTGTTTTCTCTTGCAAGATCATTTTTGTGGCTTTAGTTTGAACTCTAAGACATCCATATCCTTCCTGAATTGGGGATGCCAAGACTAAAGATATCATTCCTCTAATGATTTTAATAGTGGCCAACCCAGGGACAAAACCACTTCCCTGTTTCTACTCGAGAATCCCTTTTTTATACACCTGAGTATCGTATTAGTTATCAAACACTGCACCGAGATCTCATGCTGAGGTGGTTAATTTTGATGCTCTTTATGCACAGTTTTGCGAGACAGAATCTCAGCCTTTATTGTCAGGTGTGATATGTTTCACTTGCCTTTAGTAAAATACGCACATTGAATTGTGATAATTTAAGCAGGTAATTCTTGTGTCCCCCTAATACAGCCTGTCCTCTTTCTTCTTTACTATCTCAGTAATTTATACACTATCTGCAAATCCCACTATCACAAATTTTGTATTATCTAGGTTATTGTTGAAAATGCTAAACCTTATTGGACTAGCAACCAGTTTTCTAAAGCATCTTACTAATTATGGTCCCATTCATTATAATGCCTYCGCATTAATAACTATGTCTTGAAAGTTGTCATTGAAACACATGTTGGTAAGTCTAATACATGCCTTACTATTTCCACACAGTGCAAAGTATTTGCTTCTTAACTAAGATCTCACGAGATATCAAATTATATGCCTTGGAGAAAAACAAATATACTCTGCTAGTGCCATTGCCTTTATCAAGATAGACCTTTGTCCAAAGAAAGGTAACAGTCTGTGCTTCTGAGTACCAGGGCAATTTCACATCTCTGTAGGTCTATTTCTAAGAGACGTTGAATTTACTGGCAGCTGGGGTTTAGCAAAAGTCCCATCACAAACCTCTGGAGCTCAGATTTATTGCCTTTATTCCCATCAGGAGATGTTGGCATTCATGTCCTGTTGTTGTTGGCCAGCATCTCCATAGTTGTCCATATCTTGCATTTCAAAGAATGTGACCCCTTCTTTGAGGAGGTATCAGATTTTCTTGAAATCAAAGACTGTTCCTCTCTCAAGGTCTTGAAAACTTCAGCCCACGCTTCAGATACTTGTAAGTGTGATCTGCCATGCTCCCCAAATCTGAGGGATTTGCTTATTTACTTCCAGATATTCAGTGGAGGACTGGGTTGGCAGTGGACAACCTGGGAGGACAGCTTGTTCCCTCTAATCAGTGCTGGATGTATTTTACCCCCTCCCAAGCCATTACTGTTCTCCAACGTGATGCATGGGCAATAAGGAGTTATCCGTGTGTCACGCTTTTCATATGTTGTTGCTCTTGGAACCCATCTTCGCTGCTTCTCAGGGTTTGCCTGTCTTGCTCTGTCATGTTTAATTTCTCTTGTTAAGGGCCTTGGGGCAGGGACCTGTGATTTCTCTTTTTGCCCTTTTTTTCTCATTGTAATTGTAAAGGCCCATAAAGTCACAGACCTCCTCTAGTACTGAATAAATAATAAACAATGCTAATCCTTTTCATTCCAAAAACTCAGTCTGCAGATTCTTAAGAGAGAGAATAGTGTCAATGCAATCGCAAAAGTGCACATCATCACCAGATGGAAATCAATACATGGCATCACTGTAAAAGTCCACATGGTAGCACTTGTCAGTAATTCTCTTCCAGTCTGTCAACGCAGTACTCCATCACACAAACAGGAGGAGCATGCTGTGGGTTTGTATATTTGAACCTCTCTGGGGACACCACTAATATAAAAAGCATTGCCACCAGAGGCTTCTTCTGCACTTAACGAAAGGAAATACATTTTCCTTCATTCTCTCCTCGAGCTTGTGGAAGGCTGGATTCACAGAGCTTAGCTATGCTCTTCTTTTGTGGATAGCAGCACTGCAAGAGCTAATGGCAACTGTGATAACACAGACTCCTACCCCCTGAAGGCTGACCTAGGACCAGACTCTTGTTTCACGTTGGCTACTTCTATACTGAAATTTAATACCAAGTCTGCAAATCCAGGTGCTAAAGCAATGGGTTGATGTTGCCCATGCATAGGACCTCCAGGCCTTGCATGGAGCTCCTGTGCTTCACCACTTGGAGGAGAAATAACAGCAATGTGTAGTGGCACATTCAGTCACAGCAAAGGCAGAAGTGCTTAGCCAGCCATGGGCACACAACAGCGGGAGACGTTCTTGCGGCATGCGATGGCCCGCAACTTGTTAGTCGGCCATCTTTCTTCATTCATTTCCAGTGGGAGCTCTCCACAAGGTGGCAATGTAACACCACACATTCCACCATCTCCTCTGGCAGATGTCCTCTGGTTGAAGTTTCCCTCACCCCAAGAGTGGTGGCCTTGGTTACGTGCACCCATTGCGGGCAGGAATGCAAGCCCGTCTCAGATTGAGGTGAATGCAGGTGGTCTGCCTGATGGTTCTCTGCCAAGTCTCCAGACAGAGAGCAAAGTCCAACTATGTGGCTTTGCCACTCCTGGTTGTCATGGGGAAAAGATGAGGCATGAGCGTATGGAGTCACCAGGCCTGGAGAATGGTGGTGGTGCTCTTTGAGGAAAACGGCAGACTTTTAAGAGACCAAATCTGGTATCTTTGTAATACTAAATTGTACTTTATTGAACAAATAATCCTGCTGCAGTATGTAGGATATCTGTGAAGCACAAGACCACCTTGACATGAATGAGCAAGCCAAAAAATGTCTGTCTTGTCTTAGCTTATAGCTGCTTCTCATTAATTTAAAAGCAGCCAGGAAAGATGTTAGCTGAAAATGAGATGTGATCATTGATAGGTTGCTTATATCTGTTTAACTCTAGCAGCAATAACAAAAGAAGTACAAATGATAGATACATAACACTAGCTTCCTTCTACACCACAGGCCAGGATTTTGTGAATTATCCCCAGATTTCAGTACCTCCCCTACGGCTTCTGTTCTGTCTCTTACAATAAAGATTTGCTTGCCAACTTCTTTGAACAGGGGAAGCGAGCCAAGCCAGTCCTGGAAGGGGTTGAGCTGTGTTTGTTGTGCTATGTTTTGGGAAGCCCTCTTTTGATATGTGTCGATGTACTTTGTCCCCCTTAAGTCTCTTTATCCTTGTGGGGGGTCTCTGCCCTTTAGTTGATTCCTCCCAGAAAATCTGGGGCAGTTAAGTGTGCAAGTGAGAAGGATGCTTTAGCAGCTCCTCACTCATTCAGAGAAGGGACTCTGTATAAAGCTGAAGTGTCCTGTTGCCACTATGAAGTTGTGTTGTCTTCTGAAGTACCAGGTATTGGTCATGGCTGGAAAGAGGAGAGCAGATTAAATGGATCCAATTCCAGTGAACTGATCTGGTATGGCAGGCTCTAAGCTCTTTGAAGACTACGAGGGCATTTCCATTTCCAAACCACAAATTATTTCCAGAAACTGGGAAACAAGAGGAGGGAAACAAGAGGAAGGAAAGCTTGCACATGGCAAGCTCAACAGAGGAGAAAAATCCTTTGCAATGAAGTCATTGGACAGAAAGTAAACTGCCCACAAGTCCTTTTACCAGAAGAGTTTGGATCGAGAGTCCAGTGAATAGGAGAATTATACGTAACATGTAGTATATGAACTATCAGGGCAATAAAGAGGTATTGTCCATGGGTTGGTCTCAAAACTTCCACTGAACCCTTTAGTGCATGAGTCAGTCACAAAGAAGATCGGTGCATGGGGTCCCTGTTCCAGAGCCAGGTTAGAGGAAAGGTGGAACTTTTCACAGAAAATAGTTAAAGCTTTGCTTTATCAGGCTTGCTGTTCGCTAAACTTTGCTTAACTTGTGCAATGATTCCTGGCTCCTCCGTATGGCCTTCACCTTTGAGTACTATTGATTAACTAGTACCTAGTTTGCCATATGATCCGAGTTCCTCTTACACCTTTCTCCTCTTTATCTAATGGAGTTGGTTATTTTAACCCTTTGACTGGGAACTTACTCAGTTGGTGGCTGGTACCTCTTCTGAAAAGCTTTAAGCTCAGGAAGCAAGCGAGAGAGACTGAAGAACCTGGGAGTGAAAGCCAAACTCTTTTAAACTGTTAAGGCTCTGAATTCTTTGTGTTGCAGTAGCATCTAGTAGCCATACTCCAGCTGGGGGGGGGCCTGCTGTGTGAGGCACAGGACCAGCACGTAACGAGAGGGCTGCTCCTGCCCTAAAGAACTTGCAGCCTGAATAGAAAACACAAAGAATGGGAGAAAAAGTAGAGGCACAAAGAAAAAAGATGACTTGGCCAAGATTGAGCAGTAAATCAGTGGCAGAACTTCGAAGAGTTCCCTTGAGTCCTAATCTGGTGACCTTTCTAGTGGGGCAGGCTGCCTCTGGCTTTTCACTGAAGTGTGCAAAGCATTGGCTTTTGATTTGCAAATAGATTAGAGCATACAGCATCTTATGCCAAAAACTTCAGCACAAAGTTAACGTTGCCTAATGGTGTCTCGTATTGTTCCAGAATGCATAGAGGATTAATCCTCAGCAGGATATGAAAAATTAATGCAAATTTAAACTTCTGAAAAGTAGGAAATATAAAGGTTTATGCTACACTGTCAAAATAACCTTAACTCTGCCCTCTTCCAGAATTGCTGCTATATATGCTCATACAGACTGAGTCTTGGGGAAAATTCAAGAAACAAGGCACAGGAAAGCATCCAGTACAGACTAATATTGTCTCTGTCTGAGCATATCCCATCAAGAGAGATGGAATAGGAAGCAGTGTGTTCTCTTAAGTTTCTTCATACCCGCTTCCTATAAGTTCATAGGCTTTAAAGCCAGGAAGACCTTGCTAGACTGTCTGACCTTATCTACACCTATACTTATTCAGACTTCTTCTAATTCATCTGTATTGAGCCAAATACACTGAGATTGTCCACAGCATCTTCAACAAAGGCAGAAGTTCAGATCTTGAGTGCAGTAGTTTCAGACAGAGAAACTATTGTCTGGTTGTTTTCAGGGGGTCTTGGCTCGGCTCCTCCCCTGCACAGTCACCACAAAGTTGGCTTGCTAACCTTGGCATGCTCAGGAGAGAGGATGCATTTTGGGATGCTGAGGCATGCTGGTTTAGGAGTACTTAGAATAGTCCACCTAAAACCAGAAAGTGATGCTTGGTTTTATCTATAGCAGAGCTGAGATTCCTCTAATACCTGGATGAATTTAATCTAGTGCCCCTTTGACTTTTGGGAAAAAGGATCTAGCAGTGACGCAAATTGGTCGCGGTTTAGAGAACAGTTCGGCTCTTCAGGCCTTGTGATCCCTCCCCATCTATCAGCAAGGTGTTTACAGCTCAACTTCCCCCACCACAAGCAAATCAATGTATTTATTAACTCATCATGCTTTCCCCGGAGACAAAGGGCTAGCAGGGGTCTGTAGACCCAGCAGCACCCACAGAGATGTTCTTGGTACATGGCTGCAGGGGACCAGGTGGCTGGCAGGGCATTTGTGGTCAGTGCTCCCATCGTGGTGGTGAGGGACTGGGTGCAGGACTCCCAAATCTCCCTTGGACTTTGCTCAAAGCACTGAACCCCTGTGTGTGCCTCAGCTCCTCACTTGGCAACACTGCTCTCTTTGCCTCTCTTACTTATTCAGCTTGTAAGCAATTTGGGCAGGGTTTGGTGCTCACTCCATATGCCCTGGGTATTATGCTTAAGTGTAAGATGCTTAAGAGTGATAACGCTAGTATAAGCCCTATTCCCTGGTTTTATTGAGTCAGGGCTGGGAGGATGAAAAATCCTCTTTTCCCACCTGCAGCACACCTAACTCTTGTTACCCACTAAGCAATGAGCTGGGTAGGGAGAGCTCAGGCTCTTGTGTTACTTAATCATGTTTGATATTACAGCTGGGTGAAATGTTTATGGGGAGACATTTATTAAATGTCTTTTCCCTTTTTGTGCTCAGGTGCTTTGAGGAACTTCCTAAATTTACCCACTGTGCACCGCTCGGTCAAATCATTTCTCCAGACGAGTGTCAGCCCCAGATTAATAACGACTTGAGTGCAAACATGATTCACTCATTTTGACTGGATGCCGAAAGTCTTGTGTCCTTCTCTTGCCTGGACGAGGGCAGCAGTTTTTATCTTTCTTAAAAAGAAGAAATAGCGAGTCAGGGAGAGGAAATAATGTACAATGGATGGCAATCACGAGTTATTTGTGTAATGAACAATGTCTTTGCAATGCTTCCACGTCACTGGGACTAAAATCCAGACGCCGAAGGGAAAGTGACTGAAAGGGGACACCCGTACAGCTTACCCATCCGGAGTTGTGCCATCTGGTCCTCATCGCTTGCACCTCAGGACTTTTCAGTCATGACATGGTTTTATTGTCTCTGTCCCATGGTGATGCAACATCTCTATCTCATGGTGGGAACTGAGGCACAGGCTAAATGAAATGTCTTGCCCCGTGGTTAGCTGGAGTCAGGCTCCAAGTCGTTCATAACGTTTTCTTCACTGCCACTGGGCACATTTCCCTGGGTGACTTTTTTTTTTTTTTTTTTTTTTTTTTTAAGACGGCATGGAGGAGGTTCCCTAACATGTCCTGATATCTCTAAGGGACACAGACTCCCGTTTCTGCTTGGTCTCTATACTGCTATTTCCTAGAATATCTGTCCATGCCCTGTTCTTTACATCCTTCCCTACATACCCGCTACCAGCTACTGTCAGACCCAAAATACTGCACTGCTTGGACATTTGGTCTTGTGTAACACGGCATTTATGTTCTTACGAGGTTTGGGAGCTTTCCTGTTTTTCACTGTGGTCTCCACTGAGTAGGCAACATGCAAAATGACCCCAGCAAATTCGGCGTTTTTGCCAAACGTGTCTCTTAAACACTTTCTCTTCCACGCAGTCCTGTCTCCAGCGGGGTCAGCAGTTGACTGAGCTCTCAACCACCCACCCTAAAAGTCTTTACTAGGTATATGTTGTGCATTCATCATAGGGCTACAAGTCCCACTAGTGTAAGAAAGAGTTGCGCAAGTGAAACATGTCAGACCCTGAAATCCTGATTATTTTTAATGGCCAAAAGGAGCTGCTACAATCACAGAATCTGATCTTCCTTGTAAAATGGGCCTCAAAATTTCTTCCACTAATTGTTGCTTTGATCACAGCCACTTTTGGTTGTGTTGGAGAAGGCATGTGGATACCTCCTCAGCAATGACCAGGAGGTGGGTATAGGTCTCTGGCAGAGGAGGGGGCAGTGGAAAAGGAGGAGAGTCACGCAGTGGAGCTGAGGTGGTACGGCAATGGCCTTTTGACGGGGATGTCGTTTCCAGAATGTCTCCCTCTATTTCTGGCAGAAGATGTCAGGGCCAATGAATCCTGGAAGCCCTCAAGTGCGTGTCTGGATATGTTCTGTCTCCGTTTGCCAGCTCTGCTGAAGGAGAAATGACTGCCACACCACTGTCCCATCCCTCAGCAGCTATTTGGCAACCTCCGTCTTACATCAACACTGCAGCTGGCTTGCACGCTATCTGCTGACCATTTTCTTTTCCTCAACCCTTATGCCCCGAACGGATAAATTTTTAGAATTTACAAAGTGTCAGATGTCCTGTTGAGAACTGAACATGGATTAAAGAACGCTGGAAAGCTGGTGGAAATTGCTAGAAAGCAGCATTATTTATCTGCTGGAAAAGTACACTGCAGCCAGTGTCAGGGCAAGTACCACATCTCCTGGCTCCCCCACCGTCCTCCGCGCCCCTGCTGAATTTGATGCTTGCTCAGGGTCAACTGGCCACTTTTGGCTCCTGGCTCTGTGCTGCATCCCCTTGTTGATGGGCACATTCTGCAAGGAGTAAGCCTGCCTTGCTGGCACAGGTTCAATTCAGACCCTCTCTCTTTCCCCCATCAACACTCTTGGGTCCACCAGTTTCTTTGGGGTGACAAACACCCTCAGATCCAACTGGTTTTAGGGGCTGGGCAAGGTCAGAATTTTTTTTTGGTGCATCTCTCACCTTGAAAAGTGTTACAAAAACATGAAGTCATTGCTACAGCTGGCTGAAAAATTTATTTTACATGTTTTTTTCTGCCACAAAAGGCAAATATATTCAAACTGAAATTGTTTGTGGGAAAGGGGATGGTTTTAGCAGATTTTCCAGCTTACAAAAATGTTGCAAGTCTTCTAAAACCATTTTCTTTTTTTCTTTTTTTTTTTTTTTTTAATGATTAGCAGTTTGGGGTTTTTTTTACATTGAAATAACATTTCATTTTAAAATTTAACTTAATTTTTACTAGAAAACAGATTAAATAAAGAGGAAAATTATTTTTATCTGTACCGATTTTTGTTTTGATTTGTTTTTGGTTTTTGCTGGTGGTCTGTGAACATTTTTGAGATTTCCTTCCAGCTTGCTTTCTGATGTGGAGAGGAACATCAATAGAAATTTCAAAAACTTTTATGAGAAAGGGAAAGTCTTCCCTGCCAAGCTCGAGCTATGGCTTGAATACATCTTAAAACACTGACTGTCAAAAGCTGTGATCTGATTTACCAGGGAGGGTTTTCTTATGTTGTCGCACCCCTCTGAAGAGCCTCTGAAGAGTGAATAACAGGGGGCTATTCCTGACGGTTTCCACCTGCACAAGCTCTCAAACTTCTCCAAAACAGAGTATATCGTATTGTGGAGAGGGAGATGTGTTAAGGAGCTTAGAGTCAGCCAGGAGGATTTGTAAACAGAATTATGCGAGACGGGAGTCAATGAATAAGAATAATGACATGTAGAAAAGGATTGGGAAATAAGAAGTCAGGGATGACTCAGTGTGAAGGTCCACACCGAGCAGTTGCCCGCGACCGACAGCAAATGCACAGGGGAGCTTCAAAGCAGAGGGCGAGTGGGTCTCCAGTGGAGACTCCAGCCTCTAGAAGTTTGCAGCTCAGGGACTTCTTGAGCCAGGAGCTTCACCTTTTTGTTTAAAGGCATGACTAGGTAATCTCGAAATGCGGTGTGAATTCAGATAAAAATCTCATATTTGTAACTTTTTTGAAGTCAAGTGGAACTGCTCACTGGGGCTAATGGAAAAGATCCTGTGGCATCTTGTTTGTTACAGCATCTTTCTTTTCCCTACTTTTCACTTACCTGCAGTTTGCCTTCTAAACCAAGCACGCCAGCCCTGTGTTTCTGACTTTTGTCCAAAAAATTTTTTTTTTTTGAGTAAACCTTCATCCTTTCTTCCACTGAAGTTTCAATTAAAAAAAAAAAAATCGCAAACTGCAGATTTAAATAATTTATTTCACCCCACTTTTAACCTTATCTTTACCTTCTCCCTAGCAGAGTAGGTGATTGGAGAGATGAAACGCAGTATGGCTTTGTCCCTGAAGAACATCATCTGCTCTTTCTTCTCCCACACATAAATCTCACTGGTGTACCTTGCCCTTTACAATGTGGTAAGACTGAGTGACCAGCATACACTCAGCAGAGGAGATGGGGAAGGTGTAAGTACGGATAGTTTCCAAATGACCCCAGAGAAGTGTAGAAATCATGTTGTTAACAACCATACTCTACATGGCAGAGATCCAGGGCCTTGTAATTAGATGTGAATATTACAGTTGGCTTCAAAACGCTATAGAAATTAGAAATTGCTGTCTGTTGGGGAATTAGAGCATCCTTTTATTGGATGGGGGGAGAGCAGATTGGTGGCGGGCTCGTTTCATGTTTTTGTATTCCAGGCAGTTTGCCTGCTCGAGAGGAAGCTATTTATTGATCTCTGACTGCGAGGGTTAATAAATCTCTGTTCAGACTGGTTCAAACTCTGGCCAGGTCAGTCTGAGGCAGATGATAACTGCTTCTTAACCAGAGGCACTCTGCAAACCAGCCGGGGGAAACTGCCCAGGTCTGGTCTGCAATAAGAAACCTGGGGTGTGCAGATCCTTGACCTTCCCTCAAGCCTCTGGTGTTTGGGTAGTTTGGATTTAATGCATATGGAGTCCTTCTTTTTGTTATATGGCATTGCGGTCAACAACGTTTTTTCCCATCCCTTCACATCTCCAGTTATACATCCGTGCCACCTTCAGTGGGGGGGAAGCGTCTGCTTGGCAAACAGGCTGGTTTCATTACGCTGTCTCCTCCCCTCGCCTCCTGAAGGACATCTTCATTAGGAGCCTCCGTGTGTGGAAATCAGCTTATGCTCCACACAATATGTGAAAGCCCCCTGGAAGGATTTTATGAGAGGTCACACACTCGAGCCTGTCTGTCACTGGCCACCCGGGGGTGGCCACCCCACCCTCCTGCCTCCCTGGGGCTTGCCCTTTGATTCCTCACCCTGAGCAGCAAATGCCTCTGCTTCAATAGACATAATTTCCAATTGTCTCCATGCGCTTTGGAAGTCTCTCTATCACACCCTGAACAAATACGCCTTTTTTTTTCTCTTTTATTTGTTCTTCTGAACTCGCTGCTGAATAATCGGTTCTTTCCCCACTGCCATGTTTCTTCTCTAATGAAGGACAGATTCTTGTGAAAATACATTGGTCTTCCCCCCCGCAATGTGTGTATGTCTGGTTTTTTAAAAATAATTTCCTAGAACTGGTAGATTTGGCTGGCCCTCAGGTCTCTCCTGATGCAGGAGGGTTAAAGGCAGAGCTGGGTGGCCTGTTTGCTCTCTACTTTAACCACTTCATCATCTGCAGAGAAAACCTTTTCCCCTATTCCCCTTCCTCAAGAGGCTCTGTCTTGGTGTGTGTGGCATAGGAAGACCCACTGAAGCCTTATCAGCAGCTTTGGGCTCAGGTAATGCCTCCTACCAGCCCTGTCGGGCAGCCCTGAACCCATGAGCTAATCCTGAGAGATGCTGGATGCATCCTTTTGGGCACTGAGTGCCCTTGGCTCTTACTGGCTATCCCGGGACTCGAGGCAGGGACCCTTCTCCAGGGTCATGCACACAGCCTGAAGGCCTGAAGCTCTTGACAATGAGTTTCATCGTTGAGGACATCACCTTCCCGTGGCTTCTCAGGTTCCCTGGCCTCCCACTGGGTGCGGAAAGGACCAATTCTCACCTTTCCGCAAGGGTGCTGGGTGCCTGGCAGCGGGACAGCAGGGCCAGATGCAGCCTTATGTCTGGAGGAAGGTGAACTTCTGCAAAACCTGAGGAGGGCACTAGAGAAGTGCAGAAATGTCGAGACGGGGGCTCAGCCAGCCAGTGCATGTGGCTGCCATCTGCAGAATCCCCAGCTCCTGGTGCTGGGCTTTTCCTGGGAGGGTGAGGTGAAGAGAAGGGGGAAAAAAACGGTTCTCAGACTTTTTTTTGTGTTGTGGAGCAGCTAAGGTCTTATCAACACTTCCGTCCCCGTCTGAGCCGTGATTACTGAGCCTTCACGTGTACGCGCTGGGTGTATGTGTGTATAAAAATATATGGCTATATAATTAGAACCAGCCAAGAATATTTGGCTGAAATGGTGGTGGAGGGGGGGACTCAGGGGGTGTCCATATATACTGATTCATTGGAGCCAGAACTCTTCATGGGAAGTGTCAGGTTTGATGAATTTCCCATTTTCAAAAAAAAAAAAAAAGAAAAAGAAAGAAAGAAAAGGTTCTGACATATTTTAAACATTCCAATGCAGCGTTTTTAAACCATCACCTCCCAGCCTCATTTTTTTCTGCTCACAGAGGTTTTTGAGATCGTTCTGAATCAGGCAGAACAGGGATTTGAAGCGTGGCCAATGTCCTAAACACCAACTAAACAGCATCAGTCAGTCTCTCTCTCTCCTTTTCCCCAAGAAAAGCTTCCTGATAAAACTGGTTGAAGCCAAAATATTCCGCAGGGATGCGTCAACTTTAGTCAAATGGTATATTTGACTAGATGAGGCGGTAGCCACCTCTAATTAAAATGTTTCCATAGCCCATGTACTTTAATGGCTCTTCCCATCCCCAAGATGCACCTACCATCCTGCTTTAAAGCAGCTCTTTGGTCGAGTCCCTTAACTTAGCTGGTCTTTTCTCAGTCTTTGCATTTCCCCATATCTTTCCATCTTCCCAGAAAGGCTCCCCACCTTTCTTAGTGCTGCAAAACCTCAGCTTTGTTGCAGGAACATGAGGTCGGGGGGATGGCCGGGCTGGCGAAGGCAGAGACGAGCAAACGTCGGGACATGTGGTAAACCCATGCAGTTCAGAGAGGCTTTGGGGAATTAGGACCCACCTGCCTGGAGCATCTAAGCCATTAATTAGGACCACGTACTTTGGGGGGTCAGCCCAAGGGCCACACGGCCAGCGCTTTTGCCCAAACTATTATTCATGCTTGTCTAGGTAGAAAGCCCTTGTGCTGGAGCCCAGATCCTCAAAGGTTTGGCTTGACTGGGGAATCAAATGCCTAAATACCTTTGAGAATCGCAGCCTTAAGTCACTGCATCCACAGCTAGCTTTAAATCCACTCTGGAGAACTTATAAATGCTTCTTTATAAGCTTTTCAAGCTGGACTCTGACCCTGACTGGCTTTGTCCTGGCAGCACCGAGTGCCTCAGCCTCCCTCCTTGCTCCCCCTTCCTTGCGCAGAGGGGCTCTGGGGGGGCCGGCGGCAGCTCCCCTCTTCCTCCAAACCCTTGAGCAAAGCGATCACCTGAGCCACTCTTTCAGTAGGTCACTGCAGGATGGGCTAAGCAGAGGTCGGCAGTGTGAGCTACAGCTGAACAAAAAGGTAATCTAAATATATATATATTCATATTTAACTAATATATAGATATCCCTATATGTTTCTACATATTTAAATATACATACTATTCTTATCCTGGTGAGAATAACTAGTTCAAAGCTCAGCTGAAGAGCTGGGGAGAAAGGATCCATTCCTGGTGTTTGTCCGTGCTGGGTGACACCCTCGTGGCTGACAGCAGCTTGTCACTGTACCAACACCTGCATTTGGGAGCAGTGGGAAGGACACAAAACATCAAACAGCTCTCTTGGGACCTAGGAAAAGGCTTTCCGCAGGGGTAGGTCGCACAGGAGCTGCCATCTGCAATGTTTCCTGCACCTTCCCTGCCACTGTCAGGTACAAGCTCCTGTATTAAGCAGAGCTCCAGATTTGATCCAGCTTGAATATATATTATTGTTCTCTTTTTTTCTGTCCCATCCATGTCCCCCTCAAAGCATATTTCCCTTCCCGCATTCTTTTGCATTAAATTACAAATAGCAATCTCTTTAGATATGGTACTAAGTGATAAATAACAGCAAAAAATAATGCAAGCAAGAAATGATAAATGCACTGTTAAAAAGAACTTATACTGTGAAGTATTCAAATGTTAATGGAGTACTTCTAAGTGTTGATAACATTTCCCCAATCTTTGGGGTATTTGGGATCAATGTTTGAATTTATCTTTTTTTATGTCGTGACAAACTCAAGTCTAAACCCAGGCGGAGGTCATGGGATTGCTCTGGGACCATCCGAACTTAAGAGCAAATCAAAGTGCTGTGATGCTGGGAAGCCTTCCCGTGAGGGTGCCTGACTGAACCCCGGCAGAGCAGAGCTTCCTAACCAGCATGCAGACAGCGGTGACGCTTCCAGGGGAGCCCGACCACCTAACTTCTGGTGGCCCCGCAGCCCGGGTAGGCTCAGTGTTGCAATGCCAGCTAATTGTGCCTCCATACATCCCCCCCAAAACACCATCAGTCCCTGACCTACTTTTGTCTCCAAGAAAACCTTTTCTATTCTTATTTTTCCTGCTTCTTGCTCTGGTTTTCTGCTTGCTTTCCATGCCATGCCTCTGCATGTATATTCAGGGCCTATACTCTTTTTATGGATGTTTTCTTGTAGATATGTTTTTTGGCTGCAACCTGCCCATTACACATCCAAAGGATGCTTGATTGGCAAGTCTCTCCAAATCAACAGGAAAATCGACTGCACGCTACTCTCTTATTTTCTTCTCCAGAGATCCGCTTGGACTGCCTCCTCCTCCGAGCCAATGCTCAGGCCTGCCTGCTCCCCACGGACATTTAGGGGAGCTTTAAGGATGCCCCCACATTGATTTTTACATCCCAGGGAGCCCTGGGAAGCAAAGTGCTATCGAAGTGCGTTGCGCCTTACGGTGGGGCTACACACGACTGCCCTGGTGCTCTCACGCGAGGTCCGTGGCGGAGCTGGCTGTGCCAGGGGATGCACAGCCGCACCGAGGAAACGTGCCGTGACCAGCTCCAGCTCTGGAGCAGGAGAGCATCCCCTGAGCCAGCGGAGGCAGCAGCTCCGGCAGCTCAGGAAGCCACACGAGCTGCACCGTCTTAGTGCTGCTGCTTCTCATTTATTCACCTGCTTTTTTTTCTCTTTTCCCCCCTCCACCCTCTCGCAGCCAGGTTTCCCTCGGATGGGACCTCCCCACAGCTGTCTCTGTGCGTGGTGTTCTCTCTGCCGAGCTCTAGGCACTGTGCAGGGGTGGGCTGGGGGCTGAGTGTGCCCGAAGGGCATTGCTTTGTACCTACCAGATGTGCTGAATTTCTCACTCTGGCTCCCTCTGAGCAGCCCCCTGCTTCCTCTTGACCTTGCTGTAATTTAGATTCTCAGCCTTTTGCCAGCCCCTGCAGCTGATTTATTCCCCTGATGTTTAATGTTGGATTTGCCTCTTTGGAGGAAGGTTATAGCCACCTTGGAAATATTTACAGAGCAGGACTTCTCTTTCTTTTTGTATTATTATTTTTTTTTTTTCTCACTCCTTGAGAGCAAACTAGTGTTACGGTATGTGGCTAGCCTGCAGTTGCCCAGCTAGCAAATTCTCTGGTGGTCAGGTCTCTATGCGAGCATTTGCGTTCTGTCATTAAGCCTTTAGAGATCTTGCCAGCCATTGGTTTGGCATCCAGTCATTCTCAGCAGGACTGGTTGCCTGTATCCTGTCTTCAGCTAATGCTCTGTCAACCACAGGGGGAAACTCAGCCAGCAAGATCTCTATCAGCCTTTCAAGGACCAGCAGTTCTGCCATGTGGACTGGAGTCCCGCACTCTGGCCTGATCTATTTATTAAAGAGCTCTGCCAATCAGTAGACCTTGTCAAAAATAATGTTTCCCCTTCTCCTCTCCCTCCTCCCTGGAAAAAGTTGATGTGAGTGACAAAACGTTTGTTTTTGTTGACTTACTCCATGGAAATTTACAGGTTCCATTGGAAAATGAAAGATATGTTTTCAGCTGTTGAAGATCTTTCACTTTAAGGCTTTTCAGATTTCCAATAAAAGAAAAATAATTGAAAATTTTCAAGGAAAGGCACTAATCACTGTGAATACATGGATTTCACTTAATGCCCAGCTTTCCAGCAAGACTGCTCTTTGCTTACGTTCACTAGTGACTGAATGGTTTTCCTATCACAAAGGTGCTCCTGCAGGATGACTATAAGGCTTGCTGTGACATACATTGCCATCTCCTTTTCTAGACAGTGTTGGTTACCTCTTGCCACCCCCTTAGGACACATTGTTGTCCTACATTGCTGGTTGACTTGAAACATACGAAAATGACCTCTTTTCTTGATGAAGTCTCCTGGCTGTCTGATCATCTGGATGGCCTTCAAGCATTGTTTCAGAAGGGGTGTTATTTATTTGGAAGACAGGTGGAATTGTGTGGCTTAAATTCTTCTCAGCAAAGACCTTGATCTAGCTGCCATTTCCTTCTTCTAGTGTGGACTAGCTGTGGTCATGTAAGCCATAACCACTCTTCGCTCCTTTGTGTTTGAGAGACAACGTCTGAATGGAGAGAGAACCCTGCTAGCCACTTTGGAACCAAGGCAGGGGGTCTCACTTCACTTGCTCTTGAGATGTGCAGAAATCTGTGACAAAGCCAAGTAGTTAACACAGGTGTCTAGTCTTGCATTTTGACCACAACATTGTCTTTTCTTGCTCATCCAAGCACATCTGGTCCTGCCTTCCCCTCCCACCAAATCCTTGTCCACTGTTACCCTTCCACAGGATAAACACACACACAGGAGCATGTCTTTGATTTTATCCAGGCCACGGGCTTACTACTTTATGGACCAGAAAGTAAGGCATTGCATCACATCCAGCTCATTAGGCTCTGCTCTGCTGTACAAGCGTGAGGGAAGGTGGAGAGGGTTGATCAGATAAAGCCTGGAACTGCTCCATTAGTGGGACATGCTCACAAAGCCACTGAGATCACTGGAATTAAATTTTAAAATATTCTGAGCAAATATTGTCCTAGCCCAGTTCTGAGAATTGCCTTCGTGTGTGTGTGCACGCGTGTGTGTGTGTTTTAGCCAGATGGTCTGGCTCAGCCTTCTTGAGCTTGGCAGAGGGCTCTCTTCAGAAACTTGGACCTGGGGCTTCAGCACCTAGTGGCTTCCTCTGAGCTGGTCTCCACCTTGGTTGGCAGATATCAGCCAGTAATTTAACCACGTGTCCGCTCTGGGAGCAGCTGCAGTGGTAGGAGAAAGCTTTGGAAACCAAAGAGCCATGCCCGTACCTGTCGGCTGTGAGAGATGCATCTCTCCCTCTTGCCTGCCCTGGTCTGGAGGTGCAAGCCTCCAGGAACAAAATACTGCTGCTCCCTGGCTGTATGTGCTGCGTGGCCTGTTGGCCACAGGGCTTCTTGTTGTCCCTAGAGGGCATGTCCATCAGCTGTCTTCTGGCCTCCAGTACCTCTGAAGTTGCTTGACTCCAAAAGACTGATCATTACAAAGCCGGTAGGAGAGGAAGAGGGATAGGCACCTCTCCCGCTCCATGCTCGCTTTATCCCAACCCCATACAAGCTGCTCTTGCAAGGGGAAGCAGGGGGATGCGGAGTACCAGCTGAAGCAGTAAGAGGGCAGGGAGAGAGGCACATCTCACCACGTCTCTTTGTGCCCGACCACCCTCTTCTCTCTTTGCTGGCTGGTAACTTCAGGATTCATCAGATGGCAGCACAGGTAGAGGGAGACAGTTGGTGAGCTGCAGACTGACATGCTGGGGAGGGCATGATGCTGCACACCCCCCAGCCATCACACTGCACCAACGGAGAGAGAGCCACAGGGCCATAAGCCAGATAATGACAACCAAATATGCCAGAAGTAGAGCTGACTAGCAGGTCTTCAGATTCCTGCATCCTCTTCCAATATCTCATGTGTCCATGTCCCTGTGACTGGCAGTGGGAAGGGGACACATGAGTTGGTTTTGGTTAGTGTGAACCTTGGGGTGGTTGGTGCTTCACTCCAACACCTCTGTTGTGCCGTGCACGAAATCACCAAAGAGCTGGTAGGGGAAACACGGGAAGAGCGGGTTTTCCTTTGGAGAATGCAGTTCTGTTAAAACTCCAAATGTCTTGAAACATTTTTAGGATGAAAAGTGCTATTTTTTTATCCTGAAATAACTTTTAAAAATGTGGAGCATTAGGTAATATAAAATACAAAGTAAATAAGCTCAACCAGTCTTGACCAGATTTGAAAAGAAAGATTTTTTTTTTCCCCCACAGAGCATTTAGTTGTTTTCAGGTTTTATCCTGGCTTTGAAGAGAAAATCCTTCTGATCTTGAGTGAGTCCAAATTACGGACCCTCACTTTTTTGGTGAAACAAAGTTTCGGTCCATTGCGGAACTTAGTGGGAAGATTTTTAGGATCATACCCTATTAATTCTGCATAACCACGTCGTTCAGTTGGAGTCCTCTTACAAAAGGCGCAGTCCCCCACCTGGAAAACAGGAAAAGTGCCATGTAGCTGACGTGACCAATCACGCAACACACAGATAGAATCGAGCGCGATATCGGTGAGCAAGAGGAACGACCCTGTGGGTAGGGCAGTGGTCTGGGACATGAGATCTGGGTTCTCTGTTTCCTGAAAACTGTCCCTGTGGCCACGGCCCCATCACCTGAGATCATCCTTGTTAGATAGTGGTCTCCCACCGCTATTATTGCCTTGGCAATGGCTGTCAATGTGCGATTAGTACCGATTAAGTGCACTATGTAAGCGAAGCCCCAACCTGATGACGAAGGTGGCCAGAGGTGATGAAGGTGACTTAGTGCCAGGTATCAGTTCCTCAACGATAAGGAAACATGCAAGCGTTTTTCCTCTTGGCTCCTATTTCATTACTAAAGCCTCAGGGGGAGCCAGAAGAAACACAATAGTTGGACTCTGCAGGAAGCTCACAAGCCGAGGGGCTGATGCGACACGAGACCTGATGGACTTGGGAGTGAATAGGAGTAAACCCAGCAAGGGTTAGGTGAGGCCAGTGAGTTTTATTTTTGAAGCGGCACAGAGAGAGAGGGAAGAAGGGAAGCAGGGAACAGCTGTAAGGACATTTTTGTTGCTGACTGGTCCAAAGGAATGTGTATAAACAGCTTTAGATGTATTTTCCTGAGCATGCTAAGTGTATTTATTGCCTGCTCTAATTGGTCCTGCCTCAAGTTAGCCAGGACTAAGAGTTCCCATGGGAAGTACGCTTCACTGACTCAAATGGTCTGAAGACCGGTGTTCGCAGTGCGACCTGTGTTAATGATTGCCCCCGAGCTGTCCTTTCTCACAGCCTCCTGCCGGAGCACCCAGGGCAAGAGCAGATTTGGCCCTGCCCGAGGGTCCACCGGCTGGGTGGCTTTATCGCAGGGCAGCAGCAGGGCCCGGCTGGCACCAGCGCTGGATCCAGCAGCACGGGTGTAAATGGCTGCATCTCACTCCTGGGAAGGCTGGTCCATGTGGCCGAGGCAGAGGATGCTTGAATTTATTTCCTGAACTGGCTGCAAGCTCCTTCACTCAACCTGAGCAAGTTGCAGGCAAAGACTCACTGAAGCAGGGGCTGCATTTCTCGATGTGCTGGTTCCTGTGCAGGCACTAACAACCGAAGATGTTTTTGTATGTGCAAACACCCCTGCATGCACACAAAGTGTTTGTTCCCAGTATAACCCAGATGGCCGCTTTTTCTGAAGAGTTCAGTGCAAGCAGTCAGCAAAGGGGGGAAAAAGCATAAAACAGTTTCTCATTGCAAAATGTCATTTTGATGGAACTGACATTTTTGGCAAAGCCAGTATAAATTTCAATGTTTTGTTTTGTTTGTTTAAAAAAACCAAACACAGAAAATGTCCAAATATGTAATATTGACATTTTCAGAACCAAATGTTTTGCTACTTCATCCTAGCAGAGTTCTTAAAATTTGAATTAACTTTTTCATAAAAATACTACAAAGACACTAAAGGAAAAAGAAGTTTTAAGTTCTTCTGAAGTACTTGGGCTTTCCACAAATTTTAAATTTTTAACATGACTGAAGACTTGAGCCTGTCCATCAAAGAGAAAATGAGATGCCCTCTTTTGGGAAATACATGTTTTACCCCACTGGCTAAGCCAGTTAGTTGTGAAAATGTTTCCAAAGAGCTGTGCCCATGGTTGGTGATCTTTTGGGCTATTGGCAGCCTCCTGCCAGCTGAGCCATGCATATGCCTGTAAAATGCATCCTTGGCAGGTTACCAGCACCGTTGGCTTCCTGGCACAGGGAGCGTCAAGGCGGAGGCAGGCTACAACCCAGGTTATCACCTCGTTTCTGAAAGCAAGATAAAGCGAAAATTTAATCAAGCTGCTGGACTTCTAAGAATTGGTCTCTCTGGAGATGCTCAAGGGCTAGAAGAGTTGAGGGAGGGAGGAATTTGGCGGGGTTTGCTAGATGCAGAGTGATACAAGAGCACGGCATGGGGACTGCCACTGCCTTGCTTGTTGCCAAACCGTGGGGCCAGCAGAAGGTGTTGATAGGAAGCACTGGTGTGGCTCTGACTATTTTTAAGCTCCTGTGTAAATACTGGCTATAAGTATTGAATACGATTGCAATTCTCCATCGTCCATTATGTGGCTTTGGATACACAAAAAGAACCCGGAGTGAGTGAAAAACTGAGCAGTTTGCTAACCTGGGCTTGGGGGCTCCAGCAAGGCTTGGTTCGTAGAGGTGCTGAGCGTCTGGTTTCCCTTCTCTTTCACTGCCACCTTTCTTTCAACGTTCTCTTTCCTCCAGCATTTCCTGAGTCCCACCAGCCTCTGACGTGTCAGACACAGCACGCAGGACTTGGTGGCAGAGCCTCCCCCCGTGCCTGGGAGGTGATGCAAGTCACACCCGTCATTCGGCAGAAGATGTTGCAATAGGGTAATGAGGAAATTTGCCCAGGACCACTGAAGGGAATCAGTGGCAAAGGAGAGATGGAAAAATCAGCCCCCAGAAGAGACCAGATCGCTCCCACCAGGAAGGTTGACCTTCAGGGGGTGTGGTGGGTAGAGCACCAGGAAGACGTAGTGTGCGGTGTCGTGTGCGTGACACGTGCCAACCCTCCAGGAGCTTTCCAGGAGCTGTTTTTATTTTGTGTAGAAGTTGATGCTCTGAGCCCTGAAGACCCCCTGTTTGGTCCCTCAGGGCAGCACTAGCAGGGTTTGCTGCCCACGGTCCCAAAGAGGTCAGATTTTAAAGCTGGCTGGTGGGGCTACGAAAGCCTTGAATAAGTCCAGTCTGCTTTTGACTGCTTTTTTCTTGAGTCATTCTCCACAGCACTTTTTTTCCCTTGCCATTCCTCCCACGACGTCTCTCTCTCCCCCCTCTCCTCCTGTGGCTCCCCACCAGCCCCAACTCCACCCTTTCCCTGAGTGTCCCAGTTAGGAAGCAAAGAGGTAACTACGTGCCAGCTAGTACCTTCTTATCTAGTCACAGTATGTTCCCCTAAGGGAATTTTTGGCCTGGGAGTGTGTGTGTGTGTGTGTGTGTGTATGTTTTATATGCTTTATTTTTATCACAGAAAGGATAGACAGTACATTATGTCTTCAGTCCAGGAGGTTACACATTAGATAAGAGACAGGCAGATATACTACAACTGCTCCAGCCCATGGAGCTATGTTCCTGAGATAGCACTGGGAATGTAACAGGTAAACTGCTTCCAACTCCCCACATTCAGGCAGTGGATTTTGTGTCAACAAATCCCGATCCAGGCAGAGATTTTGATGTTGATGTTCCTGCAGCCAGAGAATAAAGTCCACAGTGCTCCCTCTGTCTCTCCTGCGCTCGTTCCTTCTCATCGGCCCTAGCCTCCCATCTCCCCTGTCCCATCCATTCCTCCTCCGGCTTCATCCTCCCCCCTCTCTGTCCATCTCTGATCTGGACACATGGTGCAGTTCAGCAGTTGCCTTGGGCTCCTCCAAGAATATAGCTAGATTCAAAAGGGAATTGGGGTGTGTGTAGGAAAAGGTGGTGTCAACAACTTCATGATAGCAAATGTTAACAGAAGTTGGGAAAGGGAATTTTAAAAAAATAGTATTTTGGTATTAACAGCTAGGATCAGAGCTGGTAAATCTGTGCCAAATTCTTGCACCTTTCTTGAACTATCTGGGCTAGTTAGTGCTGGAGACTGCACACTAATTTTTAAAGGATTAAGGGTGAGCCACAGTATGGCAATCCCTTTTTTTCTGTCATTGCAATAACAGTGTCCTTGCCACTGAGCCACAGCTGTGGCAGGCTCCGGCAAGCATCCAGGGTCTGGTTCACCAGCATCACCATCCCTCACAAAGCTGAGGGGCACTCGAACACTTCCACAAAGCCATCTCTAGTCTGGCAAGGGAGGTATTGCAGAGCCTTTGAGTCATCCCACAAATTCGTGCCCTCCCTCACCTCCCCCCAAGCCTTCGTCTCACGTTGTGAAGATTAACAGCATGTTGCAGCATCACCGTGCTGCAATGGGGATGGTGATGCTAGGTTTATTTTCTCAGGAGAAACAGATAAAGGTGGCACCAGCTACTACCCAACACCAAAGCGAAATTAGTAAATTTATTATTCTTTTAAACCTGACAGACGTGACAAGGGGCTGTTTTGGATTTTGATCCAAAGCTTAGCAAAGCCTGTGACCTCTGTATCAGCCTGACAATGAGCAATTGCGGCCATGCTGCCCCAGCATCCATCAAATGCAATGATTAAGTGGCTTGACTGGCATGGCAGAGATAAAAGTCATTGTAACTAAACATTGTCACAAGATCAATGTCTCCCACTTAGAAAATATTGTCTTAACTTAGGCTTTAGTTTCTGGGTGTTTCTGTGATGGTCTCACCCTAGTGTCTGCATCCTTTACAAATATTACCCAGACTTTAATGAATATATCTTTGTGGCTTACCTGTGAGATAAGAGCAGACTATCACCCTAATTTCATAGTGGGGGAAATGAGGTACCAAGAGATTATCAGCAAAGTGTAACCACTCATTTTGATACCTAGCATGAGTCATATAGGTTTCAATTTTTCTGATTAGCTTTTTTGTAGCTCTTTATGCATCTTCAGCATGGCTTTGGCTGGCCCCAGGTCCAGTCCCAGAGGCTGACAACTTGTGCACATCCAATCTCTCATATCTTGCACTTGGCAACTTGAAAGGAGGGATTTGCAACACACATCTCAGTTCTCTAATTCCCTAACCTGTGAGAGCTTGACATTGCCTTCTCAGTGTCCTGATGCTTCCGTTCATGCCATAGATATTCAGTATATATTTATGTTTAATGTAAAGCTGGCATCACCTCTGAACTGCCTATTATTTTCAAAGACCCCTGTGGTAAGGCTAATTTGGCCATTACATGCATCTTGCAAGATTTATAATAACTGAGCATATCAAACAAATCTCAGATTAGGCTGTGCCTATGCCTCCATCCCCTTCCCCAAAACTCCACACCGAGTGCTCCAGTGCTACTCATGTAATACAAATGTGGGACCATGCATTTTCTGGAGTTTTTAACGTAAGAAAAGACGGGGCTGCTGGAGCCCAGGTCAGGAAAGTCCATACAGTCCTTACACCCTTCTCCATCTGCACGTGTCCCCAGTCCCAGCTGGCTGCTGGGAGTTTGCAGGTTGAGGAGATGAGAAGGGAGGATGGTCCCTGCCTCATCATGCTGCTGGGTCTAGTTTGAACTCCTCAGCGATAGCTACACTTCTGCTGAGCCCTTCAGCAGCTTCTCACCTCCACCCTGGGGAGCCATGCGGCACCCCAGACATCTTCATTCCCTTCTGCACTTGCAAGTCTTCTGCCACTGTTGCAAAAATGAAGCCTCGTGCACGCTGTCTGCTCCCATGTCTACTCTCCATTTCCCTCCCCGCAGCCCTGCGGTTATTTCCTCAGCTGCCAAACCGACCAGGTTCAAAGGTCACAGCAAGGATGCTCCCTCAAGGGCTCACAAAAGACCCATTCCACTATTTCTGCTCTGCGTGATGGGGCTGGAGGAGGCCTTCGCGTTTGCTTTTACGGAGATACTGCCTCAGAGGTCAGGCCGCCAAGCCCGGGCTCTGCTTGCCTGGGATTATTCACGTGCTGCCCGGAGAAAGCGGTCCTTTCCCTTTGGTACAAGAGGGACTTCAGTAACAAAAAGCCTTCCCCATTCCCAAATGAGCTAGCTGCTTGAGGTCGGAGACTGAGGGTACATTATTAGCAAGGAATTGCCAAAATTGGCAGGGTCTGGAGCAACAAATGGCACGTGAAGCCCCAGAAAGTTTGGCTTGCACATGTAAGAGACATGTAGCGTTGGGTTTGGTAAATCCAAACCAGCCCTCCCATCCAAGGGCAATCAACTCTGAGCACTGAGCGTGTGCTGAGAAGTTGCCACAGCAAAAACGGAGCTGGTGTGCCCGGGGCTGGGGACAGAAATGCTGGAGCTGCCTGGGGTGGCCAGTTCCCAGGAGGTTTTGGTGAACGCTGCAGGTGCCCACGAGCCAGCTCATTTGGAAGAGATAGGTGGGTTGGACAGATGGACTCATGTCTTTGATTCTTCCTTTCTGTAAAAATCCCCTTTTATGGCTCAGCTTTTGGCACGGCTTCTTGCTGGCTGATGCTCAGCTCGGACATCAGGACGCTTTCAAGGTACGAATGAAGTTCTCAGCAATGACTCCTGCAGCCCTTAAGCCCTGACAACTAGTCGGAAGCCAAGGCAGTGCTTTTCCCAGGTACGCCAGCCCTCCCAAACATCCCCCTTCACCTGCAGCCAGCTCCTCCCCGCACGGCAGGGCTTTGCTCGGGCAGCACCGCGGAGGCTGGCGAACTCACGCTGCAGGTAAGCCACTCCCCTCCTGTGCTTTGAAGCTCTGGGACTGTCAAAGCCGGCACATTTCTGAGGCTGAGCATCTCACAGTGGTTTTGGGAGCAGGTTATTCTGCTTACCTCTAGCTTGTTTGTTTGTTTGTTTGTTTTTCCCCAGGTCTCCCAATGGCCAGGAGCAGGGCTGGAATCTCTTTCTCCCGGTGTGCATGGTGGGGCTGAGTCCCTGCTCTGCCATACAAGTGATAATCAATTGCTCTCCTCAGTGAGGAGTGCCTGTGCCAGCAGTAAGCAGCACCAGCCAGGAAGTGAGCAGCAGAGAGCTGGAGAAAGCAGGCGGCATAGCTGCACACCTCGCAGTGGCACAATCACATTGACAAGGGTATGGCGTTGACTGTGGCTTTGGTACAGGGGTGTTTGGAAGCAGATAGTCTCTGCAATGAGGGTTCCCCCTGGGCTTTTGTACTCCCATGCTCACAGGGTAGACTGGGTGCGTGGTTGGGCAGGGGGGCTGCGACCCGGCGGGGACTCCCCCCAGCTGGGGTGTCAGGCAGGGTAGCAGAAGGGCTTTCATTCCAGCTAAGCTGTGTCAGAAAATTGTTTTCTTTTCATCCTCTTTCTAATTTTGGGCTCTGAACTCGGTGCCAAAACACACACACGAGTCTGAAGTCCGGTGGGCCAAGGTAGGTGTGTCTTATGGGGCCTGTACAAACAGGAGCAGGAGGGGAGGGACGAGGAGCCAAACAGTGGGGTCTCCCCTCTTGCTGCCCAATATTTCTGGTGATCTTCATGTGCCTGACCCTGGCTATCTCCAGTAATGTCCACGGTAGCTAGGGCTGAGCCGCACCTCCCTTGTTTAAGCTGGACCTCCTCTATTGGCTCCATTTGACTGTTTTCCCGCTTTTTAAATCCATTTACTACGTTTGCAGTGATGGAAGACAGCTCAAGGAGCATCACTGTGGCCTGCAATGTGGCACGCTCCTGCATGTTTCCAGACTAAGGCAATGTCGCTACACCTCCCAGCATCTGTGCAGCACAAAAATGGGACCAGAGTCCTCTGTGGCGTCGGGATGAGGAGACAGCCTGCCCACCAACTCAGCCCTGCCTGCAGGATGCAGCCCCAGGACCAGATGCAACCACACAAGCAAAAGGCCAGCAATTGATGAAGATTTTGTGAACAGATTTGAAGATGTTTGGAAATTCTAATGGAAAAAAACATTTGACAGTTTGCAAGTTAGTAATAATAATAACAATAATAATAATGTATTTTGCCTATGTGACTTTTTCAGCAAGATGGGCAAAGAATACCATAATTGATGGTATTCTTTGCATTCTGTCCCATGCCCTTATTTTCACCATCTCCCACCTCTTATCCCAATCACTCATGAATCGCTCCCTCGTTCACCCACTATTTAAATGGACAAGAATACAGATGAGTTGGACCTTGAAAATCAAGCCTTTTCTGTTTAATGTATTTCCACCTCTGAGGCAAGACACTGATATTGGCTGAAAGTGGATGCTTCCAAAGGGAATCTCATCTCTTACATTTCCCCAAAGAGACCCCTACCCATCGTCTTTCAGTGCCTTGTGTGTCTGGACTCTGGGTACCGAGCAGAGGTTGTACTTGCAGCAGTGCACAAAATATTACATTCAGTGCACCAAAAAAAAAAATCACATCCTGAGAAGTTCCCTGAACATTCTTAAAATAGATTTTTCCATCATTTAGGGTCGCGTGCAGAACCCTGGCTGATGAGGTCTGGGAATCTGCTGTTAATTTGCTCATTAGGAGGTGTTTTTACAGTGGCTTTCAGCACTCATGAGTTTTGTGCTCTAAAACTCTCACTAAACTTCCGACAGCAAACTTCACAAGGAGGGAGTCGCCTGCTTGGTAGGTCCCGTCAATCCCCTAAAATCAATCCTAAATCTAAACTCCCCCCTGGGCCCCTTCTCTCAGTATGGTGCCAAAGCAAAAATCAAACACGCGCACGCCCCCAAATCTGCCATGGTTGAGAAGTCCTGGGTTGAATAGATCTGAACGAGCTTTTACCTATCTATCCCAGGAATGTATCCCACTGCTTCTGACAGCTTGCATGTGTGCCAGCGAAGAGTCCTGGGCAGTGACGTACGTAGAGGAGCAATGCGGCTGGGAGCGCGGTGGGGAATGCCGAGGATGCCACAACAGGAAGCGCGGAGACATAACACGCCCAAGTGGGGTAACTGAGGCAGACGGAGCAGGAATGCGATTAAATTACCCCTGCGGGATTTGGCTGAGACGGCGGGACGTGCTGAGCTCATTCCTCCGTCAGAGGGAGGAAGCGAGCGGAGCAGGTTTTACTGTTTGTGTTTTGTTTTATCAGATAGGACCAAACAGCAGCAGCAAACATTGCAGTTTGGGGAAAGAGGTATTTCAGCACATTCCCCAGCTCCTTCTCCCTGGCCCGAAGGGTGGCTAGTGGAGGGAGAGGGGCAAATGAAAGTCTCCCTGGGAACGCTGGCATAGGGGATGGAGTCACCCACGGCGACTTGCCAGGAAGCCGGTGGATGCTGGAGGGGCAGATCCTGTGCATCCCAAAGCAGTGGCCACAGCCCTGCCAGGTGCACATGGAGCCACGTCCGAAGGAGCTGGTGTATGCCTTTTGTTTTGCATGTGCTTCCCCCTCTGCAACACAAAACCTGTCTGCTCTGGCCAAGAAACGGGTCCCAGTTCCCTGAGGTCCCTCCACAGGGGTCTTGAGTAAGTCAACAGGGATGACAACGAGGCACAGCAAGCAGCTTCTCTACAGCTGGTCTGAGCTACTCATGCCCAGGGGAGTATGTTGAAACAAACCTTCGCAGGCTAATTTGGTGTGCAAGCTACAGGGCCCTTGTTTGATCTCATTCTTCAATGTGGTCAGGAGTTTTCCTTTGAAAGAGTTTCAGTTTTTTAACCTGAGAATGCCACTTAATCCAAAGCAAAATTATCTGCAGAAAAAAAGTTGAGTTTTGATATCAGCGAATGCAAATAGTCTTGTCAGTGGTTTCAGCTCTGGGGAATCCTGCACCAAAAATATTTTAGGTTCAGTAATAGTATTACAAATACAGTAAACGTGGAGTAAAAAAGTTGGGAAAGGTCAACACTGAAATGTTTTGTTGCCATTGGTCTTCTCTGGACATATTCATTGTAACTCAGGCTTCGATCAAGTTTTCCAAGTTCTGGCTTTGTCCTGATTCAGGAAAGAGAAAAAAAACATTTCTGATTTTCACAGGGTTGGGAAACAGAGTTTCCCACTTAGTCTATTGATTATTCACCAAGCAGCAAGGCTCTTTGCCCTCATGCTGTGCTTCGTAGCAATACACGCACATACTGGATCAGAGCTACAGCTCTTCTTGTCTTAATATCCAGCTGCTAAGCAGGCTGAGACCTGTGTGACAAAAATAGGGCATGTTTTCAGATGCCACTTGGGAAATGCTAGATTTTACACAAGGCATGAAGATTGTCTCCATGCTGATAAGTGTTTTTAAAATACAATCRTATTTTGGGGTGGTGAGGGGAAGAGATTGAGACTCTTTTCTGTATTAGTAAATCCTCTGAGTGTTCCTTTCTTAGGTTTTGCAGGGATCTTAAGTGCCTTAGTTGAGGCCCTGAGAAAGGAAGACCACCAGTCCGTCGATGTAGCATGGCTTGCTCACTCTTCTTCTTTCTGAGCCCAATTTGGGATTATTCCTATCAGGCCCTTTGTGTTTTAAGCTCAACTTCCCAAGTTCCATCACTTTGTTAGGACACAACCATGTCCAGCAACACCAACAAGAGTAGGAGCAGATCTGTGGCTCGCACAAAAGCTGGGAACAAGGTTTTCAAAAATTTGGAAAGCAATTCTCATAGCAACTGGTTTTGGCCAGTATCTGAAGTATCCATCATGACAGATCAGAATCAATAAAGAGGACCTCAGCAAAACTGCTTTATGTCCCAGAATTATTTCCTTTGAATGACTCCTGCCTTTACCAGGTTGCACAGTTTATAGGTTAAACCAAGGTGGTTTTTTCCCTACATGGCAATGCTGCAAGTGTCACATGGTATCTGAGCAAGAAGTGAGGTTGCTTCCAGTCTTCTATGCAATTCAGAAGTCAGGATGTTTATTTAAAAGTTTCCAGACTATATGGACCATGTCAGAGCTGTGAACTTTGCCGGAATTTCTGAAACAGTTGATTTTGGGTTTCAGTTCACATCTGAGAGGAGGATTCAGGTGGCTCTTGGCGCATTCATATTCCTGTGCTTGTTCTTCCTGCTTTTAAGCTGTCACCTACCAAAAACATGCTGAGGTCAGGATTCAGCTGGTGGCCTTGCTGGTGGGAGAAGCAAAAACTGGCCTGCAGTTCCCTCTTTTAGCTTTGCATGAGCTTGGGAGTGCTGACTTTAGTGAAAACTTGTTTTTGTCAGTTCAAAGCTGCTTGCATGTTACTCAAGAGGCAGAAAGGCAGTAGACCTGAACTGGTTAAAGTCACTTCTCTGACCACAAACTCTGACCCCTCCCCAAAATGCTAATTTCTAGTGCCAACCCCAAAAAAGCTGCCCAGCTTCTCCCTCCCACCCCATCCCTGCTTTTTGACAAGCATTAGATATTGTGGCTTTTTTTTCTTAGATCAATGAATCTGACGCTCTCTCTGCTCTTGTTATTATATAGCAACTATCAACTCAGACACAATCCATCAGGTGCACATCAAAGCACCTTTTTTCTTCTTCTTTTACTAACAGGCTGAGGATCCTGAACAAAGGCTGAACAGGCTGAAGAACAAACCCAGGTTTTAGTGCCAATGAGTGTTACTCTATGGATCCTGGGATGTTTCTGAACGTGTTTCTTTGAGAAACAGGGGGAGTCCCAGGGATAGTTTTGCTGTGAGCATCTTTGCTGGCTGTCCTTCCCGTGTGGCCATGGCCAGGCAGCCAAAGGATCAGCCATTCCTGTGCTGTGAGGACTCTGAGCCCTTTTCGCAGGAGGGACTGATCCAGATGAAGGCAAAGGATGGGAGGAGAGGCTGCAATGTGCCTATGCCCCCAACAGCCCTCAACTGAGTTCAGCTGTGGCAGCTGGATGTACATTATAGTAGCCCTGAAATGTCTCTTTCTGATAACACCTGAAGCTCATGTTGCATTAAATCAGACAYTGCTTTTGCCAAAACACCAGTTGGTTTGGCCTAGATCTAAGGCAAGCTCTTCCTTAATGCCCTGCTGAGAGGAGAGCCAGGGTTGCTCCAAGCTGTGCAGCCCTTCTGCAGAGAGCCAGCATTTACAACCCTGATTGTGGCAATGCTCCTGTGTGTGGTAGCCAAGAAAACCTGCAAGAACCATAGGCTCGAAACATGCCCATAGGGAAGATGACTCTCCTCTGGCTCATTAACTCCTGAAAAGACTTTAGCCAGGGCCAGCTTGCCAAACAAAACCCCAAAACTCAGTGACACAGAGACAAGAAGCCGGCTGGTTAGGTATAACCAGAGGACTTAGCTACCTCCCTAACCATTGTCCACCCTTATTAATGGTTAAACTCTCTCTCTGTCATTGCTTGCTGTTTCTGGCCAATTCAAACTCTTTCAAGTGGGAGGGAGAGTGAATAATGGAGGGAAAACAACCCCAAAGACCTGCTTGTATTCCTCAAGACACCCATTTAAACAGCACCTCAGGTTACCTGTAAGTGGCATTTGCTTTCCTGCTAAGCAATATTTATGTGAATTCAGAAGTGCATGAATGAGCAGGGCCCTTAGCCTTGTCTTGAAATGGATGAATGGGTATTTGTGCATAACTCCCATCCTTTGTACTTACATGGCATCCTTCCCTCGTCTCCACAGTATATCTCAGAGCCTCAGTTTTCTGCTTATTTATCTCCACGGTCTCCTGAGGACTTCTTAAAAAATGAGGTCTGACTGACTTGCCCGAAGTCACACAAAAAACTGGTAGCAGCACAGAGGACTGAGTCGAGGATTTGTCAGCATGGGACGTGGGTCACCATGAAGTCCTTCTAGCGCACCCCAAATCTCACAGCAGCCCTTTGCCCTTGGGCACCTGCCCTTCTTCTTGCAAGGCGGGGATGAAGCCGTGCCAGCCTCATGCCCTCATGGGGCTGTGTGCCCCACAGGCGCCCATGCATGGTGTGGCTGGAGTCATGGAGGCTTTGCCTGGCCACAGTGCTGCAGGCAGGTAACTCATGCCCCTGCTCAGCCACTGATGTCTCAGCCCTTTACTGAACTGAAACTGCTGAGAGTGACAGATTTGCTAAACCACATATTTTCCCTGTTGCAGTCAGATGGTCAATGAGGATTGAGCTGAGTCCACTACCTCACTGTCCCTCCTGCTCAATGGCCATGACGTTATGTTTGAACCAGGTATGCGTGAACCTCCAGTAGACGAAAACCCGTACCAGGCCTTCTCCTGAGACTTAAACCAAACTACACTTGACCCTTCTGTCAAATTTGAAAAGTTCAGTCAACCTTTTTTTCAACTTCTGCATTCCTCTGCCCTCTTTGGGATTTGACTGGAGGTAGAGCATACCCTAAGGAATGCTGTCTTGCAGTAATTTCTGACCCTGCTGAAACCAGTCTTTCTGATTCTGGTTAACTCTTACCATTTCCAGGCCAAAAAAACATTTGGGCAAGGTTCAAGTGGATGTCCAGGTCAGCAGCTTCGAGTGCTCTCATTCGCAGGTGATCAGTCAAAAATCTCTCTGCTGAGTTTGGTGGCACCGACATCAAAGTTACACCAACAGAAGATTTGGGCCCAGCATTTTTCMTTGCTTGTCCACACCGACATCGCCATTTCAAAGCCTGATGTAGGATGGAATGAGCAGATCCTGCCAGTTTTCACTGCCTGTGTTTGGCAGCAGGCAGAGGTTTTGCGATAAGCTCTACCAGAGGCGAGGCGATGTTGGACAGCTGTGACAGCCTCTCAATCAGATGTGGCACTTGATAACCTGACCTCAGGGAGAACGCTGAGACTTTCTGGGAGTCCATTGCTAAATTGCCGTGCTACTTATGCTTTATGCTTTCTTTTTCTTTTTTCTCTCCTTCTTGCTCTTTTATCAGGCAGGCGGTCTGGTTCACAGGACAGTATGCTGGGAAGATGGGCCGATATGAGTGCTTTTCCACGCAAAGACATCTCATATGGCATAAATGGGGTCTCTTGGGCTGTCTTTCCTATTCCAACCCTGATTTACTACCATATGCTCCTGCAGATGCTGCTGTGGTCCTTGTCTTGCCCTGAGAATCACCTGAGCCTCGGATGGGCTGAGGGAGGTCTGAGGGCATCAGGGCCACCCAGGGCATGGGTGGCACATGTCCTTAGAGCAGTTGAGCAGCTGAGCAACAAAACATCATGCAGGAGATGATAGTGAACCTTTTGCAGATAATTAACAACATCAGCCAGTGACATTTCAGCTAGCCAGGATGGCTTGAGCGGCTTCCACCTGCCTAGCCCTGCCATCGAGATCAGGCCCTCCTTGCACTGCAAGAAAATTAATGGGGGGTGAAGAGGGAAGTGGAGTTAGAAGTTCTTGTGTTTAACATCTGTTAATGAAAGATCTTTTAATCAACTGCAAAAACAAGAATAGTCACTTCTCCAGCTTCCCAAACACGTGTTCACGTGATGCTGCAGCTCTTCTCAGAAGTGTGCTCCCTAAAGGATGACACTGTGGGGAAGGGAGGGCAGTTTAGTTTCAGGAAGGTTATTGCCTCATAGCACAGAGGAGACAAGGGCTTGAGGGCTTGAGTCTGAGCTTGACAGCCCCTCACATGCACGTCAGATGTCCTAGGCCAGCCTCCAGCCCTCCCTCCCTATCACAACATTATAAGAACAAACCAGCCAGAGTTTAGTAGAAGACAATTAAAAAAAAAAAGCATATAAGTATTATGCTAACACCCTGTCGCCTAAAGGATTAAAGGGAGAGCTGGCCAATACTGTTTTGATGGTGAGGTACGTGTACCTGGATGGATGCTGTGTACAGCAGGACCCTCTGTTTCCTGAGAAACGGCTGAAAGATGAATTATGGAACATGAAAGCAGTGATGCCTCCTGTGGGATCGAGAGAGCACCAGATTCAACAGCTCTGCCCCAGGCAAAGAACAGGTGAGTCCCTAAAGATGCTGCTTTGCTTCCTTGCTGGCTTTTCCTACTTCTCAGGAGAGACAGGGTGAGTCCCGAGATTATCATCTCCCCACGAGCAGCAGCCACACCACCTCCACCACGCTCCGAAACCAGATCAAGATGGTCCGTTGCCTGGTTGCACTCACAGAAGATGCCTCGTTGGGGCCTCATCAGCTTCTTCATGTCTCTCCAGAGGGAAATCATGATGGAGCACGGCTGGTTCCTTACTTCATCTCAACTCACTGCTCTTTCTCCCCTCTCTCTGCCTGCAGCTGCCCAGGCTGCTTGTTGGCACCTCCACCGCAGTCTCGGTGCCAGTGTGCAGCAGGAGGGGATCTCATCTCCAAGCCATGCTGGCTTAGGGGCTGGAGGCCAGCACCTTTCTTCCAGCAGATACCGTCCAACCTTGAACCCGACCATCCAGGTCTCCAGATCAGTGACCCGAAGCAATGCTCTTCCTTGACTCTGATACTTCTATCCAGACGATGGGTTAGTTTAGCTCGTAAAGAATTTTTCTAACATTACTAATGTGAAGAAACAAAGACCTAGCAAACCAAAATATAACTAGTGCCCAGTTGCCTCTTTATCTGGCTGCGCTTTATTTGCACAAGCTGAAGAACTTCATGGTGCCAGGAGGAATGTGATAGAAGTTCTTTGTCTCATAAATTATTTTGGCCCAGTCTTCCCTGGGGAGATAGGGCATGAGAGCAGGAGCTGGCAGCATGGGTTCTGCTCCCAGCTTTGGCACTGACCTGCTGCGTGACCTTGGACAACTCACTTCACCTCCCCTGAGCTTCTGTTTCCCCTCCTCTCCTTTGTCTGCCTTGTTTATTTGGACTGTCAACTCCTAGAGAAAGGAATTCAGCCTCCCTGGCTGCTTGCAGATTGCATAGCATGACGGGAGCCCGATTGGACTTGCTCCTGGGAGGTACTACAGTGAGAAATTCATAACGATGACTAAAAACTAACATTTGCTAAACAATTGTATGGGAGTTTTGAATTATTAAGTGGCATACATGAATTAGCGGGACATCTCTGGCACTTCAGTGCGCTTGTCCAGGGGCAGCGACTGCTGTTTCTTTCCTTTTCCATGGCCACACCAAAGGCCATATCTACCAGCCCCGTAAATTTTGACATCTTCTCCCTGCCCCAGCTGCACAGTGGGAGGAGTGGGAAGCATCTGCTGGAGAAAAGGGAGAGTTTGTTGGAGGTAATGAAGAAGGCTCCTCTTGGAGTCCTCCCCCTCATGAACATCTGGACAGATAACAGCTCTTCTAAGAAAGATTGAAAGAGCTGGGGAGGCCTCCTGGAAAGGGCAGGGAAACACTCTGCCTCGGAGCTGGTCAGCGCCAAGGGCAGAAAGGCTGAGAGAGGTTGCAGGGGCTAACGCAGCCCCTGTCACCTAGAGGTCAGGGATGAAATGGATGAAACCAAGGCCACCAAAAGCCTACGGGGCAGATTGTCTTTGGGTGAAACCATGAGAGCCTTGATCCCAGAATATACCTCTTTTAGGCAAGTGCTGCAGCCTWGAAATCCATTTAACCATATGGATGGTATCAAGATGGTATAAAAGGTTTGCCATTACATTCATGGCTCTGGAGGAGACTCCATGCTCGCCCGCTGGCTTCTCCTCCGCTCAGCGAGTCCCGCCGGCAGTGCCACCGCTGTCCCTCAGCCAAGAGCATGCCCTCCTCCTCCCACCAAGTGACCCACAACCGGCACACAAGGACATCACAATATGGCAAGAATCACATCGTTTACTCTACAGGCCACTCCACAGCAATAGCTAAGAGCAGATTGTTTCTCTAATGTGCCAAGGATGTTTTCAAAAAGGCTCAAATCCCGCTACCCTTCCAGCAGCAGCCTGCAGCTTGGCAAACTCCACTTGTGCACTCGTCTGCTTTTAAAACATCTTAAAAATATTGCATGCATTGGCCTGGCATTGGCTTTCTTTTCTCCAGTGATATGGAGGGGTCTGCTGGGAGCAGTGTAAAAAGCAGCTCCTGAAGTGATGCTTTCTAATTGGCAGGACCAGAGGGCAGGCACTGCCTGCCGTTAGGGGAAAAAGCCAAGCAAACCGTTAAGCAATCAACTGGAGGCCAATGCAGGATTGTTCCCCCCAGTGCTGTTCTCCAGTGCTTTGCCCATTTACAGCTGCGCTGGCGAAGGTCCTTTCCCTGCCTGCCCACCCCTGGCCGGCCACTGCAGGAGCATCCCTGTGGTGTGAGTCCTTCCTACCCTGGCAAAGCCTGGGAGCACACAGGGGCTTCTTCTGTCTCCAAATGCATCAGGTGGCATGAAGCAGGCACAGACATAGGAAGGACAATCTAAGAGAATAGACTCTACCTGGCCTTAAGTCCCTTCTCCCCATGCAACAGGAGCTTAGGAAACTCAGGAGAGGGATGAGCACACATGGAAGAGTGATGCTCAGGTGCAGGACAAGCAGGAGTGAGGATCCCCCTGTGCATTGCCACCAAGGGTGTTTACAGATCTGTGTTTTGCCACTGGATCCAGCTTGCTGCACACCCCGAGGCCATCACCACATAAAGCAGGCGAAGGGCAGCAGCTGCATATTTAAAAGAAACATAACAAAAGAAGAAAAAAAACTGTTTTTCAGAGCTTGCAGGTTGCTGTTAAGCAGCTACTCCTTTCCATGGCAGTCACTGCAGCTCAGAGACCACTGCAGACATGCAGTTGCCAGGGTCTGAAGGGCGAAATTCCTGCGTCTCAGTCTCCAAATTCCTCAAATAAGTCCCTCCAATTTTTATGTTTTCATAAAGACATGGCCTGCTGCCGGGTGACCTGGAAGAGGCATCGCAGTGCTTTGTCAGCACACTCGCCTCCCTGCAGAAGCTAAGGACCAAACTGTCTTATTAATCATTTAAAAAGTGGGGAGGAAAAAAAAAAATAAGAGGCACAGTTCTGGCTAATTGTAGGGGGGAAAAAATGAGGTCAGAGTTCATTTTTCTCTCAGCTGCTGCTTCACAGTTCACTGGCTGACAAGCAAAGCAAGATAACAAGAGACTGGAGATAGTTCAGGGAACAACCTCCCTCTCCCAAGGAGAAGTGGGGGAGTTCAGGTTTCTGACATGGATGGAGAGGCGGCTGCGCTGGCTGCCGAGCTGCAGGACTTCGCGGAGGGGATGCCATGAGCTACTCCAGGAGGGAGCGGAGGGTTTTGGCCCCGGCGCACGTGGAGCAAGGGGGGGAACTGTCTCAGATTTTGCCACCCCATAAATGTACTGACATCGGTGCTGCTCGCAGGGAAGGCTGAGCCAGGGGGAATCGGGAGCCTCCCATCACCAGCGACTGTGCAGGATTTCAAGCGGATGCATTTGATTCAATCTCAGCCTTGGGATTTATCCACTCTCTGTTTTTTGGTTTCTTTTTAATGTAACATCTATGCAAAAGTATAGATTGGAGGGGAGAGCAGAGTCCTGGTGCTCCTTCCCACTCTAACACAGGGGCAACGATACGGCAAAGCCTGCCAAAAGCCTGCCAAACCACCCTTCCCTCCCTCCATCCCCTACAGTTGCTCCCGCTACGAGCAGCGACTGCTGGAGTAACCGAGACCTCCTCAGGAGCGTGAGATCCAGAATCATTCATTTTATGGGGCCCTCCTGCAAGAGCAAGGGATTTGTTACCCTGACTCCTGCTGGGGAAGCGCTCCCACAGCCAGAATGTGAAACACAATACAGCACGGGCTCTGACATTCAAGCTGGGTTATTTGAGGCGAGTTCATTACACGAGGCCTACGCAGCACAATCCCAGCAGTAATTATACGGGCTCCTTGCACCATTCTGACTAGTTAAATGCTAACTCTAGCCTGAAATCGCAAAGCCGCTGAGCAAAGCCAATGTGCCGTGGCTGGTTTTAGGGGTGTAGAGGGAGGAAGGGGGTCAGGAGAAGGAATCGCAACCAGGGGGTGGTTGTTTAGTGAAGATCCCTGTGCTGGAGGACATATGCTAGGATGGGATGTTTGCTTCTGTGAGCATGGGCAGTGGACTATGGCAGGTGACTTGGGACCTTCTTCGGCAGTGGCACTCATGGTAATTCTAGTGTTAATGCTAGTGTTAAGCTTTCTGCTACAGAAAATGAAGTGATGGATAAAACTCCTAAGTCAACAACGCAACATGCACCAAAATCACTAGGGTTGTGTTAACAAGGCAGGAGAGTTTCAAGAGGATGTGAGCAAATAGTGCCAGCAAAATGTCACAGGAATAATGTCAAAATTGCTTCAGGCAAACAGACCTGTTTGGATTCACACAGGCAGTTCACCATCACTTACTGATGTCCTTACCAAGTATAAAAGTTATGGCTGCAGTTCAGTGCTGGTTTTGAAGTCATTTCCACTATGATTTCAGCCCAGAAGTGGGGGACCCGACATCAGGCATCCTCTACTCATCCTGCCTCACTTCAGCTGTCTCCAGTGTAGGTCTTCACAAATGAGCTGGGCATCCAGACTCCCGTTATAGTCACAGGTGGTCTAGTCAACACAAAGAAGTTTGCAGAGTGTTTCATGTCATCCTAAAGTGGACACCTACATCTGGTTGGAGGAACCGTCCCATAACTTCGTGGAGAATAACTGTGTCTGAGAGGCTGCGGATCTGCCATCACCACTGCTAGATTTGGCCAATACAAGAGTGATATGTCACATATTGTAAGTACAGGGACTGTGTTCAGAAGCAGAAGCTATCTGTCTCCTGAGGCAGAGTCTTTCGGACAGTGAAGCAAGACCTCACTCTTGGACCATGGAGAGGAGTCTCCAGGTGGCATCTGAATTTCTTCTGTGATGTTTTTAGTAGCACATTCGAAAATAAGGACATACACATTGGACACCAAGCACAGCTGCTCAGAACAGGAGTCCACAGAAGGAATGGGAGCTCTTTGTGGAGCACCTTTCATTTGAAGGGTGCAGAGAAGTCTTGGCAGACACGCTGGTAGCCTACAGAGCTAAAACACTGCTTCCAACAAAATGAGGAGCTGAGCTGTCTCTCCTGAACGTGATCCCTGGTGGGTTATACACAGGTGTTGGCCCACACTTTGGGAAAGCTCTGGTGAGGAGGAAAGTGGAAGGTCTCATGTACTTCTCCCACCACTTCCACAAACCCTGTATTTTCCCCATCCCACGTACCTCCATCTTCCTGCATCCTTGCTCTTCTCTTTACCCTCAATCAGGTATGCAATAAGAAGGAAGGAAGGGAGAGAGACTGGTCAAAGTGTAGACCCGAAGGTTTGCTGAGAACATTTGACTTGGAACTCTGTCTGAGGTGAGATCAAGGCAATATGGGTGAACAGAGCAAGGGTTACAGGCTCCTTGTATCTCCTTTGCATGCCAGCAGTTATTCAATAGCCTGTGCTACAACGGTCAGGCCAGGTGATCACAACAGCCTGTGAATCTCTGTCCGTATCAAACGCAGGGCTATTTGGCCTAGGGAGAGCTATCTGGAAGGTGTTGCCTAAAGGTAGGATCAGAAACAAGGTCCTGAAAGTCTTTTTCTTCCTCAATTGAGCGTGTGCAGAGCAGGCAGGGGTCACAGGGGGAGTGCAAGGTGAGAAAGATGTTATTAAACCCCTGTGAGAGGTTAACCCATTTCCTGAAGGCCGCACAAGTCCCCACCAGCATTGCTGGCGGTGTGGCAGCGCCGGGGGCTAAGCAGGTAAAAGGCAGGTGGGCCATTTGGGCCAGACACCAGATAAACATGAACAACCTCCAGCACAGCTGGTTCCACCATGCTCCGAAACACAAAATGACTTCAAAACTACCCTGAAACGGTAAGACACGAGAGAAGGAACAGTGGGTAACAAGGGCTGAGCAGAGGGTTATAAACATCTCCAAAGACCACGTCCCCCAGCCCCTCCAGACAGATTGCCCATCCCTTTCCTTCCCAACCCTATTTTCCCCTAATGCAGGATAATTCCTAATTGCTTTTGCCATGGAAGTAACAACATGTCTTTTTTTTTTKTCTTTTTTTTTTTTTTGGCTGGGACATCAATAAGGACCCTTCTGCATTTAGACATGAAGGAAGAGAAGGAAAACAGTCTTGTTTTCAATAAGACAGGGTCTCTTCCTCCGTTGCTCAACTGCCCATTTACACAAGACTTTCTGGCCCCGTAGTAGCCTGTTTCCCTGGAGAGTACCGTCGACATGGGGAGGCGAGGCAGTGTTGGAAGGTAGCCTGAGGATAACAGGCGTTATAAAGAGGAATTTTTTTCCCTGCTGTTTTTGTTTGTTTTACCACAGAGGCTCAGAGGAGCTGGCCAAGAGCCTCACACAGCAGGTGCTGCCTGGGAATGCAAGGGGAGCAAAATTCCTACTAAATGGAAGCATTATTTGACACCACCGCCTTTCGCAATCTTTTTCTTTTGTTTCAGACAAACTCCAAGGCCTCCTGGGCCTTGCGGTCAAAGCTGCGTTGGACTCTTCTGCAGGGGAGGAAAGGGAAGTAGTAAGGGTGTCCCCAAACATGCCAAAGACTTGGGTGACAGAGACCGAGCCTTCTGGAAACAATACTGCTGGGTTCCCACAGAAGTAGCAAGAGGGCCAAGAAAAAAAGAAAAATCCCCTTTGGCTCCCTCACAGCAGTTTTATATATTTTTTCTTTTTTTTTTTCTATGAAGAGGTTGAGCCTGCACACCCACACCAAAATGCTTTTGCCATTTGGAGACCTCTGAGCCTAGATCCACAGAAGCGGGTTGCAGCTCTGCCTGGCTTAGCTATTTCTCTCCCATGGCTGTTGCAAGACTGGAAGAGAGAGTAAGTGTGGCTGGGGGGAAGCAGGCTAACTCCTTCCTTCACCAGAGGCTTCCCCTGTGGCTCAATCCTTCAGCTCCTCTCATTTTCTTTTGTACCTCAGCTCCTCGCCTGTAAAACTGGTAGGAGCCATGTAGGGATTGTATATTAGTAGCATGGGATGTGCAACTCTCTCATAAGTGATGGATCTGTAGAAATACCCAGAAAGAAGGAAGTCAGAATTTTCCAGAAATGACAGGCTTTGCCATAGACTTTACATCCTTTTTTTTTTTCACAAGCAGGCAGGCTGCCTCTGTCCAAGTGCTCTCCTCCTACCAGCAAAGACTTGTTTTTCATAGACTTGTGTTTGGATACCCTCAATTGATGAAATGAACCCGCAGGAGGGCCCGGTGATAGCTCATTTCCAGAAGCCTACGAACGTGCAGTAACTGGCCATGCCTGCAGTGTTCAGGTATGTCTGTCTCATGATCGTCCTCGAGCAAAGGGACAGTGTTCTTGTTTGCTCCACGCCTTGCGTGCTGGGGTTGCGCTTGCTGACGGAGCCTCGGGGTGCTCCTCCAAGGCCGGTGCTATTAATATTAATGATTTTCTTCCCCTTCCACACTCTGTGGTTCCTGGGAGGCCAACAGTCCCTCCTGCCCCAGCCTGGATGCTTTTACGCAGTGCTGTTTGAGACACAGCCACATTCCTTAGCTATAAGTCTTTACAATCACGCACCAGCTCTCCAAAACAAGTTCAGAGCATGACTTCCAGCTAGACGGATGACGCGGCTCTTGAGGCCCAGAGGTAAAAGCTAGAAGTATTAGCAACATGGCGGCTAGGTGGTACCCACATTCCTGCCACTAACGTCACCAGCATTTCTGCCTGCCAGCGTGCAGCTATTGCATTCCTCAGCCCAAACAGCAGCTTTTTTTCTTGAATTTCATATACTGCAAAAGATGGAGAAATCCATGTGAGACAAGTATCTGATTCTTCCCAGCTCTTCCACTGCTATTTATTAAGTACACTAAAAATAATGAAAACCAATGACATTTGGATGGAGGGGAGAAAGTCATAGAGTTCAGAAAATGAAATTTAAATGAGCCTTTTTCAGAAGGCCATTTATGTAGCATTAAAATTTCTGCCCACGCAGAAAGAAGAAGGAAGGATGATACTGAACAAAACTTAAAAGCTTCTGGTGTAAATTGGCAACGGTGAGAAAAGTATGTCGTTGACAAATAGCCAGAAGGACAAACCGCGGCAATGATCAAGCCCTTCAGGATCAAGAGTCTCAGCAAATGGTATAGCTACTGAAAAATAGAAAGGATGCAGAATAAGATTGCACAACTAATTTCAAAGCTGGCAAATATGACTTGATGGTGTGAGACACAAATCTACCTCCACCTCCATGTCAAAAGGGCATGGGGAGAGAGTAATAACATACAATGCATCTGTGCAGGGAGATGGTTGTTCAGAAGCCCTTTGGCAAGCCTGGTCACAGCCCTTGTTTCAGCAAGAAATGTCAGTTTGCTTTTCGCATCAGCAAGTTCAATTTCTGTTCATTCTTCTAAATGAAAGTATTTTGAARAATATTTTTTAAATATCCCAAGTGAATTTTCTCTGTATTATTTAAGAAGAAATAATAATGCAAGCAACAGTGCAAAATTTTTTAAATAGCCAAAACTGCAGTAAAGTTGACTCACAAATACTTCTGATACTTCAGCCTTTTGTCCAGATGTCGGGCAAAAAAAAAACCAACTCCAAAGTTTGAAGAGTGTAGCTTGCCAGGCAATGCTGCTCAGTGATAAAGCGGAGAAAGGTGCAAAACTGATAGCTAGACGTGAAGCCAAACAAAAGCTTATTAGAAACGAGGCACATTTTTTAATTAATGTGAGCTTCAAAATCAAGTAAGGTGGTGAGTCTCCAACTTCTGATGTGTTCACATTCCCATATCTTGGTATGTCCGGAGCTGGATGTTTTTCTGGAAGATGCAGCAAAGCTACTGGGCTCAGTACTGGGCTAATTGGCTGCAATTGAATGGCTTTGAAATATAGGAAGTCATACCAGATGTTCTCATGGTTCCTTCTGGCCTTAAACCCTGTGAATCTATGAATGAGTTTCTGAATCTGTGAAATCCCAAGTCCTAAGAATACAAACATATGAGTGGAGTTATATTTCTGGCCTCCAGATCAGAAGAAAGATATTGAATGTGCATTGTTGCGATAAATCAAAGAAGCAGCTAAATCGGAGCTGTAATAAACGTCGACTGCAGATCTTTGTGCAGAAATTGGTCATATGTCATGTGAGGACAAGGTTCAGAGAAGCGATTTCTCAACATCTGAAATGACTGCTTTTTGGAGCAGCCCCTTCCAAGCACTGTGGTGGAGATCCTCCTCTGGCCTTGGTCCTCAAGGCCACACAGGAGCTCATTTGACAAGTGACGATCAGTGAGGCACTGAACGCTGTTGACCACAGTGTAATTCAGATGGGCATCCCTGCCATGAAAACCAGCAGTGAGACATTCAAGTCAAGAGAAAGGGTTTTTGTTTTGTTGGACTTCCTTAAGGGGAACCTTGTCAAAACTGAGGAAATTGAAATCCATAGTCAGCAAGAAAGCTACTCAGCCATGGTCTAAGCACGGTCGCACCAAGCATGTATCCACCCACTTCCCTCCTCTGAAAAAGGAAGAAGAGCAGCAACAACAAAAAAACCCAAAAGAATTATGATACTTTTGTATTGTTTAATAGCACTTTTAAGTAATCTGATTTGTTTTGGGAGGAAGTCCTCTGTATGCCTCAGAATGGGATTCAGGCAACATATGTTTGAGTCTCACCACTGAAATGCCTTCTTGCCAAGCTCTGAGCATCTCAGAGCTGCCCTCACCATCTCTCTCAGCTATGTCTCTGGCTGGAGAAGGCATCGGAGTGGGCAGGAGCCACCTGGGACCCAATGTGCCTCATCAGCACAACGTGGGGTGATTCCTAAGATGCACGGTTGGCCACCGTGATGCAAACCTCCCTTCTCCATGCATGAGGGTGCTGGAGCGTTGCACAATGGGCATGTTTAGATGGCTGCTTTAAAGCAAATCTTCAAGAAATGGACACCTCGTTTGAATGAAACGGTCAGAAAAAAAGCATGTGCTGCCAAAATTCTGCAGTGAAGCACCCTTATTATATAATACTGAACTACATGTGTCGTGCAAAGTACTGTATGTCATTTGCAGAGGGCCCGTTGATACGCTAACGTCAGCACCAATGTCACGCAACACTGGGCGAAGCAACGAGCATGGCAATATCACCAAGCAATACATAATGTCAATGACAGTGGAACTAATGTAGAGGCGATTATCCTTACATTATTCAACACTTCCAATTGCTCTCTGTTTTAAGTGGCTATATGATGTAATAATATATAAATACTGTAATGAAGGGTTTATTTATAGCCATCCTCAGTGTTACCAGTGAAAGTATTAATGCATTTTTCCCACGCTATGTTCATTGGCTGCAGCAGAGCAACCCGTTTTCAAGGGACTGTGTCAAAAGAGTGTTTAAGCCTTTCCTCAGTTGCAGGGACAGGTGAATGGCTAACGTAGCAGGCAAAGTAACCAGCTTTAAATATGGGAATAACAAAAAAGCAAAAAAGTGAAGATGAAGAGAGGACACGCCTCAAATGGAAAAAGAGGGTTAAAGTGTCTCTAAAGCTGGAAACCACTTTCCAGCCTGGGGACCAAAGGACTCCCTGGAGCCGCAGGAGCTTGCTCTCATTTAAGACATGAGCATTGAGGGGGGGTAGTGATCAGACCTTGGGGCTGTGTCAAAGATAGGAGCAAAGTGGCTTCAGGTCTCAGAAATCTGGAGTGATGCCATTCACACTGCCAGAGTCGCTCTCGATTTCTAATGGCATTGGCCTTAATTGAGCTGGCGTTCCTGTATAATCCTCCACATCCTTCAGCTTTCCAAACCACCCTGGAGCCATCAGTAGCTTCCAGATGTTTCTTCCTCCTCCCTGAGAATGGTTCGGAGAGGAAAACAGCAGGTCTTGAATGGTTGAAGATGCAGGGTTTCAGAAGGACTATGTGGCATTTGCAGAGACACCGCACTGCTCCCGTTCCTACACTCCATCTGCGAAGGGAGTTCCCTTTCACTCTGAACACAGCGAAAACGGGAAAAAGCAGAAAGAAAAATAGTCCCTTTTCCCTTGTGGGAGAAAAATGTGATTTCATCATTGCGGTGTGGGTTTCTTGGGGTGTGTAGGAGAAGCCACAATTACCTGGAGAGGCAAAGTGGTAGAGATGGAGCTTCTGGCTCTCTGGTCCACCTTCCTCCTGTGCTGTACCAGGTCCTGCCCCACTCCTGAGCCCCTCCTGTCCCCACAGCTTTATGCTGGCGCAGGAAGAGCTGCTTTTCAGAAATTCACCTGCTACCTGCATTTCCGCTATTTGGGGATGAGCTTTCCCTGCCTTTGAATCTACTAGCACATGCAGTTCATCATTCCTTGCAGGGTGTATCATGCCTTTCCATTAATGGCTCTTTGAGCAGTGAAGCCGTGGCAAGACTTGTAGGGAAAATGTCAAAATTTCTCCACCCAGTTTAGGACTTTCCCACTCATCTTTCTTACAATTTGCCATTCTGAGAGCATGAAAATCCTGTGTATCCATGTGGGCTTTTAGTGCGAAGCAGAGCAAGAAATGGGACATTGGCTTTTAGTGCAAGAGTGACAGCAGGAGGGGATGTACCTTCCTCCACCTCATTGGCATGCTGCCGGCAAGTGCAAGAAACTGCCTTTTTTCCCTGTTTCACAACAAACAGAGCTGCACTGTAAACAGCATTCATCACACAGGGAGTTCCACTTAGAACTGGGTGAACACTAGAAAAATACTATTTACAAGTCCTCCCTCAAATAAAAACCATGAGTTTATTTTGGCACGGACAGTGATTCTCCTAGTGATTGCTTCTGGCAAGCGATCAGGCAGGTACAACAACACTTGCTAAAATATTCAGAGGATGGGGACATGTTGCAGATACTTGTGTAAATATGAACCGTTAGACAAACGCTTGTGCAAATCTGTGTTCACGTGGGTCTGCGCAGCAAGGGGTTTGCATAACTTGTTTTGAGACCTGCTTGTGGGTTTGGGACTCCTCAAATCAAAGTGGAGAAGTTCTGCCACATGACGGAGGTAAACAGGGACACATGCATGAACTCGCTCAGAAGAGCACAAATGAAAAGAAAAAGGGCAAATAACAAATAGTTGAACTGCAGTCAGGCTGCATAGTTTACAAGCAACCCAAAGACTGAGAAATGGCCAGAGAAACCATTCACATAATAACGGCGTGTCAAACACATCTCTAATGTTCCTGCAGCATTTGCAAACAGAGGCCTAAGTTCAACAGGATTTACTCGGAGCAGTTCATACGATTAAAATTAGGCGAGCGTGTAAATATCTTACTGGAACAGGGCCAGGAGACAGGACTACGGTTTCGTGGTTAATTGAGTTTGGCGAGTAGTTGTCCAGCTATATTTCCTCCAGGATCGACGCATGGAGCGGATTGATTGGTACTGGAAGAATTAAGTATGGGAATTGCAGGAAAAGAAAAAGTGATGGGAGAGTTGACCAGGCTGGCTCACCGAGGCGAGTGGATGGGCTGATGTTCAAGAGGTGCACCTATGAGCAGGGACTCAAGGCAGGTGTCACCTCGCACCCCCGCAGCTTCCAAACACTTCTCCTGATGCAGTCGGAGACTTAACCGTATGCTGGCTGCAACCGATGCGTCCGCATGTGAAAGCAATTGCGATGGCTGGAAAGGCTTGGGTTCTGTTTTGTTTGCGTTGTTCATTTCCTACAAATGCAATTACCAAGGGATAAATTAAATTAGGTTGTAACATTATTTTGAACATCTCTTCTGGTTTGCTTTACTTCAAATTTTCTGAGAGGCCAGTGTTTACAGTTAAAAATACAACTTGGCAGAAGTACAATCAGGAGTGAGCAACACGTACCACAAACAAAACCATTAAGACCATTTAGAAAATTTTTGCAAAAGACAATCAAGTGTTACGGGACTAATTTCCCACTTGGTCATTATGATCTTATGTCAACATTAACACCATTGACTTCAGCTGAGCCCTACAGGCATAAAGCTTGTGTGATGGGGTGGAAAACTGGCCCAGTTTAGGATTATGTATACCGTATTATTTAAAAGACAAAGAAGTGAATCCCAGGAGTGTGTAAGTAGCCTGAAGTCTCTGAATGCAGCCCTTTTCCCACTGAAATCAAAGGCAGAACATCCGTGTACTGGGAGGGGCTGGAATCAGGTGTCCCCTACCTGCCACTGGGAAGGCATGGCCACCAGCAATGTACTTTTTTGGGCTGGATGCATAGTTTAGGACAGGATGGATGCTCTGGAGAATGGAGAGATGACTAGAGAGAAAGGTGTGTTTTCCTCCCTATGCACATCCTCCCCCAGCCACCAATACCTTCTTATTTCTAATTACTTCGTGTTTCTCCATTTTCAGAACAATATTTAAATTATTCCTGGCAGACTAGGAACTATTTTAAAGCTCCTCAAATCAGTCAATATAGCGGTTTTTTGTCTATATGTGTATGGATAGAGAGATATGTATATCAAAAAAAAAGACAGGAGGTGTTTTTTACCTGGTTGAACATTTTTTCATTTTTAGGTCTTTTAGAAGGGCAATTATATTAGACGTGTTGGGTTGGCCACTAGGATGAGTAAAACAGTTTGGGAGAGGAAAAGGTTTGTGAATATTTCAGAGTAATTACTAACAGTTAGTCCCAGAACCAGGAAAAAAAAAAAAAGGCAAAGAAAAAGAGAGAACAGCTTTCGCCTGTTACTGATTTCCTTTTTGGTTACAGGGGCCATTGTTTGTTTTAATGACAGGAAAAGAGAGCTGTCAGAAGACATTTGCATAGTGCAAATAGGGTCACAAATCAGAGGGACTGCGTAGATCATTTAGCAGTGAGCCGGCAGCCATCGGTGTGCAACTGCGAGAACAAGATTGTTTTCTGGAATATGGGGAAAAGCTAATAGTTTTTCCACATGCAATTGAGGGCTCAAGCAAATTTCAGGGAGAAAAGCTTCCTGCTTGTGGTGGGGTCCGCTGGGCTCTCATAGAGGCGTTGCTGTTTGTTTATTTTCCTAGCTGCGTGTTTAAGATGCATTCTTTGAAAATGTATCTGATGGGTCTGTTTGTATAGACTGCACTGCTGGTGAGTTAGACCAGGGGTTTGTGTTCATTTGGGAAAAGAGAAAGAATCCTGGCCATCAGAAATGTTTACTATATCAGGAAATGAATTCACTACTTGAGGGTTCCAGTGGATATAAAACAAAAATTAAAACAAGAGCCTTGTATAAACCCACTTTGTATTGTCTCCTCCATAAACAGCCCCATACGTGACAAAGCTCGGAGTGAGCGAGAGAGGTAGTTTTATTGGGGCATGTGGAGGGGAGTTAATTGCTATCGTGTTTTGATTTTTTTTGCACATGTTGGTGAGTTTGAAGCAAAATCTGGTCTTCTTTTCTTCCTCCCGTTCCAGGGAGAGCTGAGCCTTTGCTGAGAAATAACACTAGGCAAAATGACTTCAAGCTGTCACCATTACACAACCTAAACTTTATTTCTTCATTAATGCATTACAGAGCAAAAAAACAATGAGAGCATTCCTCTGGAATGTGTGTTTACTGAGCACAAAATGATATGTTTACTGAAATAGCAGTTGCTGCCGGGTTACCCAGTGGGAGAGAGCTTTCTCTTTCCGCACCGGTCCGAGACCCCGGTGCTGCTCTGCTCCGCAGCCTTCGGTGCTGGCGATTTCCCCCCACCACCCTGGTCCCCGTGCAAGGAGAGGCCGAGGGGGTCCCGCGGGGAAAAGCAGCAGCAGTGCTCACCCGAGCCGAGGGTCGGCATCGTCCAGGGGCACATTTCCGGTGGCTCCGGCAAGCCCTGGAGGAAAGGAGAAAAAGGAGGGAGATTTCGAGGCATCCCTTCCTGGAAAAAGCATGAGTCGGAGGAGAAGGGGCTAAGCCTGGGATCTCGGGGCGGGCGACAGCGCTCCTCTTGGCGCGGGAGCGGGAGGGATGCTCAGGGCAGAGGACAGGCACTGGTGGCATGTGGGCAAAGGTTCCCTCCCCAAAGAGCGGGCAGAGGTGGTGGCTGGGGACTGAGTACAGCAGCGCTGGGGAAACGCAACACGGGAGGAAGGGCGGGAGGGCAGGCGATGTCCTTTGTGGTCACAGTAATGAAAACATCATTCCTGATGGCCGGGATGTGATGGGCACGTTGCAAATGCTCCAAACAAAAACAGCCAGGGGAGGGAAGAAAGGGAGTCAGATAGACAAAGGAAAATAAAACCGGTGATGGAGCTTTCTCCTTTATCCCAAGAGTCAAAGCAAACCATGCGTGCGTCGGTACATGTGTACACACACAGGTGCACACACACACACCCTCCTACGCACCCAGTCTCATAAATTCAAAGGTGGGGTCTTTTTTTCTCTTTATTCCACTAAGATTCAGGCAGCAAAAACAATAATTAAGGAGCTTTTGCTCAGTACAACTGCCAAGCAGACATCAGGTTGGCTGCAGCGCTGTTTGGTGTGGATATGGCTCTCCAGTGATTCATAACCAGCCCAATCGGAACAGGGTTCATCGGTGCCCCAACCAACAAAAACACAACTGCAATGTTTTCTGTTCATTCCCATCTCTTTTAAAGAGAAATACACACACACGGAGGAAAAATAAAACCAGAGAGTGCTTTCTAACCTGGTACAGCATATTACACTAATTAAGGGATGCTGTTACTCATGCATCATTCACGACCCTGCCAAAACTGGGAACAAACAGTCCCTACAATCTGGGTAGGACTGTCTGAGCTGAACTTTGCGGAGTTTTCTGATCTGAAGAAGCCCAAATAGGAAACATCCTTCCCCACTGCTAACTCCCTGCAGTTGGCAGTGTACTGGGCAGTGCTCTCGCCCTGATCCAGTTGTCTACAATCACACATTGATACTCTTGTCCAGCAGTGACCACAGGGCAGGTGAAGGGACCCGCACAACATCACGTGCCACCATCTTTCTGCTGGGTTGCAGCAAAGACCTTGGAGGCTCTGCGTTAGGTCAGCGCCTGCCGTGGTGGGAATGTCCCTTGAGGCCTGGAGGAGGTTGCACCTGAGCATCGCCTCCACCCTGGAGGTAAAAGCATCTCCTTGCTGAGACACCCTTCGTCCTGGTGCTGCGGTGCTGCAGGCTTTTTGGTGTCCCGTTTGACACCATGGGGACATGGGGGCACTGCTGCCAGGAGAGCCAGAGGCATCATCCCCCCAAACCCTTCTTGCTGGGGTGTGGAGGAGGGCTGGGGAAGTCCTTTGAGGTGTCTCCAGCCATGGCTGAGAGGGGCCAGGGAAGCATGCTATTCGTGTACTTGCCAGGTATGCGTCTCAGCACCGTGCTGAGAAGGATTGACAGGAGCTGCAGAAGGGCTGAGTAAAGTTTTCCAAAATACCTAGAAGCCTACCGTCCTATTTTTAAAACATGACCGAAGCATGTGAGGCCCAGAGCCTTAAAGGTACCTCTGCAGAGAGGTCCTCTGGCGCTGGGAACCTAAAAGAGCTGAGCACTTCCATCCCACTGCCCTGGTGACCCGTCCTCCCTGCCAGTCTGGGATCCCCTCCCCTCTCGGTCATGTCGGTGCAGCCCCCGACACCCAACAGGTTGCCTCTTCTGCAAGTCCTGCCGGGACCTGCACAGACCACTGTCGAGCATCTGACGCCCAGCAGAAATCTCTTCTCTTTCCTTCCACCAGTCCCACTTCATACCTGGGTTTTGCTCCCAGCCATGCTGCTCCTGGGTTTTTTTCCTTCTTTTCTTTGCTGATCCAGAAGCCACTGCCGGGTGGTAACTCCTGTCCAGCCCAGCCAGCTTCCAGCTGGGACATCCCCAACCCTCCCAGCCGCTGCACACAGGCACGTTGCTCTCAGCAGACCTTGTAACTCCAGGATGGGTAGCAAGGTGACTTTAGTCGTGTCTTTTCTCGCTGGCTAGTGGGCTCTGTGAGCCCCAGCCCGGCTGGCTTGGTCCAACATATCTCAGGCTGCTTCCGCAGCAATTAAATGTCACTTATTTATTGCTGCTGATTATTGCTAATGACAAAGGCAGGTGGCTGGGGCAGGCAAAAGGAGAATGGCAAAGCTCAGAGAGATGGGAGAAGATAAAAAGGCCAAAAAGCAGTTATTTTAGCTGCCGGTTTTGTGCAATTTTGGAAGCAGAGGACTGTTTGCGTTAGATGTAGCAAGCACAGGTTTCAGCTGCAACAGCACACTCTTCCCACTCCGTGTTTTTGCAAAACTTTCTGCCTATTTGTAGCACCTCCTGCTGTATTGCTCACACCAGCCCTTGCTCAAGAAAGATACTGGAGCCATACGTCGGAGCCGTATGTCTCATCGGCACAGCAAGACTCAAGCAGAAGCTATTGCCAGAGGCAGAAATACTCTCATGGATGCAGCCAGTAGAATAGGTGGAAATTTTCCAAATTTCTTTTTGCAGAGGGAACATTTTTCCCCATGAAAAATGTGGAGGGAATGAAGGGAAGGCTTGATAATGACTTTTACAACATGTCCTTTCCCATTTCTAACTTCTTCTAATTGTCTTTTCTATCTTACGATGCCCTTGTGGAGCCCCGACTCTCTGGCTGATGTCAAGGCAGGAATAGTGAGGAAAGAAATATTGTCACCCAAGCTGCGGTGCTGAAAGCTCCTTCTTGTCAGCGCTCTGATACAAATAACCCTATAGATACCAGGACGTGCTCCTAAAGTTTCTGTTGTTGCGCAAGAGCCCTTCTGGCCTCTCAGCTGCTGTGGTAGTGCAGTGCTCTTGACTTTCCCACGTCTCTCCCAAGCAAATCCTTCCCCTGTGGAGTCAGAAAAAGGCGTTGAGGGTGCTGCTTTGCAACGGTGCTGCAGTCGGTGAGGATGGAGCAAGAGGCAGGTAGGAGAAGACAAGGGTTTGTGAAGCACCGGCAAGAGGCAGGCTGGGTGCTGGGAGGGAGTACAGGCACCATACAGCGCTCGAGCTGAAGCGACCCCCGTGCTGCATGCACTTCGGGGGGGGGAAGCCTAAACCACCCAATGTTGTAGCAGGATCCCTAACATGGTAGGGGGAGAAACCCATTAATAGTGGGATGTCAGCGTATCGCAGTGAGCAGCACAGGAGCTCGTAGTGATGCAAGCACCTACACCAAGGACAGGTCCAGAAAAAGGATGAACTCCTGCATGCCCTCCAAACACCATCCCTACAGTATGAATTCACCTCACTTTTAAATGCCAGGATGTCTATTTTGCTTTCCTTTGAAGTCGCGAGATGCTGGTAGAGCCATCGGTGATTTGTGAGCTTGTGTCTCTGCAACCAGTCACCTGCTGAACTCCAGGGACTGTCGTGCATCCTTCGGGTACCAACAGTTACATCCCTTCTGGCGTGATGCAGCGCTAGCCCCCGCACCAGGGAGCTGTGGCCACGGGGAAGCCACGACCACTCAGATGAACACCTTTGATAAATGACCACCCTCCCACTTCCCTGCTGCATGGACCAGATAGCTGCAAGCCAAGGCCATTACTCAGCGTATCATCAGGTGTGTAGCTGTGTCCTGTGCACTCCAAATTGGCAGGGAGATGACTATTTGAAGGAAGCTGAAGCCAAAAGGGCTGTGGCATTTAGCCAAATCCGCTGTCAATTTTAAAGCCAATTCCGCTGTTCCTCCTATGGAGCAAAACAACCATATTTTTCATTTTGCAAAGGACAAAGCTCAACAGGGCTTTATTTTTTTTTCTTTTTTGGTTTTTTTTTGGTTGTGTTTGCTAGGAATTTATTGAACGCTGTTACATTATTCTTCTTGCTGTCAGGAAACAGGCTGACTCCCCTCCCAAGTAGCAAAGTTTGGCTACTAAGCAGCTAGGCTGCATGGGGCTTTTTGGCCACTGGTGAGGCTACTGTCTTAGATGGTGGCCTATGAATGTCCTTCAAACACTTGGCGTCAAAGAGCTTTGCCGTCAGCCTCTGGAAGTTCCCCTATCAATGGGTGGTGAGCGGGTAGCACAGCTCTTGGGCCCAAAGAGAGCAAAACCCTGCTGCTGTAAAATCTCTAACACAGCATCTGGTTTGATTTATACTCTATGTGCTGCATTTCATCCCAGGGGAGTGGCCCCAAGCCGCCTGGGACATGTGCTGCTTGGTCCAGGGGTGCTGGGGAAGGAGCCCCGCTCCCCAGCGTCCACAGCCAGTCCCGCATGCTGAGAAATGCACAGTCCCATGGTGGGAAATTTGTAAATCTGAACCCTCCTTCCCTATTCCTTCAGTGGAAAGTACATGAGGAAAAAGCCTGCAGAACTTTTTTGTGATGGGGATGAACAGCAGAAACAGGTCGCGAGAAGGGACAGTAGCATGAACAGAGCGGGAATTGGCACTTTTCTTATGCCCCCTCCTCCCAGTTATCCATCGTGATTATGCACCTGACCCATCCACCTCCATCTACACCAAAAATCTGGCGCTTGGCCACCTGCCAGCCATCCTCTTTCTGTGCTGGTGCAGGTCTCGTTCAGGGGAAATTTCCCTGGCCGTGGAGAAACCGGAGCGAAAAGCGGTTTCCCCAGGTTTGTTCTATTATTCATCGTTATCCTCCCCTCAGGCCGCCCCGAACAATTTCCTTCCCTTCTGTGTGCACCCTTCAAATGGTTTTAGAATGCGGCACTGAAAAATAAAGTTTTAAAAAACCAAAAACCCAAGGCACTGAAAACATTCAAATATATTGCTCGGCTCTTTCCTCCCCGTACCATTGTCTTAGGAGGGCTGGCGCGGGACCAGACTTCTTTCTTATTACCAATCTTAACTACTCCACTGGGCATCGAAAAATAAAGCCCTATAAAAGTCACTAATTAAATAAGTTCTCCCATCTGACCTAATACAAGCAACATGGGAGGTTGCATGATTTTTATTTTTTTTAGGGTGTGGTTTTTTTTTTCTTTTTCCCTCTCTTTTGTAGAGCCCACTTTTCTGACGGGGATTCGTTGTTTTTCTGGTAAGGGAGAGGGATTTCAAGGTCACAGAATGAATAAATGATGATAATGCGCGGCCGCGGGGAGAAGCGAGCACAGCAAGCGCGCAGCAAGCGAGCACGGCAGCAGCTGAGGTGCTCGCTGCCTCCCTGGTCCTCTCCGGGAGGGACGGGGCTGGGGTTGTCCCTCCCCGTGGCGGCTGCGTGGGTGCTCAGCCTTCCCACTATTGTTTGCCAGGGCAGCCATTTCTTTTTTTTAATTATCATTATTATTTTCTTCTCTCACAACTCAGGAGCATGTGGTTATCTCGTCTGCATGTCCCCCGCCCCGAGGCTCTGCGGGGCTCCCCGGCTCCGGGTCTTGCGGGGTGCATGCCTGCCCCAAAGCAAGCAAGACTGAAAATTAGCGGCTGGATTTCCTGTTATTCTTGGGAATTTCAGATGGATTTGTGCAGCTAGATATTTGCCACACTCAGCCGTGGTGGTTCCAGCACTGTGCACCCGCTCTCTCTCTTCCCCCCTGCTCCTTGGGCATGAGCCCACAAGTGAGATGAGTTGGGTGGTCTCAGCCCGCTGCCCCACCGCAGGGGCTGTGCGGGGCAATGCTCTTTTCTTTTCTCCTGACTTGCTCGCTAATAAGCTCACCTCTTGCGAGAGCGTCCCAAGGTTTTCTAATAACAGGAAGCAGCGCGCTGCCTGCCCCGTGGTCCAGCCGTGTGCGGGAAGAGGTGTGGCTGCCTCCAATTTCGAGGAACACCGGTGTCAGAAGCAGCCCCGGTCTCAGCGTGCTTTCTCCTCGGCGTCCTCCTCGCAGCCTCCAGCGCTATTGCCCTTTTTTTCACTTCCTATCCAAATAACCGAATGGATTGCAACTGGGATTGGCCCTTGCAGAGACAGACGTCTCAGGGGAGAGGGTTGCAGCTCCTGAAAGGTGGCAGGTAGGGGTGGGGATGCTGAGCCCAGGGAAATGTGCACCTCTGCTGTAGCTGCCCTGTTTTGGGTTGCCAGAGGTCCCAAAGCCGGTGCTGCAGTGAAGCGGACACCGAAGAGTTTGAGCACACACCACCAGAGAATTTCCCAAATCTCTTTCCCTTTTTTTAATGCAGAATCTCTGGCAGTGAAGGGTCTTGCCCTTTAACAAAGTGACGGATGGGATCTGTCCAACTAGACAAACTTCGGCTGCTCCTCCTGCCTCTCTTCAGGCCTGGAGAGCCAGGCAGCACAGATCCCCAGGGACGCCTCCCGACAGCCCCGATTTAGCTTGTTCTAGGCCATGCTGAGAATTATTAGCTGCAGGAGTCTGCCTCTCTCCCCTCCTCGTTGAGACTAGTTTTCTTATTTTAGCTTGGTGCTTCGCTTTCCCCCCACCCAGGCTATTTATTCTATAGCTTTGATGTTATAGCTAGGATAAATAAACAGCAGCTGAGAGGGGGCCGCAGCTATCAGAGAGGGGAGGGATGGGTGCACAGGGCTGGGAGAGGGTGGCGGAAGCCTTGCCCAGCACTGGGCACTTTCTTAATGCAACCTCCTGGAGTACAGTCCCTGGAGCCGGGGCCACGGGGAAGCCGTGCAGCATCCACCCGGCTTTATTCCCACAGCTATTGTGGTTGAGCGTGGCTGTCGGTTTTGAGTGCAAGACGCTGCCAGGTGGTGCAACCTCTCTGCAAACCTGCACGATAGCAAAGCAAACCGGAGCAGCCGCGTGGAGCCAGCAGGTTATTGTTTAACCTGTGGAAAGACTTCACGTGATTTTTCTGTGACCGGTCGCTTCAAATCTTCCAACAAATGCCCTCTGGCTATTAATGTTATGCGAATATTCCTGCATACTCATTTAATAATGAGAGGCCTGTGGAAATGGCAAACCCTAAACAAATGCAGGAGACTGTTCGTAGAACAATTACATTTGCTTTGCACCAGCTTGTGGCCTGGAAAAAACATCCTTGAATTGGGATTATGTCAATCTAGTCATGAGACAAATATGTTGTGTGACTTGGCTTAAATGACAGGGCTCTCCGCTGGCTTTCTGAGCAGCGGTGAGCGCTTTTGGTTAGGGACCGGGACTCAGCAAGTTTCAATTCAGCTGACACTTCACACAAGTTGCGTTATTTTTCTGTGCACCATCTGTAATCTCGAAAGGCTTCCTGCTTCATGGATCTTGTGAATATGTGGTGGAAAATATCAGAGATACCTATACAGGCCTCTTAGGAGCCGATTTCCAGAAATGAAGAGCAAATAAGCTGCAGACCAAGACCCAGGATGAGAAGGGCATGAGCAACAGCTGTGATGGAGCGAGCTTGTCTCCAAACTTCATGAGACACCCTGGCCAAGGCATCAGCAGGACCTAACTGGCTTCTTACCCTGCAACTCGAGGAGGAAACCCTTTAAATTTCTATATGTTCTTTATATATTAAAAATATGAGACCCATGCACTGTCACTAATTTATTGCCTGAACAAATTTGATTAGGAGAGAGGCCAAGTCTTGAATGCAGAGAGAAACTGTCCTCCAGCAATAGAAATGATCGCTGAATATTTAATATCACGTCCAGCATCATAGCGCACCTCAAATGGGAAGATCTGGGGACTCAGCCCTCTCTCTGGTGACTTTTTCTGGACCACTGAGGTCTCTTGTTGCCATCCTACGTTGCGAACATCTTTTGCCATGCCTATGTTCCTGCAGGCTACTCAGTGGGGATGACTTTCATTTTTCCGTGGGTAAAGACTGACAGTAATTACAGGTGTTTGGGGGCTGGTCCGGGAAAAGCAGGAGATGAGTCACGTTGCTTCTCTGATCAAGAAAGGCCACGGATAAAAGATAATCATTTAAGTCTTCTGCAGGTGCTTTCGTTGGGAGGCATCGCCTGTCTCCTGCAACCTCTCATGCTTTACAGTCAATGCAGTTCCAGCTAAAAGCATTTTTAGTGGGGAACCAGGCATCAGACGGGATGGTAGGAATTAGTGTACTGCAGGGCAGGAGAGGGCTGTGGGGCTTGGGGTAAGTAGATAAAACACTTGTTATTGAGCAGTAAAGAAAACGATAATTGCCACAAAGCTTTTTCTGCAGGAAAACGTCATTGGCTCATGATGGACGGCCAGGTTTGAGGTGGCAGGGAAACGAAATGGATCATAAATATATTCTAGCTTAGTCTCTAACAACAAACCTCGAGAAACAGCTTTTGGTTGGTTGGTGCTTAGGGACTTTAAAAGACAAAATAACTGAGATCTCCCCTACAGAAGGCACGCAAATGGATCACAGTATAATACAGTCATGTTTAAAGACATTCATATAGAATTCAGAATATGGCAGTATTGTCTGGTAATCACGCATAGCTTAAATACATCAGTTCGACCGTATATTTGCATCAGAATAAATCTATAATCGAAGGCTTGGTAAAAAGGGCTTATCTTCTTTTTTCTTTTTTTTTTTAATGCTTCAGTGGAAATATCCCCAAGTTTCTAGCTTGTTAGGACACAGTCAAGAAGGGAATAACCCATTACATACTTCATTATTTTCCAGATAGAGGAAATCTCCTAGGAATATTTGAAGTGTAAAGGGTATTATAATATCTAAAATCAAATAACATGAATTTTGATGATGTGTCAGCATTTGCAACTGGTAATGCTAATGCTGATTTTTGGTAAGCCATTACTCAATCTGCACCTCAACAGCAAATGAGATGAGGATTGCCTTACAAGCAGTTGCTCTGTTCATTTTCCAAATAATATCACAAAATAAGGCATAGATAGACCTCTCTTTTTTACCTTTCCTTATTTGCAAACCAAAGCTTCAGAATTACCCCTGATATTTTGTAACATCAGCCTCTGAGACACAGAACTGTTGAAGCAAATCCCTACATGTTCAGAGATGCAAGCAGTATTCAATGAACTAAGATATTCTTTATGATAGTCTTAAAATCAGAACTACCCAGTCTAGTAAATGCTGAAATTTACAGTGGTGCATTAAAGCTGTGACAAACAACCTCTGACAAATAATTTGGTTGTAACTCTTATTTCAGCACACATCATGGTGAAGCAGTGCAAGTGGAAAGCAATGCTGTTGGGCAGCAGCAGACGCTAGTTTTCAGTGCCAGAGTCCAGATTTCGATTTCAACAAGCAAAATTATCTTAACCTACTTTATCCATTTTTCTCTGAAAAAAAAAAAGCCWTTGTTTTTTCCAGAAACTCTCTTGATTTTATAAAATGTTTGAAACTTGAGAAGGGACAGGATATGCTTTGTCTCCATGAGAACTACTTCATCCTGATAGATTTAGTGGAGAATGTGTCTGTGCTCCATGAATCTTCCCCTAAGAAATAGCCGAATGTATTGTTTCCAAATACTAATTCTCTCAACTTCTTAAAATCCCTTGGCACTTACTATATTCATTCCTCGCAAGCAGTAGTGAAAACAAATGTTCTTTGTGTAAACAGACTTTGACAAAATGTGGGAACTTAAATAAATATGGTTATAATATGGTATAAAAATCAATTTCAAATTTGAAGCAAACTGAAAGTGCACGGGTAAAGAATCTTGTCACTCAACTTGAAAAAAAAAAAACAAATATATACTGAGATGTATTAAAACAGGTAAATATCAACTCTGAGGCTCCTAACTGTGTCATATGTTTGAAGATGCTAGAACTGTGTAAATATGCAATGTTAAGTAAAACAGTTGCTCCAAAACATCCTTTCGCATAAAACATGCTCTCGTACCTGTTATTCCCCTCCAAGAAAAATGAGCATCCTACCGGCGGTGTTTTCCTCAGCTGGCCAGAGACGCGGGGTGTAGCTCTTCATTGGGGCGGGCAATGACGTTCATAGGACCGATGGAAACCAAGGATATTTTGAAACATTTACGTGGCTTATTTAAGTTAGGGAAAAAAAAAAAAAAAGTACTTACTCCAGAAAGCACAACTGGCCACAAAGCCTTTCTATGAGATTGGATACTCTGGGTGGTTTTCTGAGGCATGAGGCCAAAGGCCAAAAGAGCAAAACCACCCAAAAAGTGTAATAATTACCCTTTGGGGCAATGGCTGCATGAAATGGAACTTATGAATAAAGACAAGGAAAACCCATGAAGTAATATTATTGACATGCGTCTGACGTCGCCAATAGCCAACCAGCGCTCGCCACTTGTGCTCCGGATTTCTGAAATCATTTCTTAATGGAATAAGGGGGTTTTAATTCATAATGTCTTTCTACAAATGCTAGAGGATGCAGGTTTGCCAGCCTTTCACGTTCCCAGCCTGCGTGCTGTTAATAAATCCAAGGTTTAGCTGAAGCACAGTAGTAGTCCTCTGTTATATCAGCATTGCAAACAAGTTTCAGCTTCATGCAATAACATGAAATTGCTATATATCAGCATTTCTTAAGCACCTGTCCCTGACAGTGCCAAGCCACTCTGAGAATTACAGGGGGAAGAAATGAGAGAGACCATTTTCCATCCGAGATGTAGTGCTGTGGCAACAAATATACCTTTTGATTACATAGTGCAAACAGACTTCAGTGCCAATTTCACAGGCAAAATAAAGGAAAACAGGGTTCAGACGATGCTACAAGCCTGAAAAATGTGTCTGGACCACATAAGAAAGGCATAAATGGAAGATTTGTGACTCTTGAGGTTTTTAAGTTTTAGGGTCCAAACGGCTGCTTTACTTCCATGGTTTAATAGCAAAGCAGTTTTAAGGAGCAGTGAAATCAGAGCTGAGAGAGGATCAGCTGAATAATGCAGTTGTAGGACCAAAGCTGGACACCCACTTACCGGAGGGTGATATGGTGGTCATGAAGATGGGAGTAGTCCTGAAGCCAGGCAATATCTACCCTACAAAAGCCCGTACCACTTCTCCTCACCTGCGTCATGACATGGACACAGTTTCTGTTGGGCTGGATGTGAAGAAGACATTTTTCTAGAGGAAGGCATATCAGCAAGGTACACTCCCACTGCCCAGGCTTAGGGAGAAAATGAACACCTGTCTTTTTGTAGGTACAGTGAGGTGTGAAGATACTGATGGCTCTAGAGAGTCAATCCTTTTATTGTTTGGGTTTTTTTTTTTTTTGCAACATTACAACTCTGCAACTTTAAAAGTGTTTCTTTTCACTCCTCAGGGCAAATCTGAATTTGCCCAATTTAAGGAAGTTGACCCTGCTTTTGAGAAGCAATATGGTATTTTGACAGGTAAAGAACAGGTCATTAGTAACTCCAAAATTCAGATATTAGTTGCAGCTAAAAGAGGCACTTTAGAAAGTGCCTGAGTGTTAATCTTTCTGAGGTGCTTTGAATGTAGAAGCAATTGTACATCTGCTGGGTGAGTTGTACTTGAGTACAACTGTATGTTGGGATGGACAGTCAATCACAGATGCTATTTCTGAGACTTCAAGAGCCCCCGAATGCTTTTATTTAGCCTTCCTTATACATATGCTGTACTCATCTTAGCATGTGTCCTGACAGTATTTCTGTGTCCCTTTGATCACTGAACCAGGCTGCACAATGTGATGATACCTTAAGCACCAGGAGCAGCCAAAGCACAACCTTTCTGTCTTGCCTGTACAGTTGTGGTTGGTGAAATGGCTGCAGATGGAGTTGGACAAGGACTGGCATGCTTCATGAGAGTTTCTGCTCTGCTCTGTGCCAAGCAAGCTTAGCTTAGGTCTCCTCCGTGCAGTCAGACATGCAAGGCACCAAGGAGGGGCACAGCCCTGCAGAGCAAAGCAGACAGGGGTGTGAGGCTCCCTGTTTCCTCCATCGGGATGCCCAAGCAGACACCAACCCCAGCTCTTCATGCCAATACCCTTCTCCACCCTGCAGGGGCTGCACGGTGGAGGGTGGCAGCTGTTCACCCATCAGCACCCCAAAGCCATGCTTCCCCAGGGTTTCATGGGTGGAAAGGGTCCATTGAGGGAGGAGGCTGGGGCTGCCTGGCAAGGTGAGGAAAGCCAGCTCTCGGACCACCCCACAGCGGCGGTTGGACTTGTTTATCAGCACAGCTTGCCTGGTGCCACCCCTTTTCATTTTAGACTGAGTCAACCCTCCAGACACCAATGAATGTGCTCTTGTAAACAAACACCATGGGTTGGTTGTTCTTTTTTTGTTGTTGTTGCTGCTGCTGTTGGGTGTTTTTCTTTCTTTTCCAGCTAAAACTGCTTTGCCTTCAGAAAGCAAGGCAACGTAACCTTTGCAGGCTCTTGAGCAACTTTTAAATGGTCCCTGTTGGGATGGGAGCCTTTGCTTTTCTGGTGTAAGAGGCATGACCATGGGCAGCAAACAGCTCAGGGTCAGTGGAGAGGGCACAGTGCAGGCGGGAGGGCTGCCCAGGGCTGCACCCCAGTCCTGCTGTCCCAAACCATGACATCGCTGAGCCCAGTTCAGGGGCGCACCCAGTGAGGGTGCTTACTGCAGCATCGGATGATGTGTTGGCATTGACAGCACTCAGAGGAAGGCAAAGGTTTCACCAAGGGCAGGAGAGCACCAGGTGCATTAAAAATACAAAGAGAGGCTCAAAACTCTTCCTTGACCTCACTATCCTTGGTGGCATGTGGGAAGAGACGCGGCAGGGATGGCCGGTGGAGTCCACAGAGGCGTGTCTGTCTCTTTAGGGTTTCTCCTCTGTTCTCCTCTTTGTTAAGTGATTTTTTTTTTTATTTTGCTCTTTCCATGCTTGTGTAGCCCTGGTCACACTGATGGCTTCCCCCTGCCCTGATTGAGCATTACGGGTTGACAGCACAGCATGTCCCACCAGCTGGCATCTGGTTAGCCCTGGAACCTACCGATGGCAGTTGAGGGATGCAGTGTCCCCTTCCCTGCCACCGGAGGGGAGAGGATGCCTCTGGCAGCAACACCGATGTAAGTCTTTGGTTGTCCCATTTTCTCCTTTCCTGCCCCCTCTGTCAGGTCTAGTGGCCCAGGAAAAGCGGTTAGCTGCTGGCTCGGCCCCACCTGTTGCTCGGGTGCCAGATGCTGCTCTGCTCTGCGTGGGGAGGAACTTGGCTCTCTTTCCCAAAAATGCCTGCAAATGTCTTTTGTTTGCCTGGCCACAGCAGCAAATTGGAGGTGGTGGGACCATCTCAAAAATCAGAGGGGATTCTGCCTCTGCACACCACAGTTTGGAGGTTGAATGTTATGAAACTGAAGATGATCTCACTAACTGAACTGATCTCACTGGGATATTTCCTAAGGATGCTGCCTTCCCTTGGGTGAACACGCTCCCAAGGGTTTATTTCATTCATGCATTAAGCTGAGTAACTTCAGTGTTGTTAACTGTAAAAAAAACAGCTTTTCTGTGCTTACTACAATAGCCCAGCCACAAACTGGGAGTTTTGGTAAAGAAGAAATTATACTTCGCTTTAGGGTCAGCCAGCAAAGTTTCTTTGCCACCAGCTTTTCTCTCTTTTTTTAGTTTTTCCCCTTGAAGCCATTGGAGACCAGTAACCCCAGTTCACACAGTGCTTTTGGCGTCAGTGGACTCCTCCTCGCCATGCATCGAGCAAGCTTGCAGCAGCAGCATGGCAGCTCTGCATCCCAACACAGCTACGTGTGAAGGTGTAGGGACACCAAGGAAAGCAAGCTGCATGTTCCTCCCCCTTGCCTCACCTCTCCTACCACTGCAAGACGTAGAAGTTGAAAGTTAAGCTTTTGAGTTACCAGCAATTTCCACTTTGGTGCCTTATTGGCTTTCCTGCAGTGCTTTTATAAGCCTGTTTATAAGACAATAGACAATGGGAGAAGTTGCTGAGGCTCCCAGTGGACACATGTTGACAATAAACCCATGTAACAGAGGTCAAATGTGTGTTCCCAGAATAGCAGAGGGTAACTCGCTGCCTGAGGAGTGTAACACTGCAAATGAACCAATACAGAAGAGATGTCTTATTGTCCAAGCCATTGAGTCAGCTTGGCCCAAGAAGACTAATTTTCCAGAAGATCTGATCTCTTTAGTTACTGCGAGGATATGACAACGTCTCTTCCATTGGTAATGCTTACGACTATGAGAAGGTCCCTGTAGTCATAGATATAAAGCTACTTAAAATGATTCGAAGTGTAAAGAGGCAACACCACCCTGAATGTCATGTTCTTGACCAGGTGCCCCTGTTGGTGGAAAGCCTTTCTCTCCAAGTGAGACACAAGAGTGAGTCAGACAGCAGTTTCATGTGGGTGGGGTGGCTCTGCACAGTAATGGGGGGAGGGAAGGAATTATAAAATGTTATGTCCTATTTTTAAGAAGATGTAACTTAGCTTTACTTTTCCCTCATATGAAGTCTCCTTGGGCAGGAAAGCATTTTTAACACATGGTTTGCAAAAAGAAAAAAAAAAAATTACTGACCAAGTGGAGTTTTCTTCTTTCACTGGTCGCTTTTCAGCTCTTTGTGTGTGCCAAAAAGAACTAAGAGCTTCTTTTTTCATGTGTGGTTGCAGATGCATTGATTGTGCTCTGACAGCCAGAGAATGACAGGATGAATGACTGAATAGGACAACCCATGGTCGTTTGTATCAAAGATGAATTGTTGGCAGACAGACCACTCATGATGGGTTTCGTGTTTGAAAGCCTGGCACGCCAAGCTCTCCTTGGTGCTACAGGAACTGTGTTGACTGCAAGGTGGTATGAATAGCAATGTGAGCATGTATGTGAGCACTTGGGTTGACAGGAAGGTTTGCACAGGCTCCAGAAGCATTTTGGCAAACAAAAACTCTCGCCTTGAAAAAGCATGTGTATCACTTCACAGAAAATATATCCACCTACGAAGTGATCCAAGAAAGGCCCAAGTCTCCTCCATGCACCATCTCTGCAGCAGCAGGGAGGCAAGGTTGCTGTCATGCAATGGCAACAATTGTCCTATGTTAATGCCTATTTTTACTCTTCTTGCCTCCATTTTTCCTGGCACACAAAGGGCTGGAAGCAAAGGCACCACACCCTGGAGTGGTGGGGGATATTACAGGGGGAGTGCAGTGCCAAAGTTATGGTTAGATCCTAGGCTCCCCTTGATTGGCGTCGCAACAATTTTATGACCGACTTTGTCTTATGAATACCCAAAGCTCTGGGCCAAGAGACAGGTTTTTTTTTTTCATTTTGGAGCCCATTACTGAGCAGCCAGCAGTGGAGACAGGAAGCAGCTGCTCTGTAAAGGTCAGGTTGGTGGGCTAAATACATTTTCTTTTGCAGAATACCATGCCACCAAAGCCAGTGGAGTCACCTGAAGACCCCGAGACACCCAAACGGTGACCGCATGGCCAAGCTAGCAGGGGACTCTCCACCCTGGCCAACCCACCATGCTGTTGCACAGCTGTGCCCCATCCAACTTGCAGACAGGGCCTCCAGTTCAAATGGGCGTAGACTGGGGTGTGGAGGGTGAGAGGGTTAATGGCACCTAGTAGAAAAACTGGATGTCTAATGTTTCCAACCAAACCAGCAACTTGAATATTTCCCAACCAAAATATTGATTCTTCTTGGTTACTGAACTTCTGCAGCCAAATTCACAGCTCACCCATCCAGCCCAGTGCATTGACGTCTTCACAGCGACTGGCTTATTTTGAGTAAAGTTCCTTGAGGGTTTGTTTTTTATTATTTTCAACTGTCTGGCCTAGAATATATAGGAGGTAAGATAATTAATTAATGGGTATCCCTGGAAAGATACATGTGTTCCTGGAAATCCTTTTCTACCTTCATGAATTCCATTGCTAGTAGTAAGTTTTGCCTGAAGGAAGTTAGCAGTGACAATCATGACCCAAACACCCCTTTGCTAATATAGTAACACCCTTGAAGGTCTTGCTCAAGGAACTATTTATTTTTCTCTTTTAAATGATGTGCATGTTGGTTCGATGGGGACATTCACTTTCTTGAAGTCTTCACTGTCCACCCACAAGGCCCTTCTCCATTTCCGTGCAAACCATGGCAGAGGAAAACCCTTATAATGCCATGCAGTCTAGCACTAGCAGGTTACTGATAAGTCTTCATATCCTTCCTAGTTTCTGTGTCAAAACCTTCACGTAAATGGCAAAATTCTAGGAGGAATGGGAAAAATACTTGTTAGAAGCTCAAACAAAGCAAACAAATAAGAGTAGAATGTAAATACAATCTGAAGACCCAACACTGTCCTCCATAGGGGATACCCAACTTCATGTTGTCTGAGTTAGAAATAATCTTGAGATATTTCTTCTCCATTCCCTAGTAAACAGGTAGCAATGAAAATGTTTGGCAGGTATTTAGACATTAATAACCTAAGGAGTTTGGAATTTCTTGCAACCATCTTGGAGGGGAGAGGGGAGCAAAGAAAAAACAATCAGTAAAGTCAGCGTTGTATTATCATCTTCAGCCACAAGCATTACAGTGAACTCACGGCTCTCTCTTCTCACTTCCAAAATGGACTCCAGAGATATTTTTATTTCTGGGACACTGCTATGGGCAGCGGGTGTCCCACCAAAGCCACTGATACGGTTGCCTCATTGGCTAAACTGTTCTGTAAATAAGAAAAGCAAAATCTTCCTCTACCCTACCAATGCTTCACAAAGTTGCTCAGGAAATTTGTAATGCATGAGGCAGCAGCAGTCCCATATAAACTCACAGACTCCAGATGTTATGCAACCTGAAGCTTTCCTAATTATGTTGTCCTCAACAATTCCTGCCTACACTCACACGTCAGCACACTCTTACAAGTGTGTGCAAAATCCAGGGTGATTTAACCTTTACTTTATCAAAACGGAGCGTTTGATTTGCAGTCAGCTAGGAAAAAAACAATAGTTCCTGACCTTAGCAAGGCAATTCCTTCAAACCCAGATCATGGGACTTTGACATTCCGCCTCTTGGAGAAGAGGCACAGGGACCTGGTGCTAGTGGACACCTTGCTGAAAGCCACCTTTGTCTACCACTGGTCAAGAGTCAAGATAAGGGTGCCACTCAGCAGTGACCAGCAACCACAGCTGTCTATTTGAATTTTGCTCAAGAAAACACAATCCTTGGCTTGGTCAGCTTGGATGCTCCAAGTACAAGTGCTGTAACTGTGTGGACTGAAATGGCTGTCTCCTGATTCAGTCTGCTGAAAATGAGTTTATTTTTAATGTAGCTTAGCTGATTTGCACCTATCTATGGCATGTTATTGTCCCAAAGCCTCTGTAGCTGGTCATGATGAGGCGATCCCCCAACTGTTTAGACTACACTGTTCCTCTTTCCTACTCCTCCATTAGTTGTAGAGAAAGAGAGGAAGAGGATGGGTAAAGCTTTCTTGCACTGATCAAGTGAACATGAAGCATTATTTCTTGAGAAGTTTTACAGTTGCTTTGAGCCTCCTAAGTTCTGACCTAAGCTGGTTCTGCATTGCCTGTCATGGGAGTAGCTAAACCTTGGTTTAAGCAGATTCTCCTTCCAGGAAACTGAGCTGGCAGCAGGGTTTCCACACACGGAAACTGGAATGCTTCATGGTCCATGAGCCGTGAGATATTTGGGTGAACTGGTTGCTACTGGTTCTTCTGCTGCTGCGTCAAAATCATCTAGTTGCCTGCTGTGTTACTCCCTTTTGGCTGAAGGTATCAGCCCCTCTACTCTGTCCTTACCTGTGTCTCACGGTTGTCTGTTGGAAGTTATTATCTTTTTTGATATGCTGTCTGAACTGCCTGGGCGGTTGCTTTCTAAGCTACTTTCAGTTCGTTGCCAACCAATCTGGAGGGGCAGCATCCTGCAGCAGGAGAGTGGTTGAAGATAGTAAGTTGTCCAGCTGGCTCAGTTGCTTTTGGAAGATGTGTGATCAAGCTGTAAATAGAACCATTTCCTGCACTTTTCTTCTCAGGCTTTATCTTGTTTATTCATGTGAACGGTACCTGGGGAATAGCTGCGCCTGGCCTTGGTTTTAATTTGTCTGTATTTCAGCAGCGTCATGTCATTACGTTGGTGCAATATCAGATTTGGAGGAAATTCATGTGGATGACCTATTCTTGATAGCCCTTTAACTATGGCCAGATGGAGCATGAGCTGCTTGTGGCCACACATTGCATGGTGAGGAGCACATGTTAATGTGCACGGCCGGGAAGACGTCAGAGCTCTCATCGCAGCTCACTTGATAGATGGTTTTACTCCACGAAGCATAAGCCAGAGCAACCAGCTAAAAAGGTACAGGGTGTTTCTTGGAGGTCTCCAGCGCCCTGGACAGGTGAGGAGCTGCTCTCTGCCTCCTTCATTTCAGAGACGTTTAGGGACAATGGGGTGGGGGAGGGAGCACCAAGAAGCCTTAGCTTAAGCAGACGAGGTGCAAGCACAACCCTGTACAGCAGCGGGTGCAGCGTGCCTGCGTGTTCATGGGATTTCCACTCTACTGTCTTGTCCCTGCTCATTGTGGCTTTGGAAAACTGCATTTCACCGTGCCGGTTCCCCACATGTCACCTGTAACACTTGTAACCCTTAATAGCTAAGTCACCTGCTCTGTTAGCATCTTTCCTGCAAGGATCTCAAAACACTTAATACAGGGAAATGTTTCTCTCAGTTTTTACCAAAGGGCTACCTAGAGCCAAAGGATAAAGTGATCTTCGCAGGAATGCTTTCAAACCAAGCTTCCTGACTGCTTTTCCAGGAACTGTTAAAGAATAGCACTTTCATCCATCAGCCTAGTCCAGTTCTGATTCTTGTGGCCACTAAATTTTTTTTCAGCTTCCCTCTCAGTGCGTCACCCAGGGCCCTCCACTTCAGGACTCAGGAGGACACTTAACTCATGACTTCTTCCGTGGTTTAGCCCCTTTGTGTCACTACTAGCTTCGGGCTGAACGGGGAGAAAGTGGTCCAAGCCACTCAAAGGTGAGGGTGAAGCTTCACTGAATATTTAGCTGGGGCAATCCAAAGAGCCAAAGGATGGCCACCACCTGTTTTGGGAGGCAGCAGTGGGGTGGTGAGATGCTCGAGGCTGCTGAAGGGTGCACCAGCGTTGAGGCACACAGGGATGCCTTCTCCTCCACCCAAAGTTGGAGACGTGGGGTTGGAAGCGGGCTGGTTGGTGTCCGTGTGAGCATGAGGCATTGAGGTAGCCTCTGGGCAGTGTTTCCCATTTCATTACCATAAGATATAAAATGTTTTTAAAGAAAATCTTTCTTTTTCACCACCATTTAATAAAGCTGTAGAAAGGAAGAGCGAGTCCCGCAGCATGTTGGGGAGATGGGGTTAGCTGATACTCAGACACTCCAACAATGCACTTGGCTCAACACCCCTCGCAGCTTTACGTGATCTCCAGGGCCTGAAGGTCTCCTGCAGCTGGGCCCATCGCAGCGGTACATCCCAGGTGATCATAGTGAAACAAAACTTCACTTTCTAGGATTAAACTCCAGTATTTCCTTGCTCTTAAGCAAGTTCCAGCTCTCTGGAGTCAACAGCAACTTGGCCAGATCCTGCTTTCAATTACATACAGATGTAAAATGCAGGGTAACGTGGTGCTCTGCTATCCCCCCTGGGCTGAGCTGCTCCGTTGGATGCTGTACCTTCCCCCACCTATTGGGAGGCCACAGGGATCCCCCCAAAACAGCGCAGTGACCCACTCCCCAAAGTTGTGCTGAGACGTCGCACGCCTCCATGCTGTCTGGCTCCTCCGCGGCTGGGAAAGGGTTTGGATGCGATTCATTCATTGCAATCAAAACCCAGCAAGTACTGGAAGAAAGTTCAAATGTATGTGAAATAACTTGTCCAAAAAGCTGGCAAAGGCAGCTTATTTTTCCTGTCTTACAAGAAGTTATGCAATCAAGTGATTAATTACCCGTGGCACGGTCTGAGGGGTGAAAGATTAATATTCCTGGAGACTGCTGCTGTTGACCTTGTGTTATACCCAGGATGGGAATAGCCCAAGCTTCCCAGCAGAATAAACCTTGCCCAATGGCGAGACTGTCTTCTCCATAGTTGAGTGAAGAGGATAAAGTTTTATTTTTCTTCTTGATTCTGTCCCTCCAGCAGGAAATAGTACCATCAAAAGACTCCCACCCATCTCCCGGATAAAAAGGAAGTTCAAGTCTTTTATAATTCAAGGGCTCTGCCTCACCCCACCACAGCAGTGGAGTGGGAGCCCAGCCTTCGACGCGGGCGCTGTTGGGAAATGGCTTAGCAGCACTGCATGTGTTAACCGGTGGGGCGCAAGCCGCGACCCAGCGCACACTGCAGACAACACTGGAAACCGTCTCAGCTGCTTGCAGTTAGCCCCAGGGAGGCAAACCTCAAATTCAATCACAATTTTAAACGATGGTTCTTGCCTGCACTGAATGCTTGTTAATGCACATTGTAATACTATTTCTTTCCCGGGGAAAGGACCATTTCCTGGGATGTGACAGAAATTAATTCTGCGTGCTGTTGCAGTACTCATTCATTCATTCTGCTCATCATGTGCAGCTGAAGGGTGCCACGTTTCTGTGGCGTAGGAGGACATGCCTTCTCAAGCACGTTGCTCACCCTACCTTTCTTTCTCTACATAAGATGTGCAGCAATCACTTTCTGCTGAAAATCCTGCACCAGCTTGCTGTCAGCAATGTTAGCTTAGACCAAAAGTTATCTGGTACTTTTGTTAGAAGGTTGCTTTTCAGTAGTTTTTAACTTTGCCAAACTAAGTGTTCACTTCAAAATGAAGTTATTTTCCAAGGGAAGGGTGCAGCAAACCTTCAGACATTTTAGTTATTGGATGTGCAAGGAATAATGTGTAGCTTTCCCTGTTGTATAAAACCTTGCCCACTTTGTTATTAAGCCTTTACAACCCCATTTTTTGGAGTATATCTTAGTATATCCTACCTCTCATGGATGAATTTGCAGCGTTAAATACTCTTCTAAGGAAACAAATACTCATTTCTCAATTTTAAACTATACTCAGTATAGGAAGAGGGAGTAGAAGAAAGGGCGTGTACAATTTTTCTTTCTCAAGTAGTGGTTTCCATCAAACCAACTTGGCATGTGGAAGCTCCTAGTGAAGGAGAGAACCAAACATAAGAAAGGAAACCAGGAAAAACAGGGCGGGGGGCGAGGGGTTACTTCATGTGCAATGAATAAAACCTCCCATAATCTTTGGTCTCATGAAAAGTGCTGGTGCCAAATAACACCTCGCAGCAGTAAGACTGGACAGCAGTGAGGCTGCCAGGGCTGGTGGGCGCCTCTCAGCTGAAATGAATGGAAAGGAGGAGGCTGCCAAAACAGTGAGATGTTGAATGGGAGCTGAGTGGAGGGCTTGGAAATGGACAGTGTTAATAGCTTTCAAAAATGCTGTAACAGACCTGGCTGCGTGCAAGGTGGAGCTCGCAGCTCCTCGCATAGTCAATGGTGGCATCGGCAGTATGACTCGTGTCTCACTGCCAGTCTGGAAGAGCTCTGGCACCTCATTTGCTCCTGGTCCTGTTGTCACAGTCTTGGGTTCACAAGATCACAGAGTAGCTGAGGTTGGAAGGCACCTCATGAGATCACATACTCCAACTCCCCAGCTCAAGCAGGGTCAGCTAGAGCAGGTCCAAAACCCTGACCAGTTGGGGTTTGAGTATCTCTAAGAATGGAGACTCCACAACTTCTCTGGGCAACCTGTGCCAGCGTAGACCATCCTCACAGCTAAAAAAAAAAAAATTGTTTATGTTTAAATGGAATTTCCTTTCTTTCAGCTTGTGCCATGGCCTCTCATCCTGCCACTGGGCATCACTGGGAAGAGTCTAGCTCCATCTTTCCTCCCCGCCACCAGATATTTATACATAGTGATAAGATCCCCCCTGAGCTTTCTCTTCTCGAGGCTGAGCAGTCCCTGGTCTCTCAGCCCCTCCTCGTATGACAGATGCTGCAATCCCTTAATCATCTTTGGGGCTCTTTGCTGGACTCGTTCCAGCACATCTATGTTTTGTACTGGGGCACCCAGAACTGGACCCAGCTCTCCAGTGTTGGATCACCTCCCTCGACCTCCTGGCAATGCTCTTCCTAATGCAGCCCAGGATGCTCTTGGCATCTTTGCCATGAGGCCACATTGCTGGTTCATGGTCAGCTTGTTGTGCACCAGGACCTTAAAGTCCTTTTCTGCAGAGCTGCTTTCCAGCTAGCTGGTCAGCCCCCAGTTTATACTGGTGTTTGAGGTTATTCCTCCCCACATGCAGGACATCACATTTCCCTTTAAACATTGTGAGATCCCTGTTGACCCATACCTCCAGCCTCCTGAACTCCCTCTGAATGGCACCACATTCCTCCCATTTTTGTATCATCTGCAAACTTGTCAAGGGTATCCTCAGTCCCATCATCCAGGTCATTAATGAAGACATTAAACAGTGATGGCCCCAGCATCAGCCCCAGTGACTGGCCTCCAGATGGGCTTCATGCCACTGATCACAACCCTTTGATCCCGGCAGTTCAGACAGCTTTCAAGCCACCTCACTCTCTCTTTACGTCATCCATATTTCATTAGTTTGTCTAGGAGACAGTGTCAAAAGCCTTATTAAAATTGGCATAAACAACATCCACTGCGCACCMCTCATCCACCGAGCCACCCATCTCATTGTAGAAAGCTATCACAATGGCCAGGCATGATTTCAGTATATCAAATTCACCAGTGTGAGGTTTTGAGAAACTGGAGAAAGGGAACCGCACCTCATCTCCCTTCGGCCTTGGTTTTCATAATAGTTGGAGGGAAATTGGTGGTTTAGCTTTTGTTGTAACTAAGAATGCCTGTCCCTTCTGGGGAGTTATGTAGGAGAGGCAGAATTTACTGTAAAAGCTTAGTTACGTGTGCTAGAATTCTAGTTTCTGCTTTGGCATGGACTTAGAAAAATAATAATCATTTAAAAATAAACCTAGCTATTGTATTTAACCTTGGCCCGTGCAGCTAGCGATATTTTGTGAGACGTTCCAGCTATCCACAGATTCTTTTCACCGAAGCTTCCCTTCAGGAAACAAAATAAATTAATGATACAAACAGGAAGCAGCTGTCTTTTCCTAAATAATAATTAAAATGGGGTCCCCTTAGCAGAGGGGGGAATAAAGGGGAGGGAAAAGACTTGAAATATTGTCGGTTTAACTTTGACCAGCCTTCAGAGGACAGGCTTAGAATAGCGACACAAGCTGTGAGGCTGGGAGGACTTATTTTCTTATAAGCCGTTTTTGGATTTAAAAAACAGAGAAAGGTCTGCATGAGGGGCAGATGAGCTAGACAAAAGAATGCTGGTCTCTCACAGCACACAAGCTCTCCTCCTTCGGTAGTATTCACATGGAAAGAAACATTAATCATTGTAATAATTGATGCTGTCCTTCAGCGGCTTTCATCTGCTATCAGCAATCACTAGGAAATTCCAGGGTGTTCCTGATGGGGTTTTTTTTGTCTTTGTCCCAGACTGTTGATTTGACACAGTTCCTTGAAATTCCACTTTAAGAAGGAAGAAGGACAAGAGAGCTGGAAACTCTCGGCTCCTTCCAGCCGGCTGGGATGAGGAGGTGGTTGCAATGGGTGTAGTACACGCAGGGGCTCCTGCTGTGGCCCCAGGGCTTGGTCTGCTCAGGGCTTCCAGAGGTGGAGGGACCTTGCCCCTGTGGGCTTAGCAGCTGAGCCTGTGGGTGACCACAAAAACATATTGGTCTGAGACGAGGAAACCAGGGGAGATAACCATGGCCAGCAAAAGCCACAAGCAGTACAGGAGCTAGGACTTTTTATCTTTTATCACATTGGGTGAAGCAGTAAGTTGATACAACATGGCAGTGCATTGGGGAAGGTGCATTTCTTAACAGCATGAAATAACACTTATTAAAAATTAGGTTTGAGTTTGCTCCATCTCAGGAGATAATTTCAATATATAACCGTACAACATGGCCCTGAGAAAAGACTTGGGATGCACCCTCAGTTGGTGCTCTGCCATTTGCTTGAATAGGTGGTACTGGGTGACTGGTGGTGCTGATCATAACAGGAGTAGCTTAATGGAAGTTTTTATGACTGCAACCAGAGAACCAATGCAGAAAAACCTGTGCCATAAACCCAGTGGGTTAGCCAGTGCCACCTCCCAAAATATAGAGCGGGTGGGATAAACTACGTTTATGTTTTATTTGTAAGATTTCAAGACTCTACTTGGCAGGAAAAGAGCCTTCTGTTCACTCCCAAACATATCACTGAGTTGCTGAATGTGGTAGGGATTTACAGGTGAAAAAGGAGATGGCAGAAAAATTGGTGACAAGCATTATGAATCCTTCTGGTATTTGAAAGTATCGTCAGACTGTCATAGATACCAGTTTCTATATCCTTTGAGGTATGGAAACTCCAGAAAGACCTCATGCAGTAAACTCTTGTCCATGAATCAGAGCTGGCACCAATTTTGACTTAAAATTTTCTAGAACTGGTTGCTTTTAAGATGGGAAGGCAATAAGGCATCTGGACCTGAAGAAGATTTTGACACAGTCCCTTTACTCTGCACTCAGTGACCCTATTATTTATACAGCCTTTCGTCCATCTTTTTCTCATTATATCTTGTCCTAAAAGCTCAAGTTGGTATCCTCTGAGTGAAGCGAGCAGTAATACATGTTCATTTTTAACTGGGCACAGCAGTCTCCTGCCAGTCCTATATCTGTAATGTTAAAGGGACAGAGCTAATCTCGTGGTAAAACTGCAAATGCTTCTTTTAGCAGCAGAGAGCTTAAAAGTGTAAGAAAGTTCAGTCAGGACTGTCCAAGATGCTTAGCAGCCTTCACCAGGTCGCATGGAAAATTTTTCCATGGAAAAGTTTATCTTGAGTTACCTTCAGATAAAGATGGTGTCTTCACAGTCACCGTGGAAATTCCCATCCATGTCCCCTCTGTGAGAGGGAAACCTGTTATTGGTCTCTGAAGGAAAACACATTTCAACGTGAGGATTTTGCAATTCCCTACTGGAAGTACAGTTTTGTTCCTGGCTTCATTTGCCTGTTCTCACCCAGGATCTCTGCTGTAATATCCATTAGTAGATAAGATGTAGAGTCTGCATCTTTCCTGCCATGAGGAACACTGGAAGGATAACATGAGCCAGAGGGTTCTCCTTCAGCTGCTCAGAAGGAAGTCAGGAGAGCTGATGTATTCTGGGCAAGCACAGCTATTAAGACAGAAAACTTCAAGGACAACAAAAGAAGGAGTTAATATTTCTCCAGTAGTACAGAAATGCCTCCATGGGGTCCCAAGAAGCTGAGCAGATGGCAGTGTGGACATCACCTTTGGTTTTGCGTGTGCTTGCACGCCTTCAGTGGTGTTGCTTGTAGTGGTAAACCTTTAAAATTTTGGAGAAATTTTGGAGAAAACACATTTTAATCTATGTTTAGACTCACCAAGCACACCAAAAAAAAAGGATTAAAAGGGAGTCATATGTCATCTGAGGCCTCTTGGCTCCTGACAGTACACGTGCCCTCATTTTTAGTTCAAACTAAATTAATCTATTAAGGTACAGGAAACCTAATTTCACATCTGACTCTTCTCAGGCAGACGCTGGAATACCGAAAAAGGCAGCTAGCTCTTTATCACAATGTACAATTCAAGGGAAGTGAGAGGTATTATTCATGTGGGTGTGACCTGATGGCCGTGCTGATTCACTCTTCCACTCCAAAGCCCTCCCTGTCCTTCCTAAGCCTTGCAGCACTCAGGACCGCCTTTACAAGGGTCCTTATTTGGTGAAGAGGGCTACATATTTTGGCCTACCCTCTTTCCTCCCTGCTACAAGTTATTGTTGTGGAAATGGCTCACAGAGGGGTGGTTTTTTTTTTCCTTAAAGATTAGGCTCCCTGTGGCTAAGAATAGCTTCTGCCGTTATGTGAGCAGCAGCAAAAAGTAAAAAGAGTATCAACAATGTGAATGTCACCGGAGGCAAAAATCCCACTCCACCCGTCGCGACAGCAGTCCACTTTTGGAGATCTCCGGGTGGCGCTTGGCTAATTTTGAAGCTTCCTCAATGGGATCCACAGTTGGTGTGACAAAAGGGACAGCAAAGTTAGGGCAATCGTTCCACATCAAGTAATCCCTGCAGTACTGCAAACATGCTGATAATCAGACATCATCAACCCCAGCGAGTTTTGAACTGCGACAGAGCTAGGTGTTTTGTTTCCACAACAGATGGCTTGCTATGAAGTCCCCAGAATCTTGAACTTATGTATTTATCTCAGAAGATAGCTCTTGGTATAGCTATGCATGCTTTGCCCTCTAACTTTTTGGGAGAGAGAACAGGATCGATGGGCTCCAGGTATACATCTTTTCTCCTTCTTTTTCTTTTTTTTCCAGACCATTTTTTCCTAATTCCCCTTCAGGGGTCACTGCCATCCTGATCGCTTTTGGTTTACAGCAGTTTATCAAAGTCACAGTGAGAGACCCAGGACAGGACACCTTAAAGGAGCAGCTGGGAAGATTTGAGGGGAAGGCTAACAAGGCCACTTGGTTGTTATTCAGAGAGTCATCTTTCAAATACTATTTTCCAGGGAAGAGAAGGGTGAGAAAGGCTCTGACTGTTATCGCTACAAATAAACCCTTTAAAACATATCCCAAGTAGGATGAATAAAGTCCCAAAGCAGTTCATCTGAGATATGCGCTGTCTCGGCAGCTTCAGCATTTTTTAACACAGATGCCAATAAACACTCAATTTCCATAGCCAAACTTGGAACCAAGTGGGCAAACTGGTGACCAGAGCAGAATTATAATTTACTGCAAACAGCTGGGTTCACAACAGTTTCGACATTGTTTGCTGAGGAGGGAACAAATGGGACAACAAGGAGGCAAGAGGGGTAGCAGTGTCCGACATGGATATTATTGCCGAACACTTGATGACATCAAACCCCAAAAGTGATGGACTACTTGGGGATGATGTATAAGGCAGGCATCACAAACGTTAAGTTGCTCAACAAATTTGTGTACCACCAGTCAGGATCTTAAGCTGCTCGGTCAACTGTGACCTGGAAAAAGCTGCGTGTGGTGCCTGAGCTGCGGTGAATGTAGAGTGGGTGAGGATGCTTGAAGATGGTGACCTTTGGGAAGTAACCATGCAAGAACAGGATAAAGCCATCCCTCATGAATATGAGGTACATAAGGACATAAAAACAGCTCCACTAGGTCAGACCAAAGGTCTGTCTAACCTAACATCCGGACCCCAACAGAGCCCATGAGTGGAAGCCTAGGGAGAAGTAAGAACAAGGGCAAACGTATACAATACTTCCCCTCAGTGTTCTCCCAGCCTCCAACTATTTTCAGCTCAGGAACTTCCTGAGCCAGATATGGTTTCTATGTATTTAGTAACTCTCTGTGGATTTCTCTTCTGTGAACTCTCCTTGAATCCATGTAAACTTCTCATATCCAAAACATCCTTTGGTAAGAAGATCCACAGATCTGCTACCTGTTGCATGAAGAGCCATCTCCTTCTGTTTGTTTTTCAGCCCGGCTCCTACTAACTTCATGTAACGCTGCCTGCTCTTGTACAGGAAGAGACAGCAAAGACTGCCCCATCCCTGCTCCCATGCTGCTCACAAGCTCAGAAACCTCTCTCATATACCTCCCAGTCATTTCTTTTCCAACCTGAAGATAGCTGTTTTAGTTGGTATGGAAACTAAGCCATAAGGCGGAACTTGTGAAGGACTTGGGCTGTTTTTATGTACGGCCTCACTTGCCCTCAGACTCCAAAGGGTCTTGTTGCATCTTGCAGTTCTGAATGAAAGCCTCCAGCTTGCTCAGAGCTTGAGTTCCAGTTCTAATGCTGCAAGAGTCACACATTGACAGAGCTATGGGGATATAAATAATAGCCTGCACTCAAACCCCAGGGAGGAGCAGTTCCTAACCATGCCGTATGCGTGCACAAGCCGTTCCTGGAAGCCTCTTCATGCTCCCATCCTCCCTTACACCTCCCCAACTTTGCCAGTAACCCATACTCCCAGCTTCACTTCCAGGGGTCTTGTGAGGTTATTCATGTCTACAGGCTGCACTTTGTAGACAAACTCATGGAGTTTCTGGCAGTGACCAGCAGCTTAGCCTTTTCTCTCATTGTGCTGGCATGTAAATCTGTTGCGAGTGCCCAGGGAAACCAAGAGCCTGCCACCTGCATAAACGTTGATGAGTACCTACTGAAAGCATAGCGTGCTCTCCGCTCTGTGTGTGTGTGTCGCAGTGACCTCTGAGCACGCCATCTAAAATAACCCCATGTATGGAACCAGGAATAGAAAGAAAGGAAGGATGCATTTTATGTAAATGTAGTCAGAAAGTCTGCAAGACAAATTGCTTGAAGTGGTTCGAAAGATGAAGAAATATGACTCACTTCCAGAGGGAACTGTTTTTGCTGGGCTGGGCTGAGGGTAGTATTGTGTCTTAGGCAAGTACATGGTTGCCATTAGGGCTTTACTGACATCTGCGTGGATGGGTTGGACATCCAGTAAACTGTATGATGGGCATGCAGAGCAGGTGTGCTTCATGAACACCAAGCGAGCTCTGCAAGCGGAGGATGCACCTGTTTGTCTGCAGTGCAGATTTACACATAGCTTTTGCAACCAGTGTCACTAACATAAGGATGTTTGCCATGGTCTCGACAGAAAAAAGTCTATGAGGCACCTTTGTCCGGGCAAGTAGGAACCTCCCAACTGGTTCAGAGCAGTGGTGTATTTAATTAAACACTCAGCTTCCCATGAAGCTAGTGGCAACAGTGCAGAGGACGAGGTAAAAGTGCTCAGCGTGGGCAGCCATGCCCTAGCAACCTGCCAGCAGAAGTCTCCACTTCCCCTGTAAAATGCAGCTATGTGTACCCTTATTCGTCACAGAGATAGCATTCTCTTCCCAGTGGTTTTCTTTCACTAACTCCTTGCAGCAACAAGCGATTTCACTGAATTAATCTGTGGCTGTTGATGACATCAGGTATTTTATTTCAGACCATCTTTCCTCTCCATGCATCATTGCCTGCTGAAACCAGGCCCGCTGTTGCATGTAGGAGAGCTGAGAGGTGCTCTTCACGTGCAGCTCCATGGCATGCCCCAGCCCCACCGTGCTGAGGGGAGAGCAGTGGCAGGCCCTTCCCCCTTGGCCAGGCATGTAGTTTTGGCAGCATAACCCTACTAGAAGCATGTTGTGGCCCAGGTGCGTTTCTGAGCAGGACCCAGCTATCATTCATCGCAGGATGCATTGCAGCAGTCCGGACTCCGAATTTTGCAAAGCCCTGCTCCCATCCACATCCACTGAGGACAGGAATGCAAGTTCACCCAGAAACCACCTTTCCCTTTTAAGCGAGCACGTTTCTGACCGGGTTTGGTATTTCCCATCTCTAGATACCACATTTTTTCCACTGACTCTGCAGGCAGTGCCAGGAGTTTCAGCGAGAGCCTAAGTCCATCAGCACACCAGGAAGCGCAGGAAGCCAAACACCGAAACTTCCCATCCCATTTTCAGCGGGGGGTCAGAGCCATCTCTGCCCTGCGGCTCAATGACCGATTTACCGTCATCCCTTCGCTGCCGCAACAGGAAAGTGCTCGCAGACGGGATCCATCCCCGGCGCCCCCCAGCCCTTGGTGGTGATCCCTGCCCCGGTGCGGGCACACCCACCGAGGTGTGCGGGCACTGCCTCTCCACGGCCGGGGGCTTTTCCTTTCCCTCTGCCACCTCTTCCTCCGAAGACGACGGGTGAGCGGGGCTCACTCACACATGCCGGGGCTGGTGACAGGGTGGCACAAAGCCTGCATTGTACGCACTCGCCGCCCTGAGAGGCGATCTAATTGTCTTCCCCAGCTTGGAGCAACAATTTGCTGGCAGCCAGGCTTGTGTCATTATATAACTGGAGATAGTCTGACTTGTAAACAGATCTCCAGAACATGTCTCTCTCCCCTTATTTTGGAGAAACAATAAGCTCGGGGCTAGCTGACACCTTGACACTGTTTGCAAGGGCACGAACCAAGCCTTTGCAGGGAGGGATTCGTCCAGGGCATCGCCTCCTCTTTGTGTGTGGCAATGGGAAATCAGCAGGGGAATCCCAGGAAAGGCACGGGCTTTAACAACAAACCTGGAGACATGCAGGGCTCCTTCAGCTGCACCTTGTGCTATGCAGCAGGCTTCCCTCGGGCTGGGAGAGGAGCTGTGCAGTGAAAGCTTTCCAGCAATAAGCCTGGAAGAGCCCAGAGAGCTAAAGAGGAGGAATTTGATTTCCAAGCTCACTTTCCCTCCTCCCCATGGCCAGCCCTATCCTATGCTAACCGGCTGGTGAGGGAAAGGCAAAAGCCATCCTCCTCTACTTCCAGCCCTGAGGGAGTGCATTTCCATGCATGACTTCCAGGCTGGTGAGGGATGTCCAAAGGTATCTTCTCCCAACGCTTGCCAGAGTTGAAGCTGAAGGCACCATGTTGTCATGGTCATCTGTGCTCCTCAGGCTCCTTGAGCTTTCCTCCCTACTGGGGATGCTCTGCACTGGGGCTTGTATCCTCCTTGGGAAAGAAAAGAAACTACTCTCCCTTTCTGAGTTTCATCTTTCTATGCTTCTGCACATGGTAATATCAATGGACAAAATCTCTACTCTGGAAAACTGTTTCTCATTGACTGCAGGGGACAACTTAATCTTCATGTTAACTTCAGTGCTGAGCTTCCCAGACAGCTATTTTGCTGCCTGAGACTAAAACAGGGAGCGAGGATGGGGCATCAAAAGGAGAAATTATTTCTTGGGCTGGAATTTCCCTCTGATTGTTCTATGTAAAGAGCAAAGAGGTTGAGAGGAAAGGGCTGCTAGAGCCTGGTCAGAGCCTGCCTGAAGGCGTCTGCAGTGCTACCCTCGCTGCATAAGGACTGAACCTGAATATCCCAGCACCAGAAACGGGCTATTTACCTTGTTTAGGTCCTCCCCTTACCCTACCTTTCCTCTGCTCTCAATGCTAAGCCTGCCTTTTCCGTTTCTTGCTTCCGTCTCGCTTTCCCTGGGCCCCCAAAGCTCTGGGCACGGCACCCCTCCCCCAGAAAGAGGGTAGAAAAATATTGGGAGGTTGCTGCTCTATTATAACTTGGCAGCTGCTAGCTCTGCGCGTCCATCTTCCTCCGCTCCTCTCTCCCCCACTGTTAGATTTGATTTCATAAATAAATACCCTGCGTATTGACGTCAGTGTAGGCCTTGAGAAATAATACTCCTGCCGCTTTCTTTGCTAAGCATGGGGAACGGAGGGGAGAGGGAGGAGGAACAGAAGCAACAACGTCTTGGAAGATGAAGTCTTAATATTCTCTTAATCGCCTCCCTCCCTTTGCAGCTATGCCCCAGCTGTGGAGAAAACAAAGATTACCATTATCGGTGTGTCCTTCTGGTTGGAGACAGGAAAATCAAGTATCCAAAATTCCTGTTCCTGGTGATTTTTTTTAGTGAGGGGGGATGATGGGGAGATACTCTGTCCTAGAAGTTGGAGGGGTACCCTCAGAGGTCCCTGTGCTCCTCACATGGAGCTTAAGAAAATTGTACCCAAAATGCTGGCAGAGTTTGGGTTGGCACGTTGTCGAAATGAAGGAGATGGTTCCTCCATCCAGGGAGAGAAGACAAAAGACAGGGCTGTTATTAGAACAGATATCATCCTGGGTGGCTTCATCTGGTCATTAGGAGATGGTTTCTATCCACCAGAAGTGATAAGACACCATTGGCCTGCCAGTAGAGGCAATGAGACAAGAAACCTGGGTGCTTTGGGGGAAGATCTCTATTAATAAATGATTTAAATTTTTTTATAATGTTTGTTTGCAATAACAAGCTTTATAACAAGACCCCCAGGTCTTGCCTGCCTTCCTAAATCAGTTCCTTTTGAGTTTGACGCAGCTGAAGGATGTGGTCTTGTACAAAAGGAGCATGGCCTTCATCTAAACAAAGTGGTGGGAGGACAGGGAGGCAAAGAGATTGTCCCAGCACTTCTCCCATGGAAAAGCATGCAAATACTTTGCTTCACATTATAATGGTTGGTATTATTTCGTCTCACTGTCCCAAAATTGTGAGCTATGCTCTTTCTAAAGCTGGCCAACAAAGGAGCACAAACATGTCCATGAAATAGATGTGAGAGCTTTGAAAAGTCAGTACAAGCTGAATTTATCGTTAGTAATTTTGAAAAGTGAAGCAGGTATTTTATTGCTGGTGACAGGATGCGAGTTCTGCACTTGTCTCTGCTGCTGCTACCTATGAATTACTCAGATATTTGAATAGTGTCTTTTTTCCCTCCGAAACTGTGCTATGCTTAATGCTTTCCAGCCAATGCTGCTTGCCATGTTGTTCTTTGGAGAACACACACGGAGATGGATGCTCTACCGTGGTGCCTACCTCCGATCACTGCTGCATGCTGTGCCTGTCCTGGAAACCCAACCCCAGAGCTGCGAGCAGCTGGCTTAAGACCAGAATGGCCCATTTTGAGTGTCAAGTTTGACCTCCCACGCTTCCCAAGCCAAAAAACACCCTAGTTCAGAAATTTCCTGCCTCCAGGCTATTGCTGGTCGCTGAGCCAGAGCCTGGCAGGTTGGAAACCTCAGCTTTCAATGCACTGTTGGCAGATATAAGGAGAAGGCAGAGAAAGAGGCTCTCGCAGGGCTCTCTGCAAATGCTGACACGATTTTAATGAGCAAGTGCATTCCTCGGGATGTGCACAGCTGGGAGCGCAGCAGTGAAGCTGGACAAGATTCCTGCCAGGACCTGTGCCTTTCCGGCAGGTTGAAGTCATGTCTGCTGCAGCACGCTGCCTGCTAACAGCCAGAGCATCCTTCAGCACCCTGGGGGGGTGAGAGCCACCCCCAGCCCCTCGGTGGCAATGACAGACCCCTCCTGGGACGTGGGGGTCTGTTTGTCTTTGCAAACTGGGGTTCCCCATTTGCCTGCACTGGGAGCCATGGAATTGCTGTGCTGCCACAGCCTCGGGGTGTTTTACAGCTCACCTGCTCTTTAAAAAATAAATAAAGTGTGTGTGCGGGGGGAAGATATCAGATGCCAGAAGGTTGTTATAACTGCTTTGCTTTACTGATACTGCTTGATAAGCTCAGTCCATCCCGATGGCACTAGTACGACTCACTGAAAGCTAGGAAAACAGCTCAGCTGCTTTCTGGATAAAAAAAACCCTAAGAAATAATGTAGACAGGGAAAAAAAAGGGAAAAGTATGTGTTGGTTGGTGGGGTTTTTTCCCCTGTATCTCCCCCTGTCCAGACAAACCCAGAGACACTGATTTACATACCTTGCAAAGACTGTGGCCACTTCCGTACAGCAAGTTGCACCTTCCCTCTTTCCCAGTATCCCTGTGTGTCTCACACTGGGAAGATGTCCTCTGAAGAGATGCTTTATGCAAAAACCATTTGCCCTTTGCTTCCTGCAGAGCTACATGATAATACTGAGACCCAGAGGCCAGAGCTGGGGCTGGGCTAGGACAAGGGGTTGACTTTCCTTGTCCTTCCTGGGGCACTAGACAGCATTTCGGACTTCTCCCTGAAATTATCTTTTGCCTCCCCACCCTCTTGCATGTCAGCAGGGCAGTGGGCAGAGGTCCCTGGACAAGCTGGGCTGGACATGGAGGTGCGTTGTGTGCCCAGATCTGCCAGTTGTCCCTCCCCAGGGATCACTGCCGGTCGCTGCTGCAGCCTCCCATGCTTCTGCGATCCAGCAGCTAAGCACTTGGAGCTGTGTCTATGTGTAGAGGCATCATAACAAAAATCCAAGTCAATTCTGCCCATCCATCTGAGCAAACGCAGCATCTTAGGTTTGTTCTCAAGCCTGCAGTCTGGGATTTCCAAGCTAAGCCCATGATTTATCTGCCGACCTGCAAAGAGGCTTTGCATGCAACAGAAGAAACTTGAGCCGAAGCAAAGGTCCAGTTTCACTCAGTCTCCCACCCACTGGCCAGGACCAGGCTCAGAGGTCCCTGTGGCTGCTTGGGTCTCTCCTTGGAAGTGAAGGCAGTCCTTGCCAAGCCAAAAGGCAGGATGGCACATTTTGAACAGTCTCCTGGCATCCAAAAAAATGAGCTGCTCTGGTCTGGCCCCATGGTGACCCGCAACAGGTTAAGGCAGAAAGGAGGGTTAAAGATGAGCTGTGCTTGGAAACAGCATCATCACCCTTACAGTGCTTCCAGCATCACCGCTTTGCTCCCTGGGAGATGCAGGCAAGAGATTTAGCTGAAGTTTTGCTTGGTTTTTAATCATCTCTAAATGTCCCCCATGATAGCGGTTTACACAGCAAAGATCAGAAAGGGACCAAAGCTCCCAAAGGCAAAATTTCCAGCAGTGGCCACCAGAAGCCGCGATGAAGTCAGTCCTCACCCTTCATAGGGACACCTTTTAGCACAAAGAAAACCAGAGTTCTGCAGTGGGTGCCGGGACAGGGACAGGAAGGCAGACACATCCTTTCTCCACCTGCAATAAAGTACATGTCCAAAGGAAGCAGCCAGCCCTGCATCTGTACAAAAACCCTCCTGACCAACCACAAAAATCCCAAGAGGAAAATCTCTCTGAGAAAAAATTAATTTCTTTTTGCTTACTGCAAAATTTAAAAAGAAACTGGTTTAAAACATGTATTTTTAAGTGCCTAAACAGCAACTCCACTTTTGAGGTGGAAAATCTTTTCCAGCCCAAGTCATCTGGGGCAGGCAGTTGGGCTCGGCAAGGTCCTTGCTCAAGTGTCTTACCCCCCAGCGAGACGGAGGTCTTGGCCATGCCAGCGGGACTGCGCAGACAATGCGGTGTCTGGCTGATCTGGGGGACTGGGGATGCTTGGGCACTGTTTTGCCCAGCAGTTGCTCTACTACCAGACTGGAACCGCAATATTTTACCTCCCATTTGCACTGGTGCATGATGGTTATATGTGATGAAAAGCAGCTCATCAGGATCCCTAAAAACTTAAGAGAGGCTATATCTACCCTGAGAAACCAGAGAAGCACCGTCTACCAGGAAACCTAACCTAGATACAACATTTTTTTTCTCCTTTTTGCTTTTGGTGCATCTTCAGCTCCTGTCCAGCTTTCAGGTCTCTGGGAACAGCCCAAACCGCTAAAAGCTAAGCAAATCCCAGCAGCCGCTGGGAAACACCCCCAGATCTCGCCAAGAATCACTGGGCACATATTTATCTCGGCGGGTTCAAGGGGCACCTGCTACGGGATTGAGGTTTCAGGGTCGTGTTTAAGAGCACCTCACCCTCTCTTGCAGGTTTGAGCCCCAAAAAGAGGATCTGCAAGACACTCTGTTCCTCCATGAAGAGTGGCGCTTAGTGTGGCCTTCTTCCCACCCAACTCTCACCCCAGGAGCAAAAATAAATGAAAAGTAAAAGAAAAAGTCAGGCTTCATATTCTGGATGGATATTTATTTGCTTAACAGATTTTCTTTTTTTTTTTTTTTTTTTTTCCATTTTTTCTTTTTTGGTACAAAGCATCCAGGAAAGCTTTTACTTCTCTTTTTAAAAAATAAAAACTAGGTTTCTTTTAAAAAAAGACACATGAAAAGGAAAAAAAAAAGTCAATTATTTGCAATTGCTCTGTTTTTATTCTGCCTTCCCCACCCCACCCACTTCCCTTCCCCCCCCTCTTAATTTGGACTGATTTTTATTCTTTTCCATATATATTTAATAAAATAAATAAAGGATTTTCTTTGTCGTGTATTGCAGTGCCATTTTTTTTTAAACAAAGGCTTCATGGCTCAACATTGCAAGGTAATAACAAACAAAAGGATTATACATTAAAATCCTCCCCCTCTCAAGACTCCCCCTAGCCCTCCCCTCCAAACCACAAAATAGAATACAATTCAAGTAGTCTTTTTTTTTTTATGTTTTAAATGTATGGATATATAAGACAAAGCAAGTACAGAACTGGTTAACAGAGTGTCCCCATTTTATTAGCAAGTGAGAGTATATCATAGGGAGATGTAATTGATTCCCCCCTTTTTACGGTTCCTAGACAGATAATATATATTATTTTAAAACCAACCTATTTTACAGCCCTCTGCCCACCTCTCAAACCCATCCGCTTACCGAGTCCCAAGCCTCAAGCCAGAGACTTGCCTTTTCCCCCCCGTCCCGTGCAGCGGTCCCAGCCCTGCAGCCCCCCRGGGTGCAGCCCTCCTCCTCCGCAGCCCCGGTGGGGGGGTGAGGGGAGGAGGGCAGGGGGCGCGGGGCAGGGAGGGGGGGTCCGGCGAGAAGGACGCAAAGGGCAAGAGAAGGAAAAGGAGATGGTGGGGCACGGAGCTGGCGCTTCTGCAGGGGCTCGGCGGCAAGGGCCGCCCGCCCGCTCGCCGGAGCATCGGCGCGCGAGCAAGCCGTCAGGGTGGGGAGGAAGCGGTACGTCCCCCGTGGCTCGGGAAGCCAAGCTCCGCCGGGGGTCCGTGCAGAAGCAGGGCCTTGAGTTGTAACTGGCAACACCTTCACCATTCAAAATAGTTTGTCTCTAGAACAGTTCCCTTTTAGTCTAAATTGTGGTGGTTTTGTTTTTTTTTTTTTTTTTTTAAAAGGATGCGTGTCGATGTATTTCTGTGTGTGCGTGCATCTGTGTACATGAGTAACAGCCAACTAGCTCATATGGTCATGACCAAGCTATATTTCAGAAGAGAAAAGAAACACATTTATCACACTTTTCCTAAAACGAAAAGCTAAAATTTCAAGTTCAGTATTCACTATCTTGTCCTTCCCTCCCCACCCTCCCTTGCTATTTCTGGGTTTTTTCCCTTCCAACTTACTTTAGCACCATAACACATTTTAAACATTACAATCCCTCTTCAGATACTACACAAAATGTCCCATAAAAATAGTGCTTTTTTTGCCAAAAAAGTTATATAATATATTATATATATAAATCAACTAAATCCGTGGCAAATGTGCAATGCAGACGCCTCCTCCATTTAAAGTGAGCATCAGCTCACTTTTTTCTTTTTTTTTCTTCTTTCCCCTTTCCTTTTTCTTCTCTCTTTCTCTCTTTCTCTCTCCTCTTCCTCTCTTTCTCACGTCATCGATGATTTCAAAAAGGTGCAAGTCGATTTGGAATCTTGTAATGAAGCACACACACAAAAATGCAGATGGGGGCTCCTTGGAACTTCTTCTCAGGTACGTTTTTCTTTTAAAGGTGCAAAAGAAAGTTATAAAAATAAGAAAACCAAAAGAAAAAAAAAAAAGAAGAAAAAAGTGGGGTGGGAATGAGGCAAAAAAATTATATCCCTCAATATTTCTCCCCATTTTATTTTTTTTTTCACTTTATTGTCAATAAAGACATGGAATGGATTCTTCTTCTCGAGAAAAAAAAAATTAAAAAAAAATTTAACTTCATATCCTTTTTCCCTCTTGCTCTTTCTTTTGTCTTCTGGCGTTGGCACCAGGGATGTCACGCAGCGCCCGGCAGCAAAAGTTCAAGTGCCAAACTGTCCCTTTGCAAGTACAGGCTTGGAAATACTGGGGGCGCGGGGGAACGAAACAGGCCTGGGAAACGAAACAACCCTCCCCCCCACCCCGAAAGGACGATGCCGCGGGAGCGGCGCTGCTCGCTGCCGCTGCCACCGCCGCCGCCGCCATCCCCTCCTTGCTGTGTCAGTTGTTTGGTTGGGGCCAGAGCGGCATGAGGGTGCCCCGCCGCCCCGCTCCTCGGCTCGGCGGCCCCGGGGACGGAGGGGCTCGGGGGCCGGGTCTCGCCAGTCCTCCCGCCCTCCCCCAGGAGATCAAAAATCGAGACGGCTGGTCAGGGTTCATTTCTGGGGGCCAGCCGTTTCAGGAGAGGCTCGCGCTGCCGGGGGCCTCTGGCTGGGCAGGGAGATGAGGGGACGGTGCAGCGCCTTGGCTTCCTCAGCTGCTTGCAGCCCCTCCGCCTGCCACCGGTACTGGCGAGCCCGCAGGATGCTGGGCACCTCCCGCTGCAGCCGCTGGGAGCTCTTCTTCTGCCACACGTCGTACTTGGAGTACTTGGCGTGCGAGGGCTTCTGGAAGCTCTCCTGCAAGGGGATAGGATAGCAACGTCAGCCTTGCCGCAAGCCCGCCCACCCTCCGGACGGGGGTGCCCCGCTCTGAGCCGCATCCATCCCATGGAAACATTGCCCCATCCCTGGAAACATTCAAGGTCAGGCTGGACAGGGCTCTGAGCAACCAGATCTAGTTGAAGATGTCCCTGCTCATTGCAGGGGGGTTGGACTAGGTGACCTTTCCAACCAAAGGTGTCCCTTCCAACCCAAACCATTCTACGATTCTATGATGCAGCCCACCTTGGGTCCTCCACCTTATTAAAAGCTGACTTTCTGCAGGGTATTTGGCATGAGTTGCCAATGGTTGCCAGCTCTTGAAGGCTCTGCAGAAGCACCAGACCTTGCAGCTGGGATTTGTTCTCTCCCACCCATGGCCTTCCCAACTTTTCTCTTGCTATTCATTTTGGAGAAGGGCCGCCATCCCGGCGCAGCCCCCCTACCTTGTTGAGGGCTGGCAGACCTGCCAGGGAGGTGGCGGAGAGGTCACGCTCGGACTTGACGGACTTGGCGCAGTAGGTTTCCAGCAGAGCCAGGTCGCAGCTCCGAAAGCAGCACTCCTCCACAATCCCCCGGTTGATCCGCCGGTTATTTCGTCCCACCGGTCTACCTGCAATGGCAGAGACCCTGGTGTTAGCCACCAACCTGGACGGGAGCCTCTTCCCCCCTCCACGGCACCCGACCCCTTGCAGGCATCCCTCCACCAGCCACCAGAGACCAGTGGGTTCCACACACTTCAAAAATAGCAGCGCTTCTCCCAGACCAGCTGACACGCACCCACAAACCGGCTGAGTTTCACGTTAAGACTTTCCCAGACAAATGCTGTTGATGCCAACAGGGCCCCCTGCATGCGCGCGGTGCTAATTAAAGGCACTTTATATGGCAGTGATTTATTCCCCTCCTATACCTCCGGCGCGGGCTGCCTTTTTGGGCGCAGCTAAAGTGAGGAAGCTCGAGCCCAGCCCGGCCGCCAGCACCGTGCTGATTACTGCAACCGTCTCCGATGTTGATCCTGGCAAGGAAGTTTTATTAGAAAGAAGCAGCGCGGCGTTGCGGCTGCCAACCTCCCTCCGTCGGGTCGACGCTCAGGCAGGTGAAACGAACCAAGGCGGCTAAATTTTACCAGATGGGACAGCTCTGAGACAGCTGCAGAAAGAATACAGGCTCCCGCACCCGCCAAGAATAGCTATTAAACTTAATCTTTTAATAAGGGTTCCTCTGCCGTTTCTGCCTGCAGAAGGATACGAAAGCCCGTGTCCGGTGCAGCAACAACCGAGTGCATTTCATGGCACCGCTTAATGATGGCCAAAACTCTCCAGAGGAAAAGTTTACATCAGTTTTACTGGTTTTCCTCCCCCTCTTGAAATAAAAGAGATGGGCAAATTTGAATTTCTGATGCAAAACAAAATTGCTTGGGAATTGTGACTTCCAAAACGTAAACTGGCCCAGAACGAAAGGATTTTCTCTGGGCCTTTGCACATGGCGTGTTATGCGCTTGTGCTGTTGTGGGGTTTGCAGCAGGGGCTCAGCATGCTGCCACAAGCACCCCTTCCCAGCGCACGGTGCTCCAAGGGAGGGGAGCAGAGGCCAGCACCAGCAGGTCTTGCAAAGAGGATCTGGTACGGCATCCCAGCTGGGAGAATTTGGGCATGGGAAAAACTGAGAGCGAGTGGTAGAGCTGTGATGCCTAACACTGCTCACCGTGCCACGCTCGGCCGAGCCCCTGCCTCCCAGCAGGCCTGCGGGAACACACAAAATGGTCCACACTGGCCCCATACACAACCCACGATCCCCCCACGTGCTCTGGATGAAGCAGGCGCTCAAGTATTTGGCCTTGGTGAAGATTTAAGGGCCCTGGCTTGAAAGGTGCTGACTAATTTCCCTGGGAGGTACCCCACCTGGGTGCCCACCCAAAGTGCCTCAGGACAAAGTGTAAAGCACAGGAGTTTTCTTTGCATGCAGTGCAACCCCACATGTGAAAAGCAGCCCCATACGCGCAATGCAAACATGCATGAAATTTTTTACATTGAGGGTGGTGAAACACTGGAAGAGGTTGCCCAGAGAGGTGGTAGATGCCCCATCCCTGGAAACATTCAAGGTCAGGCTGGACAGGGCTCTGGGCAACCTGATCTAGTTGAAGATGTCCCTGCCCATGGCAGGGGAGTTGGACTAGATGGCCTTTAAAGGTCCCTTCCAACCCAAACTATTCTATGATTCTATGTGCAATGCAGCCTTGTGTGTGCAATGCAAATATGCATGTGCAATGCAGCCCTGTGCATTCAATGCAGCCCCGCGTGTGCAATGCAGACATGCATGTGCAACGCGGACCTGCATGCACAATGCAGCCCCGTGTGTGCAATGCTGGCATGCAAAACCCCATGACCGTACCTCGCCGCGGGCTCTGCAATAGCAAAGCCCCTGGCAGCAGGGCACCCGCTCTCTTGTCAAAATCAGCCGTGCCCCCATTGGCGGGGAGCCTTCTGCTCCACGCTGGTGCATTGCCGCCATGCTCGGAGGTCGTGAGAGCAAACGCAGCATCAGGGCGCAGGGTGATGAAGCAGCTGACTCATGCCACGCAGCCCGCCTTCGGGAGTCATTTCAAATGCTCTATTTTCCACATTCATCCCCTCCTGTGCCACCACCCTGCTTTTCTGTTTCTTTTTCTCTGGAAAAATTTCAGGCACGATCTTGAGCCAGCCCCGCAGGAAGGTCAGAAGGACGGTTCCCTCTTGGTAAAGGCTCAGTGAAGGAAGCATTGTTAGGAGTTTAATTTTCTCTCTGTAAATGCTTGTGGCCAACAAGCATGCTGGATTGGGCCCTCCCTTTAAAGGCAGGAAAGGGTGCCCGCAGCCGTACGAGCGATGCCAGTGCAGGCAATCCGGGTGGCAATGCCCAAGGGAGACGGGGGAGAGGAGCCAGCTTGGGGCCAGGTGCATGTATTCTATATGCATGTGATGCCCAGCAAGGTCCATAGGAGACGTGTGCTGCCACCGACATCCCACACCGCGTGTGACCCCCGCCCAGCACCTATCGACCCCAGCGCCCAAACCTGCATGTGCGGCAGGTTGCTGAAGCATTAGGCTGCTCCAGAAAGGCATCCTGAGCATGGGCAGAAGGAGAGTTTGGAAGGAAAAGAGAAAAAATTCAAGTCACCCCCTCTTGCTAGCACATCCCCAGAGGGCTGCATTCACACTCCCGCAGAACAGAAGGTTGCACAAGTGACGACACATACAGTTCGGGGAGAAGTTGAGGTTTTGAAAGGTTACATGTCTCCTCTCGAAAACAGAAGTTGCCCGCTTGCAGCTATGTGTTTGTTTGGAAAGAAGAGGGAGGAAAAAACCAACAAGCAAAGCAGGACCATTTTCACCGCCTTGCCATCAAGGGCACTTTCTGGCATGGGAGCGCGTGGAAAGATCACGGCAGCACGTGTTTGCAAACGCCCAGGTGTGGCACCGCCAGGGTGAGCTCCCGGCAGGGATCACCGTGGCAGCACGGCCCCTTCCTCCCCGCTCGCTGCCCCTGCCCGGCCGGCGGGCACAGGCGTGGCCCCCGGCCCTGACGCGCTGCCCCTTCTCTCTTGCATAAAGCTGCTGCGTGCCGTTCCCCTTGCTGGCGCTGCTGCCAGCTCCGCTGCGACGGTCCGATAGAGCACATTTCCCATTACATAATTGTCCGTACAGATCCCACCAAATGCCAATACAATCCTCTGTGGGAGAGTTACTTCAGGAAAAAAATGAGGCAAACATAACAAACAGGGATTTAGTCCCAGAAAGTACCTGGAGACAACAACCCAGGGAAGAGACGCCAGGACATTGCTGATTAACAGCAATATCGCTGCTGACCTGGATTGGGAAAAACGTTTGTTCCGTAACACGATTTACGCACAGACTAAAGGTTGAATTTCCTGGCTTTTGCCCATGGGTGGCATCTCACTTTACCACCACTGCCAAACCCAGGGAGGGTTTTGCTGCTCCGTCCCTTGCCCGCAGGGAGAGCTGTGCAGGCAGTGGGCTGCGGCACCAGGTGTGCACGAGCCACTTCCCATTGCAGCGATGACCGCCTCCTCCCGAGGAAACACGCTTCCTCTCAGCCTTCAATGAATGGCTATGCTCTCTTCTTCCCCAAATTGTGCTCCACCAATACCTCCCACAGCTCAGCCGAGGGGCTGAGCCCCACGGCGCAAAGCCCAGGGATGCAAAGCCCAGCCGTGCAAAGCCCAGCCGTGCAAAGCCCGGCGATGCAAAGCCCGGTGGTGCAAAGCCCTCCAGCTGCCCGGGGTTATTCCCTTCTGGCAGCAGGCATCCTGACAGGGAGAGCTGGGCATCCCAGCAGCGGTGCAAAGCCAAACCCGCTCCCAGGAGAACCCAGAGGCCGTGTACCTGCAGCTCAGCTATGCCTCCATGCCAGAGGCAGTGGCACCGCCGTGGCTGCAGGGGGACAGCAGGGTCCCTTCCCTGGCATTGCCACCCCGCTACTCCGGGCTCCCCAGCCTCACCAGGGCCAGACGGATGCCATGGGGAGGGGTGCGCGGTGCCGGTGCCACCCTGGCCGGGTCCCCTCTCCTCCGGTCAATCAGGCGGCAAGCCGAGTGGAAGGGGACTTTGGGTGTAAACAGTCCCTGCGCCCCTGTCGCAGGAATGTCGGGAGCAACAAGGGGGCCTTTGTGCGGCACCGGGCCCCGTCCCAGTGCCCCCGGCCTGGCCCTCCCCCACCCCGGCACCGCACTTTCCCCCCTGCTTTTTCCTAGTATTATTCGGAGGAGCGGCGGGCGCGCAAGAATGTGCCCTGTCAGCACAAGCGGCTGCAAAGAGCTAAATTCTTATCAGCTGTTGGAAAGGAGGAAACAGGAGCTGTTGTTTACAGAAAAGTCGGACGCCTCTCCCCCTGCAGCCCCTTCTCCCCTCCCTGCCAGCATTGCATGACAGCAACTTCACGTCCGGGGCTTCCTCTCGACCTGCCCCGCTTTTTTCACTCGGGGCTGCGCTCAGCATCCCTCCGTGGGCCATGCCGCTGTCCCCAGGGTGGGTGCCGGGGAGCAGGGAGAGGGGGTCCTGACTCTGCCGCAGAGCCACGGTGGGATGCCACCACCTTGCCGGCACCTGCAGGCCAGCCCCAAAAGGTCACAGAGGGGAGGAATCACGGCAGAGGCGGAGAGCAAAGCATGCAYGGCTCCAGCTGCAGCTTGCCCAGGCACCCCCGGGATGCGGCGCGGGGCTGGCATGGTGCACATCGCCGTGCCCACCCTGGTCCTGTGGCTGGGTAACCCTGGCGCTGCCGGCTCCTGCCCCTGTTGGTCCAGCTCTTCTGCAGCCCCAGCTCTCGGAGGCAGCTTCAACATCCTCAGCCCCAAGCACCTGCCAGCCACGACGCCTCCAAGGGCACCTGGGGGCTGGGACTCACTCCTCACGCCAGCGGACAGATGGGCATCCCGTTTACCAGGGGGTGCACCCTCCTCAGTCCAGGTTGCATATTTCCCCGTCGCCAGATGCTGGGGGGATGAAACACCATTGGTACGCTGCCATCCCCTTGCATGGCTCCAAACAGCGCTGTATTTCAGAGCTAGCTTCGGTAGCTAAGTGCTCCCTTCTAAGAATGCAGAGCATCGTTTAAGTACTTAAATCACCGCTGCAGCAGAAAACTGATAACGGATTTTCATACCATTTTTGTTTTTTCCAAGATTACCAGTCAGATGCTTGCAACAAGCCCCATCCAGCAAGCGGGGTCCACCTGTACCTGTGGGACAAGGCTGCCCAAGTCATTTATCTGCCATACGAACGACTGTGTTAGTGCAGGCTGCTCATCAGGTCTCACATCCCATGCTGAGAAATGCTCATGACAAACCCAGGCCTGGTTTTAAGATGTAAACCCACGATCGTGCAACATAACCGTGCCCTATCGAGCCTATACAGTGACAATAGTGTAGCCATGAGGGTTTAGGAGTGAAGATGAATATGGTCAGGAGAATTAATCACTTTATGAGGCCAACTGATGGAGGTAGAGGGAAAAAATGAGGCGAGCTGGGGACGTCCAAACCCTTCATCAAGTAGAGCCATTGCCCAAATGTCTTCAGCCCTGCACAGCACAGGCTGGTCAGATGCTGAAGGGGTTAAAATATAGGACTGGGGGGGACTTTGCTTCATCCCCCGGCACCTGGGCTCTCCAGAAATATTCAAAAAGAAGGGAGGATGGGAGAGGACAAAAAAAACCCACCAATAATTCCCTTGCAAGCACCAGACTGGCCACTTGGCACCAAGCAACTTGTCTGCCTTCAAAAGTGTTTTTATTTTGGCCTGGGCGGCTGGGTTATTTGAGGTGAAAGGAGGTCAGTTTGTCCGTAAAACAAAAGCCCCATTCCCTTTCATCCCCAGAGAGGGGGAGGAGGGAAGAGAAACCACGGGAGGGAGACGGATGCTCCTCTATATATAGAGGGAGAGGAAGAGGTGGGAGAGTGGGAGAGGAGCTCGCCTCCTCGCCGCGCCGGTAAGGCCAGCCCCAGACCTGCCGCCTCGGCCAAGCTCCGGCACAGGGCTCATTGGTGGAGGAAAGGTGGAAGGGGGAGATGAGAAGAGGAAGGGCAGCTGACGTGCAAACCCTTGCTGCTCGGCCCAGCGAGAGGAAGGAAGCGTGCCCAGGGCATCCCCAAAAGCGTCTCCTGCCCGCAACACCTGGGGGGCTGTGAAAACATCCTGCTGCTCAGCTGGGACGGGGCAGGGCGATCACCCCCCGATAGCTGCAAAGCCACCTGCAGCCCAACCGCCTGCCCAACATTACACAGCCTGAACCCTGGCTGCTGCTGGATGCGGGATCCCTGGGCCTCTCCCTGCCCAACCTCAGCAGGCAGCGTCAGCCAAGTCTGGCTGAGCATCCAGGTTGGGAAGGGACATCCAGGGTCGTCTCGTAACTTTGCAGTGCCCCGTCGCCTGCACAGGCAGACTGGGAGGAGAGGGAGGCTGGCTCTCGACTCCACTACTCCAAACAACACCCTGTTACTTGAAAGCAACTTTTTAATTCCTTTTCCCAAAGCAGAGGCAAGACTGCCGAATGCACAGCACCATGTGCAGCTGGTATCTCCATCCTCTCCCCCCCTGTTTGGCTTTGCATCTTTTCCACAGTCAGTCACTCTGCAGTTCAGTCCTCAGTGGGCAGCAAGACACAGGGTCTTCCCTCTCCCAAGCAGAGCAGGGGACTGAAACACCAGAACAAGGCGTCACACTCGAGGCACCTCCACCCACAGATTGCTGAGCATCCACCGCTACTGGTTTACTCCTCCTCCTCCCTGTTTACCAGCTAAGCCGTTGTACTACTAATGCCAATGGTCCAAACCCCCAAAGCATCCTGGTGGAAAGCCCGTTCCAGCCAACTGTCCTGAAGCCACCTGCACTCTGCGGACAACAGCAACCGCATTTTTTGGCACTAGCTGCGCTGCAAAAAGGTAAGAGATCACTCTTCAGCGACAGGTTCACCAGCAGGTAGCCAGGAGGCCACAAAGCGTATTTTGGGAGCAGCCTAGAAGCTGCTGCTATACCCAAGCAAAGCCTGCACAGAAAGGGGGAGCACTCAGCTCCCTGCACGCTCTCAGGATGCAGCAATTAGGCAGCAAGGTTTAAAAATAAGCCAGGGCCCAAGCTCAGCAGAGAGCTGGCTGCAGACATCCTCGTTATTTTAATGACTTGCCCGCATCACCGGTGAGCCAACCACCTGTGGCTCCCTAGCAATATTTGACTTTCCTGAGCATCAAATGCAGGACCCAGTTTCCTCATGGGACTAGACAGTCCCCAAAACTGGCACGAGGTGGGTGCATGTCACCCTGAGCACGTCGCTTTTCTCACTCCTCTCCTGGCCTGCCGCCATGTACAAGGCAATCACAAAAAGCACGGGGCTAGGAAACCTCTCCTCTCCCTCCCAGCCCAGCTCCACCGAAGCAAGGCGTGGGGTGGGGGCAGCATCCTGCCCGCTGCCAGCAGCTGCCTGGCACTTACTGAAGTAGAAACCCCTGTCCCCGCAGACGAACTGCAGCGTGTCCACCAGCTCCCCGCCGCAGAGGGTCTCCGCCGTGCCGTATGCCGCGGCCGAATCCAGTGCGTAGGCCAGGAAAGCCAGCAGCAGCAGCAGCATCCGCCTCGCCGCACACATCCTCTGCACCTGGGGACAGAGGCACAGTGTTAACATGGCGCGAGAGACCCCTCTCTGCCACCTCCCCCGGGCAATGCCCCCCCACCCACAGCACGCCTGGGGTTTGATGCCCAGACATGTCGGGATGCTGCAGGGAAGGACCAGCAGCACTGAGCTGGCCGCTGGTGCGAGGCTGGCTCCCTGCGCTCGCCCCACCAGTCAGCCGCTCCGGTCAGACAAGGTTTGCATTGAAGCAGTTTTTCCATTGGAAAATCCCACTTCAGCCTACCTCTGAAAGGCTTTTATTCCCCCTGCTCTTTCAACAGCGTTATTTTTTATTTTTTCCCCCTTTTACATGGGAAATCATTCAAATGATTATCGGGAGGTATTTTTTTTTTCATTTCTGATGACAGGTTTTCATGCCCTACCTGAACGCATGTTCCCCCACAGCGAAAAAAAATGAAGTTTCAACCTGTCCTAGAGCTGCTTTTGAGGAAAGCTGGGTTTTGCCAGGGAGCAGCGGCCTTCGCCCTGRGCACGCAAGGGACTCGCGCAGCCGAGGGCAGTCGAGGGGCTGATTACACAAGCTGTGTTTGCTGACAAGAGCCAGGACCGAGAAGACATCCCTCAGGAGCAGAGCGGTCCCACGGGAAACGCGCCTGAGGCATCACCAAGGAGGGCCAAGGGGGTATCAGCCGGTGCAGAGGATTAAAAAAGAAACTCCCTGGATATTTGCTAACTAACCCAAAGATTTCCCCTGACTCGGCTCTGGCAAACAGCTTTACCTCTGTGTCAGCTTCTGCAGGTGTAAAGTGAGGGTGCTATTGCCTCACTGGTTGAGGCAAAACCCATGGATGGTTCAAGGCATTACAGTCCCTCAGTGATGAGCATCACTGTATATATACAGCCAAATAACGATGATGGCCAGACAGGTCAGCTCAAAATGAAGTGGGGAAGTATGGCAAAATAGCAGCCGGCGTGGGACAATGCTAAATCTCAAGCGGAGCATCCCCTCTCCCCACTAACRCTCAGCCAAGATGCTGGCTTTCACATTCAGCCTTCATCACCATAGCATCTGAGCAACTCGAGAATAATATCAGTTAATGAATATTACCTCACCCCCCTGGGATGCTCAGAGATGGAGTCGAAGCCCAGGATAGATTAAATGACTCGCCCAAGGTCACGGGGGAAGTCTGCAGCACAGCCAGGAAATTAGCCCAGCTCCCCCGGGGTCCCACTACGGTCCTGCCAGCAATAAAGCCACCCTTGCTACCAATTTTTTACTAGCACGTAGCTCAAATCGTCACTGCTAGAAATGCGCCGTGCTTACAAGTCACAAGCTCTTCTGAGCAGCAGGAGGACAGGGATCAGCGGCAAGAAAAGCCAAAACGGAGGCTGCAAGGTCTGGGTGAGCTGAAGGGGGGCATCCCCCCTGCACGAGCTTCGATGTCCATTGTATTGCTCAGCCTGTGCTGGCAGAGACCAGCAAGGCCGGCAAAACCCCCCCAGGGCTCTGGACAAGAGAGGCAGCAGCCCTGGGAACAAATTGGGTTCAAACCAGCAAGTGATGGCAATGGGACCAGCTTTTCCAGTAGCACCGGTCCCTTTGGCACACTGGAGGGGGGGGCTTTGGTCTATATTACACTAGGAGCAGAGGCATGGCACCGGGCTGTGATTGCACCACACTGCCAAGCTGCAGTGTTTTGCCACCAACACCTTTTCACCTTGATTTTTTTATCAAGTGGCCAGCGGGTGTTTACTGGGCCTCCCCGGCATGACTGCAGCATCACCTTCGCTGCTTGAGTCATGCCCCTGGTGCAGCAGCATCGGCAGCTGGATCTCCAACTGACAAGAGACCAATGATCCCGCTCCCTTTCCTTTCTTTTTTTTCCCTTTTTCCTCTTTTTTTACATGCAGCTCCTGATTGCTGGTGTCCCTGGGGCGCAGCTCATTGCCGGTACGGCAGATGTGTGCCAGCCAGCGCTGCCGTCGAAGCCGCTGACATGGGACTTCAGGACACCCAAATAATCCCCTGTCCCCAATTAGGCTTCTGCTGGCTGCAAGTACTGCGGCTAACGAGCAGGCTGCATGCTGGCCTCCCCCAAGCCAGAGCCCGCCCCCCAGAAGGGGCTTGCTTGGTGGCACAGGTGACAAACACAGTTTTTCCTCCACATTCAGTCTAAAGAAAGGGGTGAGATGCTCTGAAGCAAGGGGAGAGCGAAGTTTTGTCGGCAGGGCGATATCTGATGCTGGGGAGACCTGATACCTTCTGTGGAAAAAAACTTGTGCTCCTCGGAAAATACCCGCTCCTGTGCAACCCACACCGCAAGCACAAGGTGGCCCCTGGCAGCCTTCCCTGCCTCCGCTGCGAGCTCTTTTAGGGTGCCCACTCACCCCATAACTCCGGCCAGGAAGCCCCCCTGAAGCTGCAAGGACAGGGACGGCCCCAACGCTGTCATCCAAAGCCGGGCTAATGTGGAGGTGTGCGATGCGATGAAGTCTCCCTTTGCCCACGCGTCAACCGCCAGCCCTTTCCACTGCTGTCACCTTGGCGTCTCCCCACTCCCTCCAGCAGCCATGTAACAAGAAACCAGGCAGCAAAGCAAAAAGCATCTTTATTTACTACCCGGTGCTGCAGTTTCTCTCCAGCTTGATGGAGCCACAACCCAACCCAACCCTCTTGCTTTGGCCCTACTGACCCTGCGGAGGAAAAGCCCCCAGGCTTCACCCAAAGGCTAGACAGGCTCCCAGGGTGCCGTCACCGGCTCTGCGCATCCCGATGACCTTTCAATCGATCCTTCCCCCCTCCTGCTCCTCCTTAGCAGGGATGAGCAGCACCCATGCAGGACAGCTCGCACCTGCCCCACCGCGGCTGCCAGAGCAGGCGCTGCTCCCCAAAACAGGGCAGCACGGTGGGTACCCGCAGCCCACGACCTGGCGCAAGCACCATGCCAGCTGCACAGGTTGCATGTGGCTTCAGTTGTCATGGCCAAATCCTGCTCAGCATCGTGAGCCGAAGCCCTGTGAACTCCTCCGAGCCTTTATTCTCCACTGGAAACATAGGACAGCACTGCTTTTAGTTTCTAGTCCAAGCATTAGGACTGGGGACTGTGGGACAGGAATAAATTCACACCAACAGCTGGAAAACCTTCAGGTTTTATTAGAAAGCCTCTCTCACGCGAGATGTAACAGGAATAAGGCAGCGAGAGGTAAGCGGGGTGCTTACCTAAAGGACAAGGTCCCGTCTCCGTTAGGAGAGAGGCTACTCCCACCAAAGTTTCATTCCTGCCAAAGCGGGTTGAATCAGCCGTGCTGGCTGCCATTCCCCCTCACGTGCCCACAGAGAGCTCAAACGCTTCAGGATGCAGTTTTAACCAGGGGTGGCGGGAATGGCAGTGCAAGACGTGCCAGGTACCCAACAACCTGAGCACTGAATTCCTCCTAACAAGGGTTCGGACCCCATGCAGTGTGCAAGAGGGTGATGCAAGAGGCATTTCTTGATTGCACAGGTGCCCTGTACCATCCTGGGAATCACACCTGAGAGGAGCCTTCTCAGCGTGGAGAGGCTCAGACAAGCCATTGGAGCACGATGCTGGCCTCTCCTTGCCTGGAGAGGCTCTGCTTTGCTCTCCATCCTTCATGTCCCTCTCCTACCTTCCCCTGCATACCCAGGTCCCTGCATGAAGCCAGGCTGCTGCTGGAGCCAGCTCGGCTGTGAGCTGCTGGGTGTGGGATGCTCCCAGCTGCCTTGGGACTCCTGCATGTTCCCCCCTCGCAGCACAGGCTGCTGCACCCATGGCCAGGCACCCCCAAAAACCTCTCGGCAGCCCCCAGCCAGCGGGGCACGCCAAGAGAGAGGGTCCTCTTGGAGCGGCTGCGGTGTGCCGGGAGCGAGCCCAAGGGCAGGTCTGCAGTGGAGCCACCCTCCCACCCGAGGCCGTTAAAGGGTTTTTTCAAGATTTGCTGCAGAATCAGTTGGATCGACGATTTCTGTCCAGCTGCTGGGGAGTCAGGGGCCAAGAGACCACAATGTGCTATGAGGCCCTGTTGCCGAATCTCAGAGGACAGCTCAGGCATCCCTTGTATCCAGGCTTGTGCTGAGCCAACCAAACCACGGTGTCTCTCTTGGGCAACAAACATCTCCCCAAAAACGGAGACTAAACCTCCTGTCTGACCTAATTCCTTCTTCAGTCTGGCCTTCATTACAATTTAATATGAACAGAACAACGTAGGAGGGAATTGACAGATGGCCCAGTCTGCAAAATTTGGATTTGGACAGCAAAAAGAAAAAAAAAATCTCGCTTCTTTGTGGAGCAGTGCAGCGTTTAAAAGGGAGCACGGCAAAAAGTCATCGGCCCAAACCCAGTGGCATGTGCAGGAGGGGAAAACCCCAGTTTGCACATCCCAGCCTCCACCACCCTCCACCCCTCCAAAAAAAAGCGGGCAGACTGATGTTTTGCTACTCTGACGATTGCCCGCAAGAGATGCTGAGCATCTCTCTGCATTACTCCTCTTGGAGGGCAGTCCCAGGAGAGCGGGGAGCTGACCCGGTTTCGAGCGTTGCTCTCCCAAAGGGGCAGGACGCAGGCACGTGCCAAACTCACACGTGCCAAGCAAGTGCCGCCCCTGCCCACGGGCAACCTCGCACAGGGCGCCAGGCTATGACGCCCTGAGGTGCCAAGTAGCAAAGGGCTAGTGGAGGCCGGCAGGGAGAGGCAGGTGCCTTGGCAGCCAAAAACCACCCTGGGGCTGCATCTTGGGCAGAGGCACCGGGATGAGGCGCCCAGCAGTACCCGAAGGGAGAGGAGCCGCCGCGTGCTGTGCTGCAGAAGAGCCTCCCTTTTCATCTAAAAGAGAAAGGATGAGATTTCCAACTGCAGCTTGGAAGAAGCCAGTTTCAAAACACAAAACTTTCAACCATCGAGCTGTCAGGCAAATAAAACTGATCCAGGACCAGGGGTTTTGCTGTTTAGCTCAGGCTTGAAAAAAATAAAAAACTCCTGATTCTTGGCACCTGGCTTGCACGACATTTATATGGCTGAGGTTGGCAATGCTGCTGCTATTTTTAGCCCTCACTTTTTTGTCTTCACTGCTCGTCCCCATCAGCAGCCCACTCCACCCTGCGCTGGGGGTCACCTTTCTGCCTCCCATTCTGCGAGCGGGGGGAGACGCCTGACTCCTCTGCCTGCAGGACAGGGGCCGGGGCAGGCAGGGGAGTGCTGCCTGCACCCCGTGTCTATCGGTGCTGCAGCAAGGACTACCGTAGCTGTGGAAAAATCAAGCTGAAAAAGGTGAATGGGGTATTCAGTACCATTTACTCACCCCACTGGGGAGTAAGAATGTATTGCACAAATTTTGGTATGCAGCCCAGAAACATTTGATTTATTGCATAAAAAAAAGGAAATGCAATCTTGCTTAACTCTTCTAAAGACAGCTGGCAGGACCCAGGGAAGGGATTTAAGTCCATTTTAGTAGCCTCACTTAACTCCCTTCTTTATTGTTCCTCTCTCCTTTCTGCATTCCCATCCAAAACCTGGAGTGTATCAGGGAAAGTTAACAGCAAGTTAAGCTGTTAAATCAGAAATTGTGGTGACTGGAGTCTACTGGCAAGTGATATTCCCACAACACGTTGAACTTGCTTTATGTCTTGGCAGAGCAGCTTTAACCCTTTCAGAGCTGGGCTGCAACGCTCGGATTTCTTCCCCGGGTGCCCCCCACCTCTCCTGACCCCTCACGCAAACGTGTCGAGGGAGGCCCGTATCTCTTTGCCCCGTAAGACACACAGCAGCCTTTAAAAGCAAAGACAACCCAAAGAAGGATTGGAGAGGTCAGTCCCAGGACACGAGCAGCTAGAGGGTGGGCCACTTACACTTAGTGCTCGTATGCGCTGCTGGAAACACACCAACTCCTCGGTCCCTCTAAAAATAAGACCTCACCTGCTGTGTTTGCTTTATTTAAAAAAAGAAAAGTACAGAAATTATTTTCTCTGGTGCTCCACGAGGCAAGCCGGGCTCGCTCCGAAGCCTATAGGAATCAATGGGAAGACATGCACTGACACCTCCGGGTTGCCTGGTCAAAGCAGCAGCCCTCCAGCCAGGCTGCAAAAAGGATCACCTGTCAGAAAAAGCACTGGGACACACACGCAAACACATTTTGGCTCTCAAATTTCATGCGGCAGTGGGAGGGGACCCGCGGTGTCAAATCTTTTATCCCTTAATGAATTTTCACAGGAGCCGGGATAGCCCCTTTGAAAGGCTGAGTGAACTTGTGTGGGTGTCGACAACATGGAGCAAGATTTACAGCTCTGACCCATTCACCCCCACCAAAATTGTCAAGTTGGGTCCAAAACAGCTCAATGAAGCTCAAATCAGAAGTGTCAGTCAGTTTTATTCCTCCAGATGTCCTTAGCACAAAGTAGCCCTCACAAAACCCCATGACCCAGGCTCCTCCACTCCACTCTAAATCAAGGCAAGAGGAGGAATAAAAAACCCAACACGCTGAACCCTGCGAAGTAAAAGGAAAAAACACACACACACACGCACGCAACCTGACAACCAATAAACCCAAAGAAAACCAGGCCTTGGCCTCCCAAGCACATCCCAGCATTTGGAAGAAAACTACAGACTTTGTATAGGAAGCCTCGACTCGAGGGTTGAAAGCAGCGGTTCTCCCGAGGTGTCTATTTAAAACCACCCACACAAACCTTGTTTTTACACTTGATTGCTCCACGCCGCCTGCGCAAGACCTGGCGTATCAGAAACCCTGCTAAAGTACCACTGGCTCGAGGCAAGGCAGCCACATCTGCTGGTACAGTTATGCTAAATCTGAGTTTCCTCATGTGCCCCAATTCCCTACTGCTCAACAGAGTGCTAAAACCTTTCCAAGCTGCGCTCTTAAAACAATTACTGTAGGGAAAAGCAATTGGGAAGGAAGAAGAAGAAAAAAAAAAAAATCACACAAAGTCGAAGGCTGCATGCCAACCATTAACTCTCACTCCATTTTGGCTTCGCTTTCTTGTTTTTCCTCTCTGTATTTTTATCCCTCCGAGACCGAACACGCCGCAGTGTTTTGCAGAAGAGAGTTTAATAATCTCCCCGGTCTCCGAAGCCGCAGAACTGCCTGTCCCTTCCCCGCGCCGCTACGAGCGTCTCCCCACTTCCAAAACAACCCCACGAGTGGAGGGAGCGCCACGGGCAGCCAGGGGCCGCGCAGCCCTGCGTGACCTCGCATAGCCCCGACCCCGCCGCCGGGCCAGCCCGGCCTCCGCACGCCCGCGGCTGCCCGCACACGCTCGCTGCTGCCAGCCGGCCCCGCACGCCCCTCCGCGGCTCCCCACGCGGGACCGCCCCGCGCCGCGCCGGCTCCCCGCCGCCGCTCGGGCGCGCAAAGGGCGCGCAAACCGCGCGCAAGCGGTCCCGCTGCCAGCATCCCCCCTGCAAGGTGCGGGGGGCCGCAGGCGCGGGCAGCCGGCGGACTGCCCCTGCCGCCGGGACGCGGGTCGCCCCCCGGGGACACCCCGCGCACCCCACCGCAGCGGGCCGCCCCGCCAGCCCGCTGCTGGGCCGGCTCTCGGGGTCCCTCTAGTGACACGCGTGGGGACGGCGGGCAGCGGGGCCGGCGCAGCACGGCACGGCTCGGCATGGCACAGCGCGGCGTGGCAGGGCTCAGCGCGGCGTGGCACGGCTCTGCCCGGCGTGGCACGGCACGGCACGGCACGGCACGGGGGAGCCCTCCTGCCTCTGCCCGCGGAGGGGCGGCGCGGAGCGGCGCGGAGCGGCGCTTACCTTGGCGCTGCCGCTGCTACTCTCAACTTCTTGCGGCGGCGGCGGGCCGGGGAGGAAGGCAGGCTGCCGGCAGCGCTCATCCGTGTGTGCCCCGGCGCTTGACATGCTGCTCTCCTGCCCTGGCAGCGATCGCGGGCTTGGCTCGCCTTCCCCGCGCCCTGGCTCGCTCTCCTCGCCTTGCCTTTTTGGTATGTCAAGTCCCTGCTTGATGTTGTCTGAAGGATGTTATTTTGTTACGATCAGGTATTTCGTTATTCTAGAGAGCGAACGAGCGCTTTCCTTTTCTTTCTTTTTTTTTTTTTTTTTTTTTTTCCTTTTTTTCTGGTTTTCTCCCCCCCTTTTTTTTTCCCCTTCTCTTTCTCTCCTCCTGCTTTGGCTGCCCCTTGGGTGGCTCTCACTTTTGTGTTTACTGACTGCGTCCCCCTGGCCGGGGCGGAGGGGCCGGCTGCCTGACTGCCCGCTGCTCCCGGCTGGCTGCCCCACGAGCGAGGAGACAGGCAGGGCGCTCCGGCTGCCCCCTTTTTATACCCCCCCAATGGGCATGCTCTGACTTCCCCAGCGAGCACCAGCCCGGCCACGCAGCCAATAATGTTGCAGAGCGGTCTAACCCCCTCTCTTCCCTCCCTCCCTTCCTTTCTTCCCTCCTTCTCCCTCGTAACCCTCCGGAGTCCAGCTCGGGGAGGGAAGAGGGAACAGAAAGTTTCTGCCGCACGGTTTCTTCGCGGGCTGCTCCCGGGTGGGGGCTTTGACCCACCCCGATCGGCCCCGGGGGKGCGGGGGGCTGCGCGCATCCCCCGCCGCCCCCGCAGGTGAGGGGAGGAGGTAGGGGTTCGCGCCCCGAGCCCCTGCCCAAAAAGCTGGGGGGCACTCCCTGAGCGCCTCTCGCTGCCCGATGGCGAGCCCCAAGCCCTGGGGGGTGAGAGGGGTCAGCGGGAGATTGCCTTGCCCGCTCCGCTTTTGGGGCTCTCCCTAGGTGCGCACAGGGCACAGGTGTCCGCACCTTCCGCCTTGCCCCGCGCCGGCCCCCAAACTGCTCCGAAGGGCTCCCTGGCGAAGGCACAGGCATTCAGGGGTGCCGGCCGCACAGCCCCCCTGGGCTCACACGTCTGCCCCAGAGCCCTGCCCCGTGTTACGCGCCCCAGTGCGGGCAGGCAAGCCCCCACCTCAGCAGAAGCGAGCCCCCGCATCCACCCGTGCACGTCCTTGTGGACAACATGGACACTCCCCCTCCACAGGGCAGTGGCACTAGGATTTTGCACCCCACAGAGCACCTTCCTGGAGCAGTTCCTGCTCACTAGGTCACCTTTGCTTCCTGCAGGCTTCTGCAAGCGAGCACGGGTGCCTTTAAGCCAAAGGGACTTTTCCCAGGCTTCGCCGTGCATGTACAGCAGCGTGCGGGCTGAACGCGCTCCCACTGCTCTGCCGGTGCTGCATGGCAGTTGCGTTGTGCTGCATTATGCAAAACTCGCCTTCTCCCAAAGACCTGCCCGCCAAGTCTGCCCCACCAGGGAAATGACTGCCCCAGGAGAAGGGACCCCGCTCGCTTTCCACCAGCGGCAAAGGCAGCCCCGGCCAGCCCCCAGGTGCCCACACCCTCACCGCTGCCCAGGTGGGTGCCCCCTTGCAGGGACGCGCAGTCCAGGTTGCGCCGGCGGGCACGCACCCTCCTTGGAGCAGAGAGGAGCAGAGCTGCCTGAGATCAGGCAGCAGGTTGGTCCATCCCAGGCAGTGCTTGCCATAGGTAGTGGCATGAAAGGGCAAAGATACAGCAGCCCTCACCCCAACATGCAATAAAGAAAACTTTTTTTTTCCTCTTTTTTTCAAGTTTGCTCTTTTTCTTTCAAGGATGGGTGTTATCATGGGGGGCTTGGTGCAGCTCTGAACAGTTGGAATTGCCCTCAACACACCCAAGACAATGTGAGCAGGACTGGTCCTTTCTCACTAGGCTTTGGACATCCTGCCCTCCCCAGCATCCTTCTGTTCTCTGGGCTGTCCTCTGGGCTGCGCTTCTCTGGGCTGTCTCGCTGTGTATCCCACCCAGCAGACCTGGTGTCAGGGCTGTGGGCTTCAACTGAAACATCGGCACACCTGGGAGAGAGACGTGATGCTGAGAAAGCGGTTCTGTGCACACCAGATTCAAACACAGGCATCAAATCTCAGCTCCTACATCGAAGTTTAAGCATGTAAAGAAGTGGCCTGACCGTCAAAGAGACTGAGCATCTGCCGGTATGTGTCAGGGCTCCAGACTTCTCCCGAAAAGAGGCATCTCCATCGACGCTTACTTTGGCTTTAGGAGTTTCTCCTAGATGGCCAGGACTTAGTAAATCCCAATCGTGGGTCCTTGCAAACCACTCCGCAGAGCTGGTCTCCTTAACAAAGAGCCTTTCCTCACTGCAAAAGCAAAACCCCACCAAAGGAAAGGACCCAACTTTGGCAGGGGGGTAAGTAGGGCTGTAAGCTACTGTTAATAGCTGAAGGAGCCCAGCTCCCTTCCCTTCCCCCAGCTCACCACAAGGACCTCCTGAGAGTAGACAAAAGAAAGCTTGGAGGGTTAATCTCCCTGAGAAAAACAAGTGATTTTCCAGTAAACAACTGCAATAGCAAACAATGGGGGTGAAAAATAGCGATCATAAAAAAGTCTGCTCGGAGGAAGAGGCGACCCAGTAAGAGAGGTGTCTCTCTGGCTGGGGGAAAAACAAGGCAGCAGTTTGGTGAAGCTTCAGCAGCAGCAGCAGCAGCAAAATAAACCCCACAAGTTGCCACTGGATCTACTTGTGTTTGTGCCTTTTGATCTTTTAATTGCTTCTTAGTTATCCTTCAGTGCAAATAAATAGTGCATTGTGTCAAGAAAGAGGAGGGGGGCGGGGAAGGGAAGAAAGAGACACAAAAGAAAGAGCTGTCGCCCAGAAGGGAAAAGGAACAGGTTCTTTCCCCCCACCTTTAAAGGAGTGAATATATCTGTATTTGGTGGGGGAGAAGGGGGAGAAGGGGATAGGATTAGAAATCAAAGCGAAATTGGAGAGAAGCACATTAAGCCTCAGGCATCCTTACAGTAGGAAGAAAAGAGGGAGGTGGTAAAACCCTCTGGGAGTTTATTCAGTGAGTTATGAGAGGATCCACGAGTGTAATATTGTTAAAGGTCAGCCTAAACCTAATTTAAACTAGGGATGTGTGACCTCCGCCCTTCATTTAATACAGTCATAAGGAACATTACACTGCAGATAGCTGGAACAATAGCTGCCTCCACCCCAAACTCCAGCCCCTGGCATTGCCTGCAAGGAGGGCCTGTGAAGGAGAGCAGGAGGAGGACCAGTAAAGCCAAGGATGCGGCTAACCTGAGGAGGGGAGGCAGAAAGAGAGGGAGAGGAGGGCCTCTGGACCACAGGACTGACTGCCAAGGGGGCCTGCAAAAACACGGCATCCCAGGAAGCATTCTGGTTTGAAAGTGGATGGGGCTGCAGCAAAGCATCACCCAAACCCATTGGAAATGCAATAAAAATAGTCCATTGCGTCTTGCATTTGTCTGACCTCCGTGGTCATCGGCATGCTTCGGGAGAGAAATCGTGGTCATGGGTTCCCATTAAATTCGCAAGGAGCAAGGACAGCGTTCGCAAAGCAAAGTCAGCCAAAGTGAGCTGAAACTAAATGAATCTAAAGCATGAGCTGGAATAAAAGTGACATCTGAAAGGTGCCCTGAAATGACCACGGGATGGCCGGGACTTGGAAAGAAAACCTCTGCTGCTGCAACGGCTGTGGAAGCATCTGGGCAGGCTGCAAAGCCCCCTGATGGCGCTGTCCATCTGAGCTGATCAAAGCAGTTGGTGGGTGGCCACCAACATGTGGCGATGGGCCGGAAAGCTTTCCAGGGAATGGGAGAAGAACAGGAAAGCTTGGGCCAGCCTGGACCTTGTAGGCAGGGATGTGAGCTTCAACAAAGGCAGAGGAATGTAAATAGCTGCAGAAATGCAGTGGTTGCGGGCCAGGGTGGATGTTAGCAATGCTGCTGGTGAGCTGAGCCAAGCAGATACCTTCAGGGAAGGGGACATTTACATGACTTTTCTCTTCCTCTCCACCTATAATCCAAAGAGGGGAGAGGTCACCTAATCCCAGCCCAACCAAGACACCCTGTGATGCTCGTTTGGCTTATTTCACAATTATACCACAAATGACAAGGTGAGCGGAATGGGGATTTGAGGTGCGTGGTTCAGGTGGTGTGCCTACAGCATTACAAAGGTACCCCAGTTTGTAAAGCACCTTATATTCTCATATGTCAAGAGTGAGGACAACCAGGAGAAATCAGACTGCTTTACTGACATGCCCAACAGATCTGGGCACTGCAGGTTGAGATGTCCAAGACGAAACAAAAGGAGGGTGAGGGTGGGCCATGGGTTTGGGTCTCCTGTTATTGAAGACTAGGAGAAAAAGTCATTCCTAGTGAGAACAAAGAGTGATTAGCCAGAGTCCTATACACAACTGTTTAATGGCAGAGGAATAATCGTACTTGGCCCAGAGCGTTTTTCAGTGGCTTTAAGAAAGCGATACCTTTTGTTTTGTCAACCCAGGAACCTGGCAATAACACCGTGTCCTTGCATGCTGCTAAAATATATTGATCCTGGGGCACACTAAAGTGTTGGAACAGGAGAGATTCATTGGTGAAAGGGGATGTGATATATGGAAGGTYCCTGTGGGAAACTGAAGTAAAAGAACTAACAGTGGGAGAAATAGTTCACCTGGGGCCCCTGGTCAACAAGGAGAAAACAAGAGCAGAGGCTGGGCAGGTCTTCTCAGGGGTCCTGGCACCCCTGGATGGGGAGAGCATTTCGGGGCCATGCTCCCAGCCCAGAGGGTTGCTGCTGCAGGATTGTTATATGGGCAGGGCGAAAGGGGGATGCCCTTAGGCATCAGCAGAGGATGTTTTTTTGGCATGTTCAGAGTGAAAGAGGGACTCTTGTAGCAACTCCTGCCCAGGTGTATCGATGCCTTGGAGCACTCGTTGGACTTAGGTGTTCAGGAGGGGTGTTGGCAGATGCATCCTGAGGACCCGGAGTGTGCTGATCATAGCAAAAATGAAGTTATTCCAAGGTAAGTTATTGCACTGTGCCAGAGGAATTTGTGACAGTGGTAAAAGGCACAAGTGTTTTCACCCCTGTTTATATGGAGGACAAACTATGCATTTTTTGTGGGCTGGACAGACTTGGTATTTCTGTAGCATCTTTTAAAATTCAATGTCCCCAGCGATTAGAGAAAAGGTCCAGCCTGAGCAGCCTCGCTTGGCTCAAGAGGCTGCAGGAAGGAGGACATGGGGCAGGGAGGTGTCACGGTGGCTGAGTGTGAGGTAGGAATTGAAAAAGCATGAATGATGTTCAGGAAGTGAAACTAGGTGGGTCTGCTTGTTGGGATGCCATCTGCAGCGTGGCCCAAAAGAAGGAGACCAAAGGGTCCCAGGGTCAGATGACCCTGGAAAGGGAGAGAAGTGTCTCCTTTCTCCCCATCATCTGTGGAAGAGCACACATCTCTTGGTCATCCCTGGTTGCAAAAGTGGACTCCGGCTCAGCTAACGGCTTCCCAAAAGGGATTTCTGAGAAGGGTGGAATAGGGTAGATAAGGAGAAATGCCCGCCCTCTCCCCAGCTTCTTTTCATTGCAGAGGGAGCCTGGAAGGCTCTAAGTTTTGTCTGATTATTTGTGTCAAAAATGTGCAACAAATACAGTAGCAGAGAAGGAAGATGGGTCTGTGCCTATATTAACAGCTAAGCACATCACCATTTCCTGTTTTCCTTATTTATTTTTTTTTAAAGCATTTCCATGAAAATACTTACTGGAATGTCATGGGGAAGAAGAGGTCCAAGCTCATTTAAGGACCAATAAAAGCTCCAGCAGGTACAATTAGTTCTTCCAAGCACCGGGGGATGAAGTTGGCTCTTCATAGCATTGTGCAAATATGGGTCTGTCTACGGAGCAAGCTCTGAGTCAAAACAGCTTGTGAATGAAATGTGTTGCAGGAGGCGATGGGAAACCCTTTGGACTAGAAGCTCTTTGGGGCAAAGGCTGCAGCCCATAGCTGTGTCCCTGCAGGGATGGCCTGACGAGGATGGTCTGGGAAGGCAGCACTAATAGCGGGTATCCTTGTGTCCCCTGGGGAGGAGCTGAGCAGTGGGAAGGTGGGCTGCAGGGATGCCACCTGCCTCTGAGCAGGAGCATGCCGTGCCCTCTAAGGGTGTCTGTGTCTCACCCTGCAGTGCAGCACCCTCACACACACTGCTTCGCTCTGCCCTCACTTGGAAAACTCAGGGTTCACCCTTAGAAATGTTTTATCCTGCTTCCGGGAGCATCAGTATGAACTGGTCAGTCTGGCTGTGTGTTGCTGGACTCATGAGCAAAAGCAGGCGAGCTCTTAATAAATTCCTCTTCCTCAAAAAAAGAGACACAGCAGTTGTTGCTGAGGTCCTCTCCAGCAGCTTCAACAGAGCAGCCATTGCTGAGTGGCAGGTGGCAACGCCTGCATTGGGCCGTGTCGGAGGTGGATGCAGTCCTTGCACTGATTTTTCCTTGGTGCAGCTTCTTGGAGAGCTTTGACTTGGCCTCGTCAAGCAGTCAGCTTGCTCAGCAAAGCTGCCCAGGTGAGTGGCGCGGTATTTCCAACCCTCTGCCACATCCTCCAGCATTCACTACTGATGCAGCTCATGTATAGATGCACCCTTTGGAGGCACATGCTTTTAGCGCCCATTCAATACTCTGCAGAAAATCAGACACAAGAGCCAGCTGGAAATAGCACCCTGCAATGGGTTATTTCTCCAAGTGCCCGAGAGAGGCAATGGCACTGAGCGCAGAGGGCGATACATTTTAGGGAATATACGCGGGGCCCTTATTTGCCACGGAGAGGTGGAGTGGTGCAGATATGTCTCTGTTGTGTAATTAATGGCTTTGAAAAAAAAACCCTGAGCCTGTTGGCTAAGCCCGAATACCTCTGAGGGGTTCAGGAATCCCAGCTATGTATCTTTCAGGCGTTTCTTCCTCTGTTTTTTTTTTTTTCTTTTTGCATTGCTGCTGTGCTTCAGTGCGGGTCTTTGTTTGCAGCTCTCATTGTCTTCAGGCAGAGGGTTGGGTGGCAGCATCTCCCCGGGCCAGGGTTTCACCCCTTATCAGGGACCTCCGTCTCCACCTCTGATTGCCAGCCCGGCGGGGGCCACCCCATCACTTCTTCAGGCCACGGGCTTTTGGGGCAGGATAAATGGGCTGCCAGGCCCAGTCACTGGTGCCCTCTGGTCTGAGCTGAGCAGTGAAGACCCCCAAGGAGGACGTGGGGCTGGGGTCCCATGGGCAGGCAACTGTGGATGTGGGGAGAAGGGGCAGCGCGGGGCTCACACAGGGCTCCCGCACCCTGAGTGCAGCCTTCCTCTGCCACTGCATCCGCACATCACCTTGGGCAAGTCACTTAATTTCCCTCTGGTTTGCATCCCCGTCCATCAGCTCAGGGCAAGAATAAATCTGTCCCCCATTGCCTCGTTCCCTTAGGGGCTGGGAGTTTTGATACCTATGGCTGGCAGCAGACGTACAGGAGTTTGCAATAAGATCCCCACTGCTTGTACCCTCCCCTCACTCCCATTCTTGAAGCAGGTGACACAGGGACACCCTGTGCCCACCTGTGCTGCCAGCATCCCCTCCAGACCACGCTGCCCTTGCCGCGGGTGATGGACGCCCACGGGGAGGTAGGAGGTGCGGGCAATTTGTTTTCTCGCTTAAACAAAACACTCTCTCATAATCATAACGAAGGAGGGGAGGCAACAGCACTTGGCAAAGCAACTTACACTAAGTGCACTTCACTAGAAATGTTTATACTCCGCCGCTGAAAAATCCACTGAGCAAGGTGATAGTGTGGCACGGTGCTGGCAGAGCAGAGGCAGCCAAGGTTGGGATTGTGCCCCGAGCCAGGTCCCAGCCAGGGTGGGCTTGGGGATGTCACCATCTCATCCTGGCAGGAGGCTCCCAGGGTCTCTCACATGGGGACAGTGGGTGGAGGGACGGGCGAAAGTGCTCAGGGACGGCTTTGGGCTTCCTGCGCATGGCTCCACCTGGGACCACGCACCCTCAAAAGCCTCATCTCTACTGTCTTCTGTTGGCCATCAGGGCTATTTAACCTTCAAGGACAGGTGTATAGACGGGGCATCTCCAAGTAGTGTTGTAGAGCGAATAGGTAGAATGCAATCCTGTGTGTTGGGGGGGAAGCTTTTTTATGGTGCCGGTTGTGCTCCAGAAAGGGTCTGGTGGGAGAAGCAAGTGTTTGGTAGGGATCCCAGTGCTCCTGGAGCAGGAGACCTCACAGGGTAGGACCCTTGGGACTGCTAAGCTAATTACTAATTACTAGGAAGGTAACTCCCACCAAAAAAAATACATGTAGCTTTTCAAAACAGCAGGTGGTATGCTTGCATAGCACGTGCAGGCGTGCGTGTGTGTGCACACATGTATTTTTGTGCTGAGGGGGAAGCGAGTGCTTGGCTAAGTAGGTAGAGCCAAATGGCAGGTGATTCAGATGCTACCCCCTATTTCTGGCACCACTTTGGCAGTGCCACTTGAGTCCCTGTCTCTTCATCAGCCAAAGATAACAGTCTCCAAAAAGGCCCTCCATGAAGCCTCGGTGCAAGCCCTGAAGTCAACAGGCAAAGGGTTAACCAAATTCCCAAGGCAGGTGGGAGCGTGAGTCAGACTGGGTGATATCGCAGACATGTTATTTGAAAAGCTAAGAAATTGTGGAATTCCTCACCTAATCCAACTTCCCCACAGTTTAAAGAAAACTGCAACGCAAGATATCGCTACAGCCAAGGGAGACCCCCCACGAACCTTTCCCTGCATAATCCATACGTGGATATACGCACCGTCAGCCGCCTCCTGTAGTGCTGGGCTTCTAACCCTTGGTGAGTTTGCTCCTGGCGAAGCTCGTGGGAAGAAGCCCCTACGATCAACCCCCTAATACCTTGACCCATACAAGCTGAAGGTGGCTCCTCCATCCCTGTGACATTGCTTGTGTGCAACGCATGGCCCTCTCTCACCCTGCAGTGGTCCCTCTGCCTTTATCTGAGCTGAGTGCAAGTACATGCTGCTCACGCCACGGCAGCCAGAGAATAGTTAAAACACCTGCGTGAACAAACGTTCGATGAGACAAAAATTAGTGGAAATAATGCTCTCAACTTCAGCTGTCCCCAGTTTAGGGCATCCCTAGTTATGAGAAGTGGCTGTGGTGAGCCTCTGTAGCTATGCAAATACCTGGACGTGATTAATGATTAGCAAGTGTGATTACAGCAATGGAAATTGCATCCCTGTTTTAAATCTTCCTGCCACTCCTCCCTTTATTTTTCCAGGTGGGTTTCTTGCTGAGCCATCTCAGTCCACCAGGTAGATCTTCATGCAGAAGAAGATGGGGTTTTTGCCTGGAAGTAAGTTGCCTAGATTTTTGTTTAGATTTTTTTGCATTAAAGGCAACCATTTCAAATATGTACAGATCACAAGGGTGTTTTTTAGTCAAAACAAGCACAGTAACCACAAGAGGTGCCAGACTGGAACAACCTCTTCTCCACTAACCTAATCCAAAGGGAAAAAAAAGAAAAAGATCTTTTCCAGAGATAGAATGAATTCCTTTGTCTCTGTGTGTGATATAAGGAGAGAGAAAAATTTAACAACGGATAGCAGGCATCCCCTAAAAGGGACTTTTAGAGAAAAGTTGCTTTCCCTCCAAGAAACCTTAGTGTTGGAGCTGGGGAATGGTTTCAGGCCAGACCTGCTGGGTCCCACTCCAGGGCTCCCATCATTGGAGGTGATGAGTGCCTGCAACTGCTGTTTCTTACAAGCTGCTTCTATATCCCTTTCTGGGTGAACCTCGCTGTTTCCAGTGAGTCAGCCTAGGGGCTTCAGGCTCATTTGGGCATGCTGAGTACTGCCCTTGCTCCCCGATTAACTTACGTGATCATCATCTCATATTTGCCTGAGTCACTGGGGTGTTTCAAGAGCATCCCATCCCAATCGAGACCCCACTCGCGTAGGGCAGCAGGTCCTGCCCCGAGCCAGAACCGTCTTGGGGAGGGCAATATTTCTGGGGATGCCTCACTGGTCCCTCCGCACGCAGCAATGCAGTCAGGGCACAAAACCCCTCCAGTGGCTGATGCCTGTTTCACGGCCGCTTTCTCCCACCCACCACCGCCCTCGCCTTTCCCGGAGACCCACATGAAAGCAGTAATAGCACTGTCGGGGTATACAAAGTAAAAGATGACTCACTGTGAAGCCTTTGCTCCCACCTTCTGGAGACAACCAGATAGGGAGCAATCTCCTGGGGAAGGGGGGTGGAATTTAAGTCAGACTGATTTTTTTCTGAAAACCTTTCATTTAGTCTAAACAACCAGCTTGGGATGTTGGCACTTGGCTTTTAAATTAAGTGTGCTTATTTTTTCCAGGATAGCAACGGCCGGAGCCAGGTTCTGGTCTTGGGAGTGAAAACAGCCCCAGTTCCCCACAATAAAATGGGAAACCAGCCCTTGAGCTTCAGTAATTGCTTTGGAGGGTCTGCTCTGGCTGATGGGTAATTCACGAGTAGGCGAGAACCAGGGAACAGAGCTAGTTTGCAATCAGGCTGCATGATTTGCATGAGACCACCACAGAAGGCTGGGGCAGAGGAAGTAGTTTCCACCGTGCTTGGAGGGTTTCAACAGTGGTTCCCACCTTCTGGGCTGCTCTTCTCCCTGCCACTGGCACGTGGCCTCCAAACGTGCCAGCCCCTGTGACCTACCTCTCTCTGCCCACCGGTTTCCAGCACTGGGACTGATCCTGTGACACTTTTAAGAGACCATCTGCTAGGGGCGAGAGCATTGCAAGCTCTTAAGCACAGAGGGAGGATGGAGCTCCTTTGCAGGCAGCAGCATCCCTGCATCCCAAACCTGGCTGCCCTGGGCACGGGGACTCCCACAGCTGTGGGGTGGGAGGTGGAAGATACCCACGTGAGGCTGCAAGAGCCACTCTGACCAGACACAATGGGCCATGGGGTGTGAGCCCTTCGCTCAGTTTAACCTGGCTGCGCTCCAGCAGGCTTCAGCATTCGGTGCCTGGCTGGGAAGGCATCACTGCCACACATTTACCCAAACAGTGGCTAATTCCTCACCTTCCTCCTCTGGCTTCGCCATGGCACAGGCTGTGGGGAGCCAGCCTCCCAACCACAGCCTTTTTTTTTATCATACAAGCTGCTCTGGGTCTCTCCGCCAGACAACCACTTTCCCCCGGGGCTTCCTCCCAGGGGCTGTTCCCGGGCTCTGCAGCCACCCTGCTGCGGTTTGCAACTTTGTTGGGGAGGGAAAGCAAAGCGTGCAAGCAGGGATCCTGGACAGAGCGGGGAAGGACAGCTCTGTGATGAAGTCGGGGGATGTGCAGCCCTGGAGCTGCTGCTGCCACGAGAGGTTTCCTGTAGGACCTTCGCCAGTGCATTGAACCTCGCTGTGCCCCGGCAAGTGCCCACGTAGGGCACGTGTGCTGATGCCCACATCTCTGCTAGGCTGTCTGGAGGATACGCACTTTGGCGATCAGAAATAGTCAGATAAAATGGTTTGCAGCGTGGGTTTTGTTACAGAGGCACAGTGTGCTAGCCAAGGGGAAAGGCATTGAGCTCCCACCACCCTGGGGGATGAAGTCTTCTCTTGCCTCCACACTGGGCATCGTGTGTTGTCAAAAAGGGAGTTTGTATTAGCATGTGTGGAGAATATTATAGACTACGACTGATGGAAATTTTAGAGGGCTGCTCATATCTAAAATGGATTTGCTGACAGCTTGGTTGTGCTTGCTGATTTGGAGCTAACCATAACAAAAGTCCAAACAAATCACTGCTTGAGCTATTTTGCACTGATTTTTTTCCCCTATTCCTTCACCGAACCCAGCACAGCTTTTGCCACCCCACCTTTCTGAAGGCCTGCCAGTCCCGCTTTGCTGTGAGCAAGACAGGCTCAGGATTTGAAGGAGTCACCCACATCACAAACAAGTGCTGGCTCTCCTCTCAGATTTTATTTTGAGTAGCTATAAACTGCAAATACCACGCTGTCTTGGGTCAAGGCATTGCCACCTAAAAGCTAGGACCAGCTAACAGAACACAACATAGTTGGTGAGGCAGAAAATGTCTTCTGCTGCAGAGCTGCATGAGATTTCTCCTGATGCGGGAGGAAGATTAATTGGAGAGCAAGGGCAGGGAGGAGGGAACAAGGACCTCTCTTTTCCTTCCTGACGATTTATTCTCCTTGTTTGATCCTGGCTTTGGGAAGGGAACAGTAACATCAGCAGGCTGCCTGGGCTGGTGGCAGGGTTCACTGCCACGTCTCAGCTGTGAGGGGGTATGGACTGCAAAACAGGGTTGTTTTCCAACAGAGATCTTCACTGCCCATGGCTCTGCCGTCATCCGTGTACTGCTTTGCCCTGCAGAGGAGCCCTTTGCAGCAATAGCATCACTCCCCCGTGGCTCCCACACCCCCTCTTTGTAGGGTGTAAGTAAATACTCACTGCCACCCCCACCTTCTTCTAAGGGGACGAAGCAGAAAGAGGGGCAATGGGTCTGAGGCAGCAGCAAGAACATCAGGCACATGGGAAGCCTCAAACACAGGTTTTGAGTGAAGAAAAGGGGATTTTCTACATGCAATGGCCAGAGAATTGTACCCAGCTGCTCCCAGAGCAAGCACCTGACTTTGAGGTGAGCAACTAGGTCCCATTGAACAAACTTCATCTTCCATTGATTCAAGCGATGCAAATCTTTTGTGTCAACAGCTGAACTGTCCCACTGAGTAGTTGCCTCTTGCTCACCAAAGAGCACTCCAGTCCAGATGGGCTTAACTTCACCTTCCAGACATTAAATCTCGTAAGGCATTTGGCCACTGTTCATCATGAGGACTCTTCTCACACTCACCGTCTCGGTTGCGACTAAGTCTCTCTCAGCCTTTTTTCAGATAAGTACAGTGAGCTTCCTTGCTTTCTGGTAGAAAGGCAGGTTTCAGGCAGGTCAGGTCATTCCTGCTGCTCTTTTCTGCTTCTTCCTCCAGCTCGCTTTCAACCCTGATGTATTTAGCAGTGAAAATGTGGCCCATTGTCTTTTATCAGGCTCACAAGGGGTGTCAATCAGCCTGTGGTTGTGCTCACCATACACAACACCTTCCTAACGCTCAGCACTCCGCTTTCCCTACATAACCTCACTCTGCAAGTGATTTAATGACATATTTATCTCATCCACATCAGGATCCCCTTGCGGGCTTGTCCTAACTCAATCCCAGAGACACCTGACTTAGTTACATTACTCTCTCTAGTTACTGATCTGCGTACAGACAAGTTGCAAAATTGCCCATTGGTGTTTGAAGAGCCTTCGTTTAAAAACCTGGGGGATCCACAGTTAGGAGAGGACCGGGTACGAGTCTTTGCCGATGTGCATTTGGGTAACTAATTATAGTTCYATTATTGTATGTGAGTGGAGAGGTCCCCCCACCACTGAGGCATTTCATGGAGAATAATTTAGACTCTTTTCCTAAGATGAGTCTGTTAGAGATACTGCCAGATGTTAAGTCTTTAATTCACTGAAGTAATACAAATTAGCTGTGTGTTGCTCTGTTTGGCCTAAATTCAAATTAAGCTCTGCCTAAAACGCCCGAGCTTCCCGCAGCTCGCAGCCTGCCAAGTCCCTCCCAGCTCCAGAGGTGACGTGAAGCACAAGAACTAAGCTGGTGCTGGGGTGGAGGTACGAATTGCTTTGGAAATAAGATGTTATAGGAATGATTCCTTAATAATTGAGTTGCAACAATGACTTGAGTTGGAAAGCAATTGTAAGAGCCCAAACCTAGAACTGAATTAATGGGGGAATTTCACTTGATGGCTTGGAGCAGGTGCTGCAAAATGACCCAAGTCTAAGAGGCTCGAGTGTGTCCCTCCCTGGGGATGCTCATCTCTGGCTCACCCAGTACCCAAGGTCTCCGAGGGGGTTCGTGGCGGATCCATTCCCCCATCCTCTCACAGCTCAGTATCACCAGGCTGGTGGCTGAGCCAGGGCAAACCTTTGGTTCAGCACCCTATCATTCTGGCCAGGGTTTAATACCTTTTCCCGATGCTTCCCAAGCCATCCTGGTGCGCTGCTGAAGCTCTGAGCGCTCCCTCTGCTGGTTATGACATCATTTCATAAACCCTCGTCAGGGCCTCATCCCTGCCGGGAAGAGATGCCGGCTGGGGTAATGGCTATCCCCAACAGCAGAATAGCTGATCAAAGCTATGTCATGGCTGAGGAGGAGGACCATGATGCCATGAAACGCTTTGTGAGTGGGCGGGAGTGAGGATTTGAGCACCAGCCCAGTGGTAATGCTGGGTGGGGAGATGTCCCAGCTTTGTTTGAAACTTTAATATTTATACTCAGGATATATCTCTATGCTCTGGCAGTCCTTCAGTGCCAGGGCGAGCCGGAAGAGCCCAGGGTTTTGTTGCACAGCACAGGCTTTTTGGGGCAGGAGGTTATTGTGGACCTAAACCTAGGTCTGCTCAAAAGAGGATTTCTGGCTCAAAAACACATGCCCATCTGACCCAAAACACTCCATAGGTATGTGCTGCATCCAAGGAAATACTGGGCAGGTAAAGTTTCCCCAGAGCATACAGCAGAGAGGTGCGCTGCCGGGTGGCAAGTGAACCGGCAGTGAGGGTGCTCCAGGGTGTGAGAGCCGGGCTGGCGGTCCCGGCTTCAGGAGCCTGGAGGTTCAGAATCACAACCAAAATCCTCCTTGGAGAAATACCACCTGTAAACAAAGACCAGACCAAGAGCAGTAGCAGCAACCCAACTCATCATCACTCCAGGTCACTGGCAGTGCAGGTGAGAGCTGGCATCACTGTCGGGAGCAGCCCGTGGGTTGGCGGGCAGTTTGCTCGCAGTGCTCCAGCTATCTCCTTGCTGCCCCAGCTCCGTTGGTCCCATGGCCTTGGTGCAAAGTCTTACTCCAGCATCACATCTCCAGCGAGTTTTCCTCCGACGCCTTGCATGGTCTGTATTTATTCATCTTTCCTCCCTATTTTGGGGGGTCCCTGGTGCCCATGCCACCTTGGCCTGCCCTAGACCGTGCTGCCAGACAGCTGCAGGCAGGGCTGCYGGATCCAGCTGCGGGCTGCCCTGCGCTCCATCCCCTGGCAGCAGCTGGGACTGCAGGAGAAGGGAAAGCCGTTGCAGGAATCTGGCTTTAACAGATTCCCAGCATTTTTGTGGTGCCCTATTTCGGTGACAGAGCCACGGATAATTGCTTTGCTCTGAACAGATAGGTGAAACCTCAGGATCTTTTCCAGGTTGTGAGGACTGTGAAGCCCAACAGGAGAGGATGAATTCCGCAGGAAAGGTTCCAGAAACTAAAGCTGCACACAGGCTAAAGGAAGAAATTGGGATGTAAAAAGCCTTTTTGGAGATGAAGAAGACACAGTGATGTGAGGTTAGCAAGGGCCAAGGTGAATGGCTTGAAAGTCGCTCCCAGTCCTATGTTCTTAAATGTGATGCACAGCAAAACGGGGCAGTCAAAGCAATGGCTCCGTGAGGTGAAGATTAAGGGAAAACATCTCGAGAATGACATCGGGGCTCTGTAGTCAAAACCATAAAGGAAAAACGGGCATGACGTCAGTGCTCGGTGCTGCTCGGTGTCCCCAGGGTGAAGTCAGCGATCTTGCAGGAGCAAAGGAGCTGCTGGAGGAGCACTTTCCGAGAGGGGCTTCAGCCTTTGGCGGTCCTCCTGCCTCCTTGGCATAAACCAGGCTGAGCCAGATGCCCCCTCCCCACCCCAGCTGCATGAGCCGGAGGGTGACCTCATCCCCTCCCCACCACCACTTCCTCACCACCGAGAAGCACCCGTGCTTCGGTCGGCCAAAATGCACATGGGTGCAAGGGAGGCACTTTGGACACCTGCCTTGTAACACCTGCACTGGGACTAGGTCTGAAAAATAACCTGTCTACATTTCATCAGAATTTTGTGGGGTTAGTTTTTTTCCTCGTTTGGGGTTGGAATTCATTATTTCAGGACAAGGTGTCAGCATTTGGAAAAAAGTGGCCAGGTTTAGCTTGCAGACATTTAAAAAGTGACTGAAAAAGCAATTTCAGAGGCTGGAGAGGAGCATGCTGCGGTTTGCACCCTGGGTGTGCTTTTACTAGGCGTGGGTCAGGTCTCAAGCTGTTTCACTGTGATTTCTCTCTCGCCACTGAAATCAGCGGAAGCCCAGGGGCCAAGACAGCATTTACTGGGGATAAGTTTTTAAAATCCCCCCAGACATTCCCATACCAGGTAGGAAAAGCTGGAAACTTGGGTGTGCAAGATCTGCCCGCAGGCACGTCTGCAGAGCTAGGACCCTGCTGGGTCCCAGCCTCCAAAGTGGAGGAGGTTTCTGATAAGTGGAAAAAAGGGTAGAATTTTTTTCCATTGAAACTTCCACAGAATGGTTTATTGTCAATGTAGGGTGGGTGGTGTCATTTATATTTGATTTCCGTTTTCTGATTAGAAAAGAGGAAGCTGCGTTATTTTCCAACAAAAAGTTACATTTCAGAAGTTGGCAGTTCTGTAAAACACCCCCGCCCCCAAAATCCAGCATTACAAAGCCCACGTGACAACAGCCTGGAAATCAAAAGCCAAATTTATTTCCATTATCCATTTTCTTCCAAAATCTGAAAACATTTCGTGGGAAATTTCAATGTGAGCAACCACACGCATCCTGGAAATCCTGGCATTTACCAGGTAGAAAAAAAAATGCCATAATTTGGCCAGCTCTTTCAGTAACCGAAAGGAGCTTGGAGGAGCCCAAATGCTTCGTCCACCTCCCGCCACCAGTCCTGAAGCTGGCTGGGGATGGAGGGAAAGGATTAAGGCTCAGATCATTTCCTTGTGTGCTCCTACAGGCTTGCTTCGCTTCCCGTTATTGTCCCAGATCTGCTCCCGCCTGCTCTGCCCAACAGGACGGGGGGATGCGAGAGCCAGCCTGGCATTGGGCTCGGAAACAAACGGCCTCCTTCCTCCCCGCTGCACGCAGGAATAATTCACCCGGAGACAATGCGCTGGCAACGACTTTCCAGATCAATTTATAGCCTGACCTAAAGCTTTCTTCCTGCCCAGGGTGAAAGGAGAAGGAAGAAGGGCTATTTTTTGTTCAAAATAGGTGTCTTTGGTGAGGTCAGGCTAAATCAGAGGGAATTTGGGGTGTTAACACTGAATCTGCTCAGTGCATGCTTTCCAACTCAAGTCATCACTGCAAGTCAGTTATTGAGGAATCACGCTGCACATTGAGAGGCTGTAAGCAGGTTTTAAATTTCCTAAAAAACTGATAAGATGGTTAAAAAAAAATAAATCCCAGGGTATAGTCTGGCTATTTCTTATATAAAGTGAATCTGTGAGCTCCCAGGGTAATAGAGAGCATTCTTCTATCTGTGGCTTCCCGGAAAAGGAAATAATACAGTCGGATTAGCTCCGGGAAAGTGGCAGCCTTCCCTTCCTCTCCAGATAAGCCTGAGCAGCGCAGCCCACCCAGCAACCCGGAGGACATGGTCTGCCACCCGGCCACCAGGGACCCCGCTGGTCGGTGCCCCGCCGCGGCTCCCCTCCATTCCCATTTCTGTGCGCATCACTCCCCTTTCCTCAAAACCAGAGCAGAGCCCTTTTGGGTAAGGGTTCACGCACGTGGGAAACAGGGGCAACTTTGGTCCTTTCTTTTCTAGGCAGTGTTAACAACTCGGCAGCCCAAAGAATTTGTCTTGCAATCCCCTCTGCGGCTCAGCTTTCAATTCTCTATTCAAGCAGCATGAATGAACCGAAGCCTTTATTTGCATTCTCTTCAAATTGCCCTCCACCGCTAGCATGAGACCTTTGGAAGCTTGTTGCGAGAGTAGCAGAGCCAAGATATTTTAGCCGGGCATGATGCCCCACCGCTACCGCAAAAATCACTTCAAAGCAACTGCTGAGTCAGAATAAAGGGGGCTGGATGCATTTGCTTCCCAAAGATCACAATGCAAAGCCCTGCAGGAGGAGGAGCGGGGAGGGAGGTCAATGGATGCGGCATTCCCTGTCCCTGAGTCACTTCTCCTGCAGGAATTCGTAAGATCTGGCATCTCCCAAGCRCATCTGAGAGCAGGGAATGGCCTGGGTGAGGGTACAGGGGTTTGAGGGGGGCTTTATAAAGAAATCCCATCCTGGACCACAGTTAAGGACACCCTGGGCTGTTGCCCATCCTCAGGTTTGGGTGGGGCAGGGGGCTAAAGCTGCCGGCCCTGCCACAGCGCAGGGTCAGCAAGCCATGTGCTCCAGTGTGGAAAGTGTGTAGGGTTGCCTTCAGGCTTCCTTCCCTGGATTCCCAGAAAAAAGGGGGAAAATTACCTTTGTTCTCCTTTGGCCTTCACCTTGCTGCAGCTTTTAAAAAGTGAAGAGCTGGCCCTTTATGTTATTTTCAGTTCTGGAAAACAAAGTGTATTCATAAGGACTTTTTTTTTTTTTCCAGGTTTTCTACAGCTTTTACATTGATGCAGTATTTTCTCCAGTACCTCCCGGAGAGCGGTGTAGCTCACCGTATGCCAGCTCTTGCTTTGGGGAGGAAGGGAGCAACGGCAGCTGCACGTGCTCTGCAGAGAGCTCAGACTGCCTGGGTCCCCACAGTGGACGTGGGGCCATCCCTCTCTCCCCGACCCTAGGTGGTCACCACTCCCTCCTCTTCCCTTCTCCACCAAGGGACCTACTGACTCCTTTTCCCAGGAGGCACAAGGGCAGGGGAACGGTGGGGAATGTCCATCACAGCCCCTTTCTGCTCCTCATCCTTCTCTCTTCTGCTCCAGACACAGGTAATCACCAGCTGGGCCCCCAGTGTGTCCAGACCCCCATCTCATCTAACATCCAAACCTGCCGAGAAAATATTAGACTGCATCTTGAGCTGGGTAGGAGAGGATGGTCCTGCCCCATCTTAAGATTTCAAAACAACTCCCACTCTGTGTTTGCTGAAACCTCCTGGAATTTTTCAGCAGAAGGAGACGAGTCCACCCGGGGGTAGCCCAGAGCCTGGCGGTTTGGATGTGGTCTTGGGCAATCTGGCGCAGAGGATGAAATCCCTGCTCTGATGCCTGCAGAGTGGGCACCTGAACCTCCCGCGTCCCTTCATCCCTTCGAATCCTGCCTTGCTAAAACCAGTCCGGTCCTGTGGGAAGTGCTGATTTTGATGAATCAACATTTTCCAGCAAAAATGTGGCATTTGCAATTTCCCAACCAGTCCTAATTGAGAGCATTCAGAAAAAGCAAACAAACAAACGAGCAAACCAAACAATGGCAGAGGGCAGGAAACGAGCCGGGCATGTCCGAAGAGCTGTCCTCGCCCAAGCGTCACTGCCAGGGCAGAAGTGCCAGCAGATAAACAGCTCTGGGGTGGACACAGGAACCACCATGCTCTATTGCAGGAGCTCGACCTTGCTGCAAGTGACTGCTGGTCCCTTTGGTGCTGAACACTTGTAGGCTATCTCTGTAATGCAAGATGCAGCTCTGATACTATGAGTGAGGGCTCTAGACCACTCTGGTCTGCGCCTGTCCTCGGCATGACCTGTGTGCCCCATTCCTAGAGAAGCCAGAGGTATCTCCACAGACTTGTCTATATCCCTCTTCTCCCAGCTGTTGCCATCACCACTATCCAGCACTTGGAGAAGTGCTAGTACTAGTCTGACAGTCAGGCACCCAAGGCCCCTCCTACACCACCCCTTTCTCTTCCAGTATTCATACTTCCAACCTTTCCTGTGAGCAGACCTGTATAATTTTGTCAGGTAGGTACAGATGGAAATCTCAGATTTGCACTAGAAAGTCTCAGTCTTGTCTCAGAAGAGCCTCTCTGCTCACTTGCTTTCCATGGACCCCTGACGCTGAGTGCAGGATCTCAGTCCTAGGTGATGCAGGACAAGTCTGGGTGACTCCAACAAGTCTTGGGTTTTCAGCTGTGGAGGGGAGCACTTCTCTTGAATGTGCTTTCCCTCCAGACCATGCAAGCGGACCTGACGCTCTGCCTTTGGGATCAGGGTGGCATCTCCTTGGGATGGATGGATGTATGGGATCGCTGGAACTCCGTTGCATGCCTGAATATGATGGTGGCCTTACCATGAGCGATAGCTCTGCTATTTTTACTGCAGTAACACCAGTCCTGATCTCATGGGGCACCAGGACAGGTAGGAGAGTTGTTTCTAGGGAGTCCCCTTTAGAAACCACTGGAGCTATATGCTATGAGGTTTGGTGGGAGCCAAGTAGCTCAGAAACAGCAAATGTCTTGCCATGCTTTCATAACCACAAGATTTTGGGCCAAGGCTGCCTGTCACAGTTGCAAGCTCTGCTGCTGGGAATATTCAGTGGGGCCCAGAGGAAGGGGTGATGGAGAGGGATGGAAGGGTGGTTGGGGGAGCATCATCAGCAGGGCAGCACTGGTGTGGTGGCTGCAGGAGGGGGCCGCTGTCACTGGCTTTTGGACGCATCGAGGGAGCCCGTGTAGAGGGTCACCACAGGGAATCACTGGTGTTTTCTGATTTCCTATTTTATGGCTGCATCTTCTTCTCAGCAGCTCCTCCGGCTGCTTTTCCAGCCCTTCAGTTTGCAGTGGTTTTGCCAGTTTTGTGCTCATGATAGGAGCGGGAGCAACACATCCTGGCAGGGATGAGATGGCAGCTTCCATCTGTGTGGCTCCGATGGAGGCAGTCGGATCTGGTTTGGGAAAAGAGGCTGTTAAAACCACAGCCTTCTCTCAGACCAGCTTTCAAAATCTGCCACCAGCAAAATGCAGCCCCAGCCACTGCTGCCACCTCTGCCAGGCTGCGCCCATCCCACTGGGACCTCCTGCATGGCTTCCACTACACTGGCACAGGAGTCCCGCGGCAGAGGGGACATGACCCTTCCCCACACTCTCTGCCACCCTGGCCAGCTGACATTGCCATGGCAGCTTTTCCTCCCAGAAAGTGGCGTGTTTTGGGGCCAGATACTTGAAAGAGGTTTGCAGCAACCCTGAAATGCCCAGCTCTTGGCCAATACACTCAAAACTCCTTTTGGATGAAATCTGCTTTCTGCACATGACTTGTCAAATACTTGTGAACAACAAGCACATCCCACAGCAGGGACTCTTCCTGGGCCTCCCACAAGCAGAAGGGGGAACTGGACACACTTTCTAAATTGGTCATGGCAGTCATCCACGATTTTTCTGGGTACAATTAATAGGTGACTTAATTCTTTGCTTAGTCTGAACTGTTTCCATTACGCAGCTGAGGAAGTTCGGTCTCCCAGCTGCCTCACTATATTTGGGCTGTGAACTGCAGGAAGTTGATCAGCACGACATTGCAACAGATATTCCCCTATAATGTTTTCCTAGAAAGAGAAATCTTGTTCTAACCTCTCTGCCCTCTCCCCCTTGCCCCCCAGCCACTGGGGGTACCAGGTGCTCTGCAAACCTGCTCCGGCGCTGCATAATCCTCCTCCCTCCCTCCCAGGGAGTTCATCTGGACAGCAGAAGGATAGTGTGACGTGATGGGTGGCTCCAAGACCTTTTAAAACTGCCTTACCCAAGCACAGACGACAACACCCTAAAGTAAACATCAGTGCCCCCTCCCCAAGACGCGGATGCACGAACCAGCACAGTCCTTTGAATAGATCCACAACATTTATTCAATTGCTTTGAAGGTGCAGTATCATAAGTGCATGTTTCTGCCTGCGGCCCGCGAGCTCCCTGCCGCTGGCCTCGCCACTAGTTGCAGTAGTTTTCCAGTTGGTAGAGGGAGCAGGTGCTGTGGCAGCATTGCTCCACGATCCCTCGCTTCACTTTCTCAAACTCCTCCTGCTGGAAGGGCAGCTCTCCTACCTCACCATGCAAGGGACCGCTCACTGCCAGGGAAGAAAAAGATAAGCCATGGGACATCACACAGTATTGGCCCTGGCTGTTGAGCCCCACAGAGACACCCTTTGCAGACACCAGATTTTTATGCCAGAGTTGGCTGGAAAATGGGGAGGAAGTTGCAAAAGTTTCCCTGGGTTGGTGCTGCTTGTAGCACCTTCAGGGTCTGTGTTTCCTCTCCCAAAATAATCCTATGGTGCTTAGGAGCCAAGCTGAGTGGATATCAGCAGTGTGAGGGACAAGGAGATACGGGGGCTTTATTGAGGCAGGCATGTGGAGAAGAAGAGAAACCCTGCACCCTCCCTGGGGTGAGCAGCTAGTAAATAAGATGATAAAATGGGCTGGTCTGCTCCAGAGAGATCAGTTGCTTGGGACCACAGCCCCCCTCGGGCAGTTACCCACTCTTCTGGGAGCCTGGGCAAACAACTGGTATGTCCGTGGGATTGCAAGGACGGTCCGGTCCTGGGGCTGGATGCATTTCCCAGCTGGTCCTGAACAGCCTGCTCCTGTTGGCTGCCTGGATGTAGCCTCAAGCTGATGGCAAAAGCATTCGTGTGTGTCCGTGTTCACAGCTGGGGACGAGTTTTTAGAAGGAATGATGAATTGGCGTATTCGGACACAGACAAAACTCAACAGAATGTCTTGTTTGCTGGTGGGAACTTGAAAACTTGTGGACAGAACTGTTCAGGTTTTAGTTGCCCAATGAAAATATAGAAAATGGCAAATAAAACAGTGATTTTTCCTGTAGGAAGAAAAGAGGCCCTAACAACAAAAAGAAAATGCCTGGAAAGCGAGAATGAGATGAGGTTTCTAGGGCAATATGAAAGTACAGCACAAGATGCAAAATCCCCAAGCCCCCAAAGCGTGATGCAATGAACGAGGCACAAGAGTAACAAGAAATCATTATGCTAGTGTGCTAGGAGGAAAATTTAGGGAAGGTTTAGTCCAACATTAAGTAGAAGAGGAAATAGCTAGTCAATGTTTTGTGATTTACTTGTCTTCATCCTTCAAGCCAGCTGTGAGTAGACTGTAAACACAACCAGCTTGTGTGACAAAGAGATGGTGGCTCAGGCAAAAATCCTAGAACAAGAAGTAGAAAGTCTTCAGATACTTTCAAACTGGTTGGCCCTGATGAAATTCTCAATACAGTATTTAGGGAATTGGCTAACGAAACTTCCAACCCATTCGTGGTGGTCTTCAGAAACAAATCATCAGAGAAGGGAGCAACTAGCAGCCCAGCTGGTCATTCAAAACAAATCATGGCAAACCCTCTGCTATGACATACCTTGCTTCACCTTCCTAAGACCTCTAAGACTGTTTCATGGGATGGTTGCATACGCAGGAGAAGGAATCGGATACAAATGAAACCAGTGTGTGATGGGAAGAGAACTGGTGGGAGAGGCATATCGTAGTCGGGGTGTGGTTAAGTAATGGTCCATTTTGAAACGAGAGGGTTGAAATGACTGGGATTTGGCAGGGTTCTCTTCTGCATCTATTCAAAGTCTCCATTAGTAGCTTGGAAGACAGAAGAGAGAGTATACTTGCTGGAGGAGCTAAAGCTGAAAGGAACTGCAGATACCCATCTCCAGGAGAGACATCATCCTTGCATTACAGCTGGAGTATTACAGGCCCTGGCCCCATCTAGATACAAATACCATGTTGAAGAGCAGCTCTCTGGACTGCCTCATCCCACCTGCACTGCCATGCAGACACAAAGTGCTGGACCAAGAGCAGTGACCCAGCACTGAGGGTGTGCGGGCAGGGCTGTCATCTCCTCCTGCCTCCCAGCCCTTGCACTTGTCAGTAGTCCAGGAGTCCTAAGGAGGGGAACCACAGCAGCTCCACCAGCATTTCACCACCATGAAATAAGAGACAACATAAAGGTGTAGGGACTGCAAGCCTCTTGAAGGGCAAGATTAGTACCAAAAATTAACTTTGAAACTATAGAAGCACTGAAAATATGGGATGCTGTTCAGTAAGAAATGGGAAAGATGCTAAAGGTAGGCAGGAAGACTACGTGTTGCACATCCAGGACGTGGGTTTGATTGTGGTAGCGGTCCTTCAAGGACTGCTGATCCACCTGAGGGAGGGCCAAGGCATCCAAGGGAGACAGTGATCACTATCAGTCAACAGTGCAGGGCTGCTTTGAAAAAGGCAAACCACCTGTGTAGGCAGGAAAATGGTGTGAAAAACATGCAGTATCATTCTTCCAGTTTGCTCACTCTACCTGGCACTGGCTAGGCCTCAGCTGGGGTCCTGTGCACTTCTCCAGGCATCACCAGTCAGTAAGGATGCGGACAAAATGCAGAACAATTCGCATGGACAGAGATGTAGAAAATATGACCTAAGAAGGTAGTGAGGTGGTGTAGAGGGGATTTAGCTGAGAGCAGGTTAAAACTAGACCTGGGAACAGTCTTCAAATATTTTGAAAAGCAGCCATAAAGAAGAAAGGATTAGACTCTTCCCCATGTCCACTATGGAGAAGACAAGAAATAATTTACAGCAAGGGACGTTCAGGTTAGATATTGGAAAGAAACACTCAAGAAAAAGGACAATTAAGCATGGGAACAGGCAGTTTCAGAAGGCAGAAGAAGCTTCCTCACTGGAGGTTTTTATGAACACACTAGATAAGCATGGGTCAGGAATAGAATGGGGACAACTGATCCTGTCTTGGGGCAGAAGGAGGCTTCCTGGGTTCCTTCTACCTTTATTTTCTATGAACGCTGCCAGGCCGGTGTAATGGCCACACAAAGGAATAGACAAGTTTGAGCTTTCAGCCACAATTCCTTTTGCCTCATAAATCCTCTTTCCCTGCCTGCCCTCCTATCTGCCTTTTTAACCTGAAGAGCTTTTCATTGGCAATGTGATGCTGTTGGTATGTTAAAGGTATTCCTGGCATTCCCCATCAAGGACATTCCTGGTGTCACCATCAAAGATAGGCGGTTGTTGCCTTTTGCATTGCATAGCATACGACTGCGTTCAAGGTCAGCCTGACTTACCTAGAGGCTGCTCAACGTCCCGTCGGGCTTTGGGGGAGTAGAAGAAACCCCGCTCTCCACACACCAGGTAGAGAGCCTCCACCAAGTGGGAGCCACAGAGGTGCTGGTTGGCAGCCGCGTGGCTGGTCCCGGGGCTGGAGAGAGCAAGAAGGGCCAGGAGAGGCAGCGATCGGATCCAGAGAGCCATGGTGAGCTGAGTGAGGCCTAGGGTTAAGAGGCAGAGGAGACACAGGGAGGTCTAGGAGGGAGAAATAGGTTGTCATCAAGCATTTTATGTCCTTCAGCTCCTTTAGCATGAAAATGAGACCAAAGTAGCAGATGGACCTTCTAAAGATGCCCTAGCTTGAGAGGGAAGGAGAGCTTTCTGCATCAGGCTTTACAAGTCACAGTAAATGACTAATGATTACAGCCAGAAGTCCATCTCCATCCACATGCTCATGTCAGTCCTGGCCTCCTTGCTATCTTCCCCCAAAAGGCCAAACTAGACTGGAAGAGCCACCCCACTGAGCCCTGTAGCATACCTGCCCAGGAGAGCCAAGATCAGCAGACACCTTCAGAGGAAAACCCCTCTCTTCCAAGTCAGAAGGGGATGTTCTTTATGATGATGGCCCAAAACCAACACAATGTCCTCAAAGACCTGAGGAGATCTCATTTTCTTGGACCAACGAGCCAGCACTTGCCACCACCAGCTACATCAACTTAAGAAAACAGCTCTGCAAAACAGGTGGAAGCTAAAAGGGCAGCAATCACACTTACCCAAAGAAGTGGCAGCAAGAGATGTAGAGAAGTTTGCTCTGAGAGATGAAGACTGTTTGGTTGGTAGTAATATCCCCATTCTCTCTTTCCCATATTTATATGCTTTACATTAGCCCAAGTGACACAAGAGCTAGTATGAGCCCCACCTCCTCGATGACACTCTAGCCAAAATTTTTGCTGCTTGTGCACATTAATTTCCCTCTATGTAGCATCAACAGTTCTTTATGCAAGTTAAGATAGAAGCAACAGTTTGCAGTTTCCATCTCATTTCATCCGACCTGTTTTTGCTTCCCTGAAGCTCTGTCCTGAGCCATCAAGTGACCCTTTTAGCAGGAGATAATGGTGCTATTACAGCTGCAATGATTACTAATGACGCTAATGCTGGCAATAGGCACTGCTGGCATTGAGGTGGCTCAACAGCTGTTTCTAGAATGTAAAATTAAAGGCAAACATGTTAATCTGTTTGATTAATATCACCTTGGAAAGTATGCAGYGATGGGACCAAGTTGTTGGTGAGACCATGCTACTGTCAGGTGTTAGAGGAAGGAAAACACATTATTGCACTGAGGCTATCTGTGGCCCCACTCGCTGGCCATGCGGCGCACAGCGACAGACACGCATCCACGACTTGGGCTGGGGGAGGAACATCATCTGCATTTTGCAGGAGACCTTGGGTGGTCGTTTTAGCCCAGTGCGGGGCCAGAGTTAGAGCATTTGAAATTCTGTGTGTGAAAAAATAAGCCTTTCCCCCTTCACCCACTGAAAGGCAGGTCCCCTCCTTCATCTGCCAGGTGCCCCTTCAAATTCCTGTTTGGGATTAAGCAGAGCAGAGACTCAGTCTCTGCCATTTGCAGGTGAGAGCTCTGAGCACCTCAGCTCTTCTCTCTGGGGCTCTGCCCAAAATTGTGTCTTCAACACTAAGAAACATTTCTGGTAAATCCCAGTGAAAACCAGGAGATAGATGATTATCTCCATTCTGGCTGGTATGTTCGCTTTTAATAGGAGATAATGGGCCAGGGGTGGTCCACTGGCTTTCATGGGTCTGATTTTGGCAACAGATCTAGCTCGCTCTCTCTTTCACAACATCACCCCATTTTTTGGATACCTCTGTGCTCATCTTTTCTGCCATCAATAGCATGCTTGTACCTTTTCCTGCTTAAAGTATACTTTTTTTTTTCTGCCTGAAAAGGCCCATTTTAAATGCTGGGGATGAGATGATCTTCAAACTTTCCATTGCTCTAAATTTTGAGACTACAAGTGCTCAGCACCACTGAAAAGGAGACATTTTCATCTGTTTGAACTCTGCTGCTTGTTTAACTTAGAATAAGCCTGATTCTCCATACACAGTATAAATCAGAAGGAAGTTCACCGAAATCAGCAGAATGCCTTGAGACTCAAACCAGACCCTTGATTTCTTGAGTAGCTAAAGCAATTCCATCCATCAGCATCTAGGAGGTAGTAAGTTCCATATGCTCCTGTCATGGCATTAAGTGTGAAGTATCATATGTTTGCTAAATGACTGCAACTGCAAAAAGGCTCGTGAGAAGTGCTAAATCTCTGATGAGCATACAGGGAGGGGACTCATTTGCTCAAAAGGATGCAAGACAAGGTTATCAGTTACATCCCCTGCCATGTAGGTCTTTCGGCCTCCTGCTAATAAATCCAAGTTGTGATGCTCAACTACAGTTAATAGCATCTCTGCACAATGTGTAACACTATCTCTGTCTCCCTTCCCCTCAAAAAAGATATTGGATGTACTTGAATGACCTAGTGGTATACCCATGAAGAGGGTCTCAGGTTTCAACAAGATATGAGTCCAGGGAATTCACTTACTCAGACCTTCTTTCTACTGGGAGAAGTTGCGTAATTAGCAGCTACACAAGATAAAACCTGGCATTTTACCCCATTTGAAGTATGTTGTCAAAGCCAGGAGCAGAAGCCTTGTGCCACTCACACTTCCTCCAGAGCAGGGATCCCCCACCCAGCATCTCAAACGAAGGGGACGACTTGCAGAATTACCCTACAGATCCCCTTAGCAGTCATTTTCCTGTGGTCACCACACTGCGTGAGGTCCGATGGACCTCAGTCCAGTGGTTGCCTTGGAAAGGCTCTGGAGCAGGGTGTTCCCCGGGTTAATCACATGCTGAGATTTGCCATCCAGGGTTTTCCTTCTTGCACTTTTGAACACTACCTGAGCTTACCTGAACTCATGTTTTATTGACAGTGGGACTTTGTAAGGATGCTCCTCTATCCACTATCTTCTCCCTTCTGGGTAGCTTCCCTCCTGGGGTTCTCCCTTCCCCGGGGCTTACCCCATTGATGTAGCAAAAAAAGCTGTTTTATTTTGTGTTGGAAGTGCCACGTTTAGTCTGTTGCTTCTCTTACTCTTGGCTAACCAAATCCTGGAGGTAGCTTCGAAAAGCTCGTGGTATTTCTGCAGCATGCCCCAGCAGGGGAAGGGCTGAGTGTATCCAAGTGTTCAGGAATCCCTCTTGGCTTATTGTAGTTTGGGTGCAGAAATAAGCCAGAAGATTTATTGGAAGGAAAAAAGATATCACACTGGCTCAAAGTTCAGCATGGGCCAATTTTTTTTGCAAAAGTTTCCTACTATGATTTTTTTTTCCCTTCCAAAATATGATCACTTTGATTACTTATTGGAAACCATATTTTCTTACCATAAATGGTCCTTTGGAATATGAAAAATGCTAGCAGTGATATAAACGGATATAAAATGGATATAAACTGTGGAAAGTTTTGTCTTAGACGGAAAACTCCCATGTCAGCAGCGAACTGAGAGAAGGGGCCAACAGGGGAGCCCATTTCTTGACAGAAAAGCTTTTTCTACAGAAAAATCTCAGCTCATTCCTTCCAGGTTGGGCTTCCCCATGATTTTCGTGTGATTAGGCAGCAAAGGGCCAAATGCTCATCCATTGTTTCAGCTACGCGTGCCTCCCGTGACACCCCCAGATCCTCAGCTCCACATTGGGCTCAYTTGGCCGAAGGGTGGGAGTAGCTGGGTGGGAGTGGGCTGCTCCTGGCTCCTGCCCTTCATGCTAAACCACCTCCAGACGTGACTTGAAGCCACCTCCCTCACTCACATCCCCCCGACCCTGAGCAGTTGCATCAGTGGGAACGAGGTTTAGGCAATCCCCGGTGTCATGTAATCAAGTTTTACAGTCCGTTGCCAGCACAATAAAAACTTTACTACTGTAGATGTCTAGCATTTTCGAACCCTGTCCTGAAAAAATAACAAGCCTGCTATGGGGGAACTAGTCAACAATTACAAGTTTGTGCAAGTTTTACTGACAGCAAAGGTCAGGTCTGGAGGTGAGCRAGTTCTCGGACAGCACCCGGGGACCCCAAAATGCCACCCGCGTCCCCGCCGCTGCTCTCACTCTCGGCAGCCACCGCCGGGGCCGCTCTGCCTGTCCCTGAGCGTGTGTTGCCCCAGAAGTGGAGCAGAGAGCAACACAGCGGTGACTGGGTGCCTCCTTTTCCCCAGAGGGTGAATTTGGCGGCTTGTGAAACAAATAGCCCCGAGGAGGCGCCGCCTGCCAATGCAACCCTGTGCTGCACCAGCAGCCTGCAGAAACATGGCCCAAGGCACCCGGAGGGGTCTGCACCCCCAAGAGCAGCTTTTGGGGGTTGCCAGCCCCTGAGAGATGCCCCAGTATGGCCACTGGTAGCTGGGGATGTGTAATTGGGGCAATGCATTCAAGCACATGGGCTGTTTGAGCTACAGAGGTGTAGCTTTTCACTCGGCACGGGGAAATGGGGACCCCCTGGGGCCCAGCGGTTGCCCTCTCCAGGCTTTGCTCTGCTCCCTGTGTGGGGTGCAGCAGCAGCTGGAGGCATGGCACAGAGCAGGGAAGCCAGCATCCTCTGTGCTCCTTGTTTCTGTGTGGTTTCCAGCAGCTGTGCTCCTGTTGGCGTGTCCAAGTACTCAGGGAGCAGCAGCGTACGATCACCCCGCCAGCAGCAGTGGCGTGAGACGAAGGGCGGGGAGCTGAACTTGGCACCGTGGAGGGTGCTTAATCATGGGAATGCTTGCAACCAAGTCCTGTGATGCCCGCAGAGATACGTGGCAGGTGGGGCAGCTGCCATGGGCTCGGGGCGGGGGGGARAGGGGGCTGCTATAGCAAAGGGTGAGGCTCTGACGCTTATCTGGAGCCACACAATGAGAGATGCCCTTGCTTCAAAAGGGGCATTGTGCAAGCAGTGAAGGGGGCCACTCACTGGGATACAAGTAATCTCAGTTGCTTCTATAAACTAATCAAGGCGGCCGCCTGGGTGCAGGGCATGTGAGCCGTCCCCATCACCCCGCCAGCTGCCGGGCCCAAGGGAGACACTCCTGCCAGACCGTGGATTTCACAATTCTCCAGGCTCTTCCAGGCCAGGGACATTATCTTGCCACTTAGAGCACAAAGGGTTGATTCATAAAATGGAGGGTGTAACCCAAAGCCCAGTGTAACCAACCAGGTCTACCCATTGGTTTCCGTCACCTTTGGGTTAGCTGCTAACAGTGGAGAGGGTCATGAGTACATCCACACCTCTGGAGATGCAGCTCACCTGTAGAAGATGCTCCAGGGAGCAACTCCAAAGAGCCAGTAGCTTTCATTAGAGGACGAGGGAGTTTTCCAGGTGTGCTGTGGCTCTGAGAACAGCCTCCTGTGACCCTGGCCCTCTGGCCACCCCTCCTGAGCACATTGCGCCTCTTGGCAGGAAAATGCTGACCTTTGGCCAGCCCAGCTCACCTGGGACCATGGCACCTGCAAAGTGGTTTGGCTGCACCTCGGTCAAGCCCCGCTGGCCTCTGCAGGCTCAAACCTTTACACAAGTACAGCTACCCAAGCAAAATAGACCAAATTTAATGATCTCTAGAGTAAAGCTCCCAAAATCTTTCCCATCCACCTTGGGAAGAGCATATGCAAGGTTATAACTAGAGAAGGAAAAAAAAGGTATGCCCCTTTTAACCCCATTAAAATATTACTGGCCACATATTTTTTGAGAAGGTAGAGGAGAAAATAGCACCTAAGAGCTGCTAATAGTTCCTAGACACAGCTATTAGCAGACACAGCAGAACAAATTAGTTTGTTTATCAATGAGGAGAAGATGAAATCTGTGGCTATTAATGGCCCAAAAGTAATCCTTGGCGTAGATAGAGAAACATTAGAAGAGGTGATGACACTCTGCTAGAGGACAAGTAATGAACAGCAAAAGTAGCAAATAACTTTCACAGAGTGGAGAAGCGCTGGAAAAGTAGCCTGATCAGCACCAATCCAAAAATACACATTTTCAGCACTGATACCACATCTGTCCTTCTTCATGTCATGCAAGTCCATGAGAACAACCAAAGAGGATCTTGACCTGGTCCTCAGGAAACAACCATGAGAGGGGCCATTGCGTCCATCAGGGAGTTTTCTCCAGTGTCCACAATTGTAGGCAGTAAAGTCTCACCATGCCACCACCATGGCTTCCACAGCAGGTGGCATCACAGGCACCACTTGGAAAACAAGGGCATGGATGACCTGGAGAAGCCTTTGGTAAAATAGAGAAGAAGAAAACCTGGTCCTTGGCCATGATGCTGGAAAACATGGGCAGGCCACCAGAAAACAGCAAACATAGCAGAAAGTGATGGGTGCTATAACCAGCCAAGGCAGCAAGGGGATAAAGAGAGAAATGCAAAAAAATGAAGGAATTGGTTTCTGCTGGCTCAGACTGGATTTGTCCCCTGCTGTAAAGTGGTCTCATGGATTGAAAATAAATGATCATGTTGCATACTTCTGTATTTTCTGCCACTGCTCATCTTTGCATCTGTGGGTGCACCGTGGCCATCTGCTGCGGTTTCCCCAATGATAAAATTGGGGGCTGCAAGTGATACTGTAAGAGGACATTGAGAAACAACGCACTCATTCTCACACTGCATTTTTGCTGAGTTTAAATATGAAGCTTTGAGATGCCATTTTCTAGAATAAACTTTACTTTAAAAGCCCTTGTTTTGCCATTAGGGTGCTCTTGGGGATTTTGGCTAATGCTGTCCTGATGCCGCTGCCCTGAGGCCCCGCTTTTCTTCACGAGATGCGGCTTGCCATCTGGAGGTGCCACTCACTTTTTTGCCTTCATAGGGTGCTCCAAGCTTTAGCACTTCAGATGCCTCCAGCTGGGTTGGGACCCAAGACAGGAGCTGTGATTTCTTCCTCCTTCCCCCTCACTCCTGCAGCGTCACCCACATGGGACGGTGTTTTGCCGACCGGCACAGCTCTGCACCAAAGGACCTTTTCTAACACGGCATCCGGCAGTGAATAAAACCTAGCCCCCCATTGCTCTTCTGAGCAGCGGATGCTCCCAGGCATCCATCTCCCTGGTGTTATCACCAGCTACACTGGTTTTTCCTCACCCCCGGGATGCTCTGCCAGGGCCGGGAGGTGCCAAGGACTTGCAGAAGGGCTGACCCCCTCCCTGCTCACAGTCAGCTGGACCCCGCTGTAGAGTGCTCTGATCTCCCCTGCCAGGACATGGGGACTCCCAGGTCCGAGATCATTAATAAGTGGATCATTTTGAGCACTTAAAGCTACTTTAAGGATTTGGATGCACACCGGTAACTGGTCCATAGGCTTGCCTACAGGTTCCTAGACAAGGAGGTGTAAATCCTACTGATAAGGCTTGTTAGTGTTAGGGGGCTGGGGAGGGGGAGGTGGGGGGGTGTTTGGAGCCAGGCACAGGGATCTCCAGGGGCCAGGAGGGGTGAGCCCGCCACTGCAGCCCCCTCCTCCTGCCAGGGACCCCCTGGCCGGGGGGAGGCACTGGGGTGCCGCGGGCAGTCGGGGTCAGGCTGATTTACAGCAGCAGAGGAACCGGGGCTGCTAATTCAAAGTTGCCGCTTATCGGTGTTTAGAAAGCAAGCTCCAATCTGTTGGTTAGCGATTTGGCCTTTGCTGTAAATAGAGGGGCCCCATGCTTTCCTCTGACATTTTTGTCCTTATTATCTTGTCTCAGCCTCTGAGGGAGGTGGGAGAGTTATTGAAGGCTGACCTTAGTGGAAGGAAAATTAACAACTCCCTTACCCCACCCTGTTTTTCTCTCCGCCATCCTGGGTAACAACTGTTGCATTGAACTGTCTGTGTGAGATACTTAATCCTCTACCATCCCTGCAAATATTTTGTAGATCAATTCACTCTGCTGTGCCCAGAGAAAATAATCACAAAGAGACTGAGTAGAACTACTGTCAGGAGTAAAGAAATGGATTTTGCATCATTATCCCTCCAGGAAAATCAATGGGGATGGGCCATGACCCCGTCAGGTGCTGGAGCTCACCACCGAGCCAGTCCGGTCTTGCATCGCTGTGGTTCAAGTCTAATTCAAACCTGTGTTTCAAATGAGTTTCAAAACGAGTTGCTCCATCCCAAGCTAAACCTCTGAACATCATGTACAGAAACACATGGTAGTGGCTGGTTGGAGTTGGAGGGATTATTTTGGAGTTGGGGTCTGTGTACTGGGAATTTAGATCAGGACCCAAACCCTCCACAGTTCTGGGGGAGAGGATTTGGGGGATGCGCGAGGAGTCTGAGCGGGTCCCATCCTGCTGGGATGTATGTGGTTTTGGGAGGCTTGCAGTACAGAAGTCAACATGTGCATGTGCTCCAGCTGCTCCTGGGTGATACACACCGTGTACACGATGGTCAAAGTGAATTCGTAAACAGAGACATGAAGAAACCCTCGTTCATTTGAAGCACAGGACTAGCAAGTCTGAAAAATGTCTAATCTCCAAACGCTCGTTTTATTGACCTGCCACTGCCAACCGTACCAGCTGCACAATGAGAGTGCTGCAAAGCTATGTTAGCACCTCTGAGGTACGGTCACATGGGGTTTTAAATCCCTTACCTAATCTTTGCAAACCTCTCTATTCAGTTAAAAAAAAAAAAAAAATCTCCTGATCATCAGTTTTCGAGACATTTCAGATACTTTCTGCTTTCGGCTGTGCCAGAAAAATGTCAAAAGATCGTCTTTCCCCTAGAAAACCTAGCGTTTTCCCAAACATTGTAATGAACAAGTGTAGGAAAACTGAAAACAAATTCTTTGCAGTGGAAAGTGCAGTACCTTTTCTGGTCCCTGGGGAAAGAAACAAGTTTGATTTGAGCTGGATTAGCAGTACAAATGACAGCTCAGGTCAGCCGCAGCCTTATCCAAATCAATTCCTGTCTCCGGGGGGAGCGGTGCGTGTGTGCACGCATACCTGCGGCTATAGGATTTGTAAATAATTGAGTTCTTCTGATCCATACCATCACAGCACAAGAAGAAAGATTTGGTCCCGAGTGGGCTGACAGAGGTTCAAGCCCCAGATCTGCCACTTAGACGCTTCTTCCCAAAGCTGTTTAGGCATGTAATTACTTTTCAGGCTCTGCGCCTGGTCTGAGTCTCTCTGATTCTCTGCCTCCTTTTATCTGTCAGCCTTTTACAGGGACAAGAGTACTCCTCTACCTCCCAAGCGTGTAATGAAGATGAATTCATTACAGCTGTAACACTTTAATGAGCACTATGAAGATACAGGGTATCCTTACAAGTCCTAAATTAGGAAACTCCCTCTCAGACAGTGCTGGGGTGCCTGGATGCATGGTCCAGACCTGTGCCAGCAGTACATTAATCCACCTCTGTCCGTGATTCTGGAAAGGATTTAACCAGAGAAAGAGTTTGGCTTTCACATAAAAGCCAAGCTTGCAGCAGTGACTGGAATTAGTTTCCTTAAACGTAAGTATAACTCTAGAGTAGGAAACGCTTATGTGGCCTTGAGCATCTCTTCTAGTCTCCAGGGGTGAATTCCAATTCCTGGACAGGAGTATCCCATCCACCACTCCCACATGGATGCAGCGGACGCCTTAGGTCATCTAAAATAGTCCCTATGCTTAAGCAAGCAGGATCCACCCCTAATTACTCTTAGAAGGGTGTTCAACACATTTAGGATTGGGGTTGCATAGCCTGGTTACACGCAAACCAGACTACGTTACCAGGCACAGTGCATACGCCAGCGTTCCTACATGGCCAGCGTTACTGGAACTGAACAGAAATAGTGAGAAATGCTTGGAGAGAAAGCACGTAGGGAAGGCAAGCCCCCTGGTGTGTTACTATTTAAAAGAGACCTCCCAACTACTGTTCCATGCATAATTGTGCAATTGGTAATATCCTGCCAAAGAAAGGCTTAGATCAGCTCGTCTGCAAACAAGGGACCATTTTCCACCTCCGAGTTAACATTTTGCATGAGCGCCAGTTGCGGATCTCCTGCCGTAACAGGCCCCAGGTTGGATTTTGCGTACTGCCTGCAGGCAAGACGGCCGACTTGAATCTGGACAGCAGAAGGATGCAAGAGCCAAACTCAGGATGCTAGACCAGAAATATATTTTTTTTTTATTCTTAATATCATGTCAGCAGCAGCATGATTCCAAAATGAAAAATAATTCTGTTTTGTATTTCTTTACACAGAGAGACAGACAGACAGATCCACCCACAGCAGCAGCAGCAACAACAGCAGGAGACCACTCAGTGAGGCACTGGGACATGCAGATACCCGAGGGTACAGTGGGGCCTGGCTCAGAGGAAGGCTTTTCTCCTTTCTTCCTCCCTCACCAGCCCATGCTCCATCTACGGGAGTGTTTAACCTGGGCTGACCCATCCACTTGGCTTTCTCCAGGTCACTTTTTATAAAGCTTGCATCCACATTTGGTGAGGTCTGGGGAAATGGCATGAAGGCTCCCATGACCCACCCAAAGGACATGAGCTCATGCTTAGCTCTAAGCAGCCACATAATCCTACAAATCTGCTCCATAATCCTACAAATCTGCTCCACTGTTAGGAAAAGGGAATTTATAACATCTTTTGGTGGAGGGTGTGACTGGGTAGATCCTCAAAGTCTTTTCCTCTGAGCGATCTCATTCAAGGCAACTCTACAAATCTGACCAGCCTTGTGCACAATACTTAAGGGACACCTTAAGACGAAATTGAAAGCATGGGAAAAATCTAAAAAGATTCAGGAAAAAGACTAAAAAGAGGAATACTGGAGGGCTACAGGAAATCCCAACAATATCAGAGATTACAGCAAGGGCTGTGGGCGCCTCTCCAGCCCACAGGAAGCCGATGGGTGATAGAGACCAAATGTTCCCTGATACGGGAGAGCAGAGGAAGGGAGACTCAAGGATACGCCGCCTCTATTAGTGGCACTAGTATGGAAAGCAGCAATAATCTGTGCCGACTGAGCCAAGGCAACACCGGAATATCAGCTGCTTTAATGGGAAAACTGTGTTTTAAAAGAGTCTATCAAATGACTTGAAATAAGTTTGTCTTTAGAAAAGGAATACCATCTAGTGGCCCAAAAAGGCAATAAGGACGTGCAATGGCAATTAGAGAATCAGATGAATTTAGAAAAAGAAAAGGAAAAACTGCAGAAGTAAGGAGAGGGATTAACATATATAGTGCAGTGATTCACCCCAGAGCAAGGAAGAGCTCAAAAGGGACCTGATCATAGTAAATGTGAAGCTAAAATTAGACACTTGCAAAAGCAGACTGGGATGCAAAAATTAAAAATAACTGCTGTAGCTGCAGGAAGTGGTGGAGAGAACTGGATTGGGAGCCATCAAAGGAAGATGATTTCAAGGATGGTATGGGCAAATGGGAAAAGAAAGAGAAGTTGAGAATAGCAGCATATCCCACAAAGACTACAAGTGCTGTCCTGGGGCAGACAGGTACGGCAGATCAAACTGCTGTAGCGGTTACGATGGAAAAAAGTGACCCCAAGGCAGGTAGCTGCAGATATGAAGCCACTGAAAGAAAGCACAACAGTAGAGTGGAGTGTAAGACTTAGAGAAACTGCTTCAAATTTTGAATTAAACGGGAGTTAAGCGGTAAGTTGATTACAGCATGTGCTCCACCAGCTGAATATGAATGAATAAACATTGCACGTTGGGCACCTCCTTGATGAGCATTTAATCATGCCATCATGGGCATTTAATCAAATTGCCCAGCAGAATGGTAAGACAAGGATGCAATTGGCAGCATTAACATTAGTCCATAAGCTTGAGGAAGATGGAGAGTCTTTAATGAACTGATGGGGAGCTGCTCAGATGTCAGCAGGACACGATACCATGTACCAGCCACCCACTCCCAACGGAGCACAGGTATCTCCATTGCCCCTGGCAGCCCCGAAGCTGAGTCAGGCTCCTTGGACAGCGGATGAATTAGGAGAGCTAGTGGCACAAACACACCCCACAATTCACAGCAAACTCCCATATGGCAAAACGCAGGGGAAGAAGCAATTTACAGAGTTGCTTTCACATTAAGAGACAAACAATATACTTTTACCTGCACCCCACAGGGCCAAGCACCTGCCCTGCTGCACACGCTTGTGTTAGGAAAGTGTTTGAATGATGGTATCCAGGGGACAAAGAAAAGAAATTCTTATGTGGATGATATTTGGGGGACCGCAGCTACAGAAGAAGAGGTACAAGAGAGAAGTAGCTGAGTTTTAAAATTAATAGACCAAATGGGATTTAAAGTCAATTTGAATACGGCACAATTAATGCAACCCCAGGTTAACTGCTTGGGAATTGGAACTGGTGAAACAAGAAGATGGATAGGTGCTAGAAAGGTTAAGCTTTCTGTGAAATAACGACCCCCACTAATCAGTCCCAACTCTGAAGAGTGCTGGGAGGATTTAATTTCTATGGCAGCATATCTATAACTGTGCTAGTATCTTATGGCAGCGTATCCATCTTTGCTAGTACCAGCAGAGCATTATGGAAATGACAGAAAAAGAATCAGGAAGGGAGCTGGAGCAAAGAGCAAGACGATGCTTTATCTAACGTGAAAGAAGCTGCCTGAGAAGCTCCTGCGCTGAAATTCCCAGTCAAAGGAAAGTTATTTGTAGTAAGAATTTCAACACGAGCTGATTCTGTGGGAGCAGTACTGTTACAGAAAAATAGTGAAGGAAAATCGATACCAGCAGCRTATGAGTCCTCCCCTCCCCAGGGGCTGGACCAGAATTTCCCTGGCCATGAGAAAGCCTGGTTAGAGGCAGTCTGGGCTGTGATGGTCTTCAAGGCTTTCACCCTCGATAGTCCAGTCGTACCCCAGTCTACTCATGCTCTGCTTTTAAGCACAAAGAGAAGAAATGGATATTAATGTGGATATCCTTTTAAAGGAAACCGGTAATAAACCAAAGGTATTGTGCACCCATGGGAGCGCTAAATTTGAACAAGGAGGAAAAATAATCCAAGATACTGCTATTAGTGGAATGAGGGAACAAATAGTGGGGAAACTAGAGAAAGGATCATGCCAAGGAGCTTACAGGCTGTCAGTAAAAGACATAAATCCCTCTGCACAATATCTCTCTCCAGATAGCCACTATGCTGATAATAGAATAAAATACTGGATGCATGATAGGGAGAAAGGTGATGGCAAGCACATAATGGGACACCCATGAAGAAAACAGGAGGTTTATTTTACAAGCTTAGAGGGAGAGTGGGAATAAAATATATGTAAAGGATGTTAAAGTACATGGGAAGACTGAAAGCAATACTGAGAAACAATTTAGTGAGAAAGTAGGTAAATTGACTCAGAGTTTGTTTACTGCAGCCCCATCCAGGAATCAGCTAATAGAGAAGATGGGATAGATACTGTGGCTGTCTGAATGAAAGCAAGTCATCTTAGACTGTCATAATAAGTTACATAAAGGACTACAAGGTACTCTAAAAAAAGTGCAAAGAATTCATATTTGGCCCCAAATGAAGCAAGATATAGAGGACATAAATAAAAACTGCCTAAGGTGTGCAATGATGCAAAAGTGAACTAGTAAAAGAAAGCTGCCAACTCTACTGTACTGGCTAAACCAAGGACCTTGGCAAATACTGCAACTGGATCATCCAGATAAACTGTCACACACTAAAGAAGGGTATCAGTATCTCTTTGTCACCATGAATATCTTTCCAGGATGGGTTGAGGCTCTTCCACCTGAAAAGAATACAACCGCTGGAACCTTAAAAATGCTGTTAAAGGAAATTGTCCATAGATATGGAACATCAGCTGAGGTAGGATGAGATGGAGGAGGGGGCTTTGTAAGTGAAGTAACTCAAGCCTTAATGAGTAACCTGGGGATTAAGCAAGGACTGCATATGCCTTACCGCCTGCAATCCTCCAGACTGGTAGAAAGAAATGAGTCAGACTATTAAAAATAGACTAAAGAAAATTGTAGGGCAATAGCCAAAATGATAGGCTGAAAAGTTAACCTTGATACTAGTAGCTTTAAGAAGCAGTGGCAGATTAGTGCCTGGTTTACAACCCTACGATATTTTGTTTGGATAGCCMGTTCCTTGGTGGCCCCATGTCCAAGACCCTAAAATATTATGGCAGGATAAAGAAGAAAACAAGGCTTGAGTAGAAGCAGCAACATGAGAAAAATAGGTAAAATGAGAAAGGAAGAATCCAGTTCATATATGGCTTATGAAATAAGGGGCCAAGTAATGTATCTGAAATCAGATTAAAAGGAACAAGCCTTAGAGACAAAATGGAAGGGGACCTATTATGTTACTAATAGGATAAGTCCTCTAAGATATTAAATAGATGAGGGCAATGGTAAATACAAACGGGTTCATGTTTCTCAGATGTCCCCCTAAGGGGCCAAATAATTCTGGAATCTATCATTAATTTGTGAAGAGAAAATGCCCCAAAGAGGAACCTCCGGCCCCTGTTCAGCCTGAGCCCCTGCACTCACAGCATGCCCCAGCACAACCTCATGTCTCAGAAGCAAGGGGGTGCAGCCCATGTGGTGTTTACCTCCCATGTGGATGCAGTAGATCTGTTTATATGCTTGCATACTAACGGGGCTGGTTTATGCTTCAAGTTTTGCTTATTTTCTATTTTCGTAGGGCAACAGATTTTACGACAGCTCCTCAAACCAGCAACAGCTGACAGAGTCACAGAGCAGCAATGCAAACTCCGAGGCAAGGCGAGGAGTTGAGGGCTCCTGCAGTTGCAAGGATTTTTAACTTGGCTTTTCACTCCATATTAATAGCTTTGGTCTTTTTATAAATTGCATTATTCTTAGACATTTAACAAGGCAGATAATGACTGTGAAGTGCTTTGGAGAACTAGAGGCGACCACCTGCAGACCTTTACAGGTTTCAAGGACAGACCAGAAAGCAAACACCTTGACAGAGGCTCCCTGCTCTGTCCTGATCAGGAGCCTGGTGTCGCTGCAGGGTTTGCAGCATCCTTGCTGCACTCATGGGCAGTTACCCAGGAGCTGGAGACTACCAAAGGAGAAGAGGAACAGCGACCTGCAGGCCAGTAACATGGCATTGCTATTGCTAACAATGCCATAAGCTGTGCATTAACTATACAGGCTTCATTGTTACATCTTGCCTGTTTGGAGCTTTATTTTCTTTATTTTAGCCTGTTTTACTGGAGTCACCAATAAGATTTTCATAGCTAACCTATGACCTAACCTGGCTTAGTCTTGCATAGCTTGCTCCAGCTACTTAATCTAATAGTAATAACTTAAGACCCCAAATTAAAAATTGTTACAGCTCTTAAGGGAGCCTTGAGAGTTACAGCTCAAGATCTGGATCCACCCAGATTGGGAAATCATAGCTGAAGCTTTGGAAAAAAGTGCTTTAAAATTACAATAACTGAATGAACTCAGTAGTTTTATTCATTTACGGGACAATCCTCCAAGGAGGAACAACTTGAGGAGAAGCAGCTAGCCCTAGTGTTGAACTGCTGATTTCAGTAATGGCCTTTTAAGCAATCTAGGAGGAATTTAGGAGGGGGGTCAAATAAGAAAGGAAACAGAAAGGAGGGATTGAAGCAGGTGGGAGACTAAGTGCTGTCAGTAGCTAAGTAGTTAAAATTTGAGAGAACTGGGGGTTAAGCATATGTATGTGAAGGTCTGAAATGGGATAAAGTGTAATGGATTGTAAACTATTACGACTGAGCCACAGTAGAAGTAACACTGGAGAGCGATGGTGTATATATAAGTATTGGAGGATACTTACACCTAATAGCCAAAACTTGACTGCTAAGCCTTGCATTTCTTTAGAGAGGAAATTATAAAAATCATATATAGTGGATAAGGATGGTAAAAGTCTATACAGAAATGTTGTAACTGACCATGCAAACAACTACGTGTAATTCTGCCCTTTGCTGTCCCCCACAGCTGTTTAGCTGCCTCCATGCATCCCAAGCCCAGCTCTGATACTGCACAGCTGCATAACCTTGGGCCAAACTTCTGAGCAAACCGCTAAGTTATGAGACAGCCTGCAAGAAGATAAGAAGGGCAAAAGCAGGGGGAGGAAAACTGAGAGCTTTGGGTCAGATCAAGCCATTAATATCTACAGTGAAAGCTGGATGAAACTGGGTTTAAGCATCCTAACCATATGTTACCTTCCTCAGAAGTGGCCAGCAAAAGCATTAGTCACACACCTGAGCTACATCAGGTGACAGTGATATTGGGATATCTACAAACAAGACGATGCTGTAACTGTCTGGAAAAGTGAAAGCATGTGAAATCCTCCCAAGGACTGGCAAACTCAGGACATCAGTGGCCCTGCTCAGTCTGCAATAAACAATAAACTCAGGACACCATGAGGCTGCCCAGGGCCACCAGCATGCAGGAACATCAATAGCTGTGACTGTTATCTGCTGTGAAGGATGGCAGCTGGGCTCTTGAGTACTCCCTGCTGTAGAAGCCTTTAAAAGAGGGCTTGAAGTGGGTGCCCATGCTCTGGTCTGGGGTGGCCAGGGTGTGTTCTGTGGTGCTTGTGCTGGGGAGGATGCAGGTAGATCAGGGCTGCTCTATGCCAGACAGGCAACTCCTGGCTTAGGTCAATTTAGAGGTTCAGGGGAGCTACGATGCTTATCGCAGCCTGGTGGGGTGGTGCAGCTCAGGGGTTCGTGCCTAAGCACCCCCCTGTGCGAGAAGCTGAGGGGAGGCTAGGAGCTGAAATTTCAAACCTCATAGGGTTGGTTCAGGCAGAAAAGCTTCCAGAGCAGCTCTGCATTTCCCAAATGTATGAGGCTGTAAGAGACAGGTGATGGTGGGGACTGAGGGTCCCTCATGAAGTTGCTATAGGAGTTGCTTTGCGGCTAAAAAAGCGGATTAATTTATTCTCTCAAACTGCAAAAAATAGATTTTCTCTCTCTTTTTTTTTTTTTTTAATAAAGAAGCTTTTCTCCTCTTCCTTGCACCCAGGAGCCTAGCGCACAGCTCTTGAGTTCAACTTTGTAGCTTGGCCGTACTTTTGGTCTGTGCTAAGCCTCTTCCAGCAGTCAATAGAAAACCTACCCAAAACACCAGCAGGCCTTGGGTCCGTCCCTCTGCCCTCCTCCGAGCTGGCCCTACATACAAAAGTGGAAAGCTGTTGGGGTTGCGTGGTGACAGGCAGCAGTGCAAATGTTTGGAGAAGACAGGCAGGAGTTATCAGCTGGGAACTAGGTGAGGGCAGAGTGGGAGGCTTTGGGGCTACGAGGGAAGAGGGGAAGGAAAGAGCCCAGTTCTCGTATTAACTGATAACATTGAGCGCATTAATCAGCGAGTGAAGCTCATCCCTTACACTCTCCAGGGAGTGACAGATCGTCTGAGGGCTGTCCAGGAGCTCGATGCTGTGGGTGTAGGGCTCATATTTCACCGAGAAGGGCCGCTTGATGTGTGCTGCGTAGCTCCTGCAAGGGAAGGGTGCAGAGGGCTTGGTACACGAGATGGGTCCTGAGTCTGCCTCCTACCCATCACCATTCACCCAGATCACAACAGGTTAATGCCTCCTTTAGTCAGAGTTTCTAGGTTAGCACAAAAGTTCTGGTTTCCCACCTTTCCAGCTCCACAGGGCTATAGCAGTAGCTGAGATCCCTCCCGTTCAGCAAGGAAGACCATGAGTTTGACTGCAGGTCTCTGCGGGCTGAACACATGGGCTTGCATTAAACAGGAGGGTGCATTGAACTGGTCACCTCTGTGGCCATCACCAGGCATCCTCTACTTCAATTTCTTTTTTTCTTTTTCAAAAATGCCAAGGAGATTTAGAAGCTAATTGCAGGGAAAGCCTGTGGTATTATAGTATTATATTCCTAAATCCTTTCTGACATTCATTTATTGACTCATCTCTGCTTGGAGAGGGGGGAAGTAGCTGCAAGCCATATTAAGGATAAATTTGACAGGTAGTGGCTTAGGCTTGGGTGAGGGGATGAGAATAGCATCACTGGAGCCATGTGGCTGAGCAACGTTGCACTATTGTACCCAAAGCCAACTGGAGTCTAGATCTCAGTGATGAGCCTGACTTTGCCTGATACTTCTCAAGAGCAAGACCTTGTTGCTGCCTTTCTAATGGAGAAGTATACAGTCAAGTGAAAACAAATCAAAGGTAAGGTTTCCTCGAAGTTGCTCATGTTCACCTCCAACACTAAGATTTGTACACTTGAAAAGGTAGGGTTTTTTTTCTTTAGTGGCTGTGTAAATATGGAGCTGGGAATCTACATTTAGGTACTCATGGCTACAATCTCATGCTGGAAAGGCCTGGGAAGAGGAGGTGACAAACAGCACTAGCAACAGGCATGCTCCTCACCTCTGCTGAAGCATCACCCTTTCGCTCCTAAATTGCTTAGCTTAGGGTACCCTCTTGTGGCTACCGTGGGTCTGCTCTGGCACAGGGCTCAGGGAAGCGCATCCCAGATGCTCCTCCAGCTGGTACTGCATGCCGTGGGGAAGCCTAGTCCTGAATCGCCAGGGTTTGRGGAAAACACCACCAGCTCCAGACAGGGCCAAGCAGCAACATGGCCAAAGCCACATGCTGGTGCTTGCAGGGAGCTGCCAGCTTGCAGGGAAACAAGAACAAGTGCAAAGAGAGGAGTTTTCTGCATACTCACATTGTCCACCTCCTAAAAGATGCAGCTTATCTCAGTGCCCCCAGCTCTTCCAGGCAAGGGCCAGTTCACCTTGTTTATTAATGCTATCAGCCACAGTGATGCCTCATAGCACAGCTGCTAATGGTTAGAAACTTGCCCTCCAACACAGCTGTGTTCACTTGACACCTTTTTGAAGCATACAAGTATGACATGGGTGCCTGGAAGGGCATTGGAGGTGTGTGTCCACCCTAGAAAACTGGTGGAAAGTTTTCTTTCTTGGAAAAGAGGCTTTTCTTGAGGGATAACACTGATAATCAGGTCTATGGTGGCAGCTGCCAGTAATGCAAAAAATATAGATGTTTTAATGTTTTCACCTCAGAGTAACATCTGTGTGGTTTCTGAGCTCTTTAAAGAGGATAATTTACAGTGCTTGTCACTGTCAAAACCCTCTAGCCTAATCTTGGCTGTGTATGTGGTGTATTTTTCCTTTTTAAATGCAAGGAAGTTACTCATTAGGCAACAGTTGGGGTTTTTTTTAAAGCAGCCTAGTGTGTGTGAGAGGACAGGCTCCCCAGGTGCTTGCTTTTGAGCAGCTAGACTCCGGGTTGTATGAATGGTGCAAGTGAGGGTAATAAAAGCAGAAGTTGAAATATAGCAGTCCTCACCATGTTATTTATATGAAATACCCCACTTGCAGGAACTGCAAAGTCATGCACATTGTGTAATACTTTGTCTCATCCTATCCCTTTCCTAAGCTAAGATAAAAAGGTATAGGCAAAGATTTCCTCTGTCAGTCAAATGTTAAAGGACTGAGCTTTCCTCCTTTGGGCAATTCTGGGTATGGCCAAGAAAATGCTCTTCTGAACAGATGTCCGTGGGTAGAGCTGCCCCTCTCTCTCCTGTTTGCAGTCCCATGGGATGGGAAAACCCAGTTACACTGGTGGGATGCTGTCTGGGGTCTGCTAACCCATGTTAACCAGCCTAGGAAGCAAAAGTTCCTTTTTTTCCATGGATAAATCTATCCCTGCCAAGCAAATCTTTTTTGTTTGTGTATGAGGTACTAATGATGCCTGGGGGTTTTTTGCTGGTTGAATGATAAATGGGTAACTCGCCCAGCAGCTGCTCAGAAAGACAAACATCTTTCTGCATCCTAAATTCAGAGAACGCCACCGTTTTGAGCAGCTCTTCACCCCTCTCCCAAAACTTTCACCCACAGAACAAACTTTTACATGATGCAGAAGCCCATGTTTCAGAAGGACACATGCTGGCGAGATGCTCCCGTGAGGGACAGCCAGTACCTGACCTGTATCACTTGGCCCTTTTGCAGCAAGGAAGAAGAGRGGGTCCTGGTGGGTGGTTTGGGTCTCCAGTTGCTGGACCACCAGCCCTCTGTTATGTTGGTTGGCCTCCCCTGGGAACTGGAGATGGTCTGTAACTCCTTCCTATGAGAACTAGGCAGACGAGCTAGATTTGTCCCTTCTCTCGCTCCCTCAGTCTTGTCTCCAAGAGTGCCTCCCACTCCATCCCACTCCTCCACACCCACGCCCTTGAGTCCAGCATATTTTTGGGGGGCTCTTGGGCGAATCCAAGGGACTAAAGTTGGACCCTGTAGGAACTGGAGAATCACTTTACTTTGAAAGACCTGACAACAGTTTCCAGAGTACTTCTGAGACCTTGAACTGAAAGCAGTCATGGTGTCAAGCCCTGTTTCAGTATATTATAGCTTCATTTCTTTCTGTTTGGGTCTCCCTCACTGCCCAGTCCTACCTCAGTTTACTTTTGGCATCACTGAAGCTCTCGGACACAAAATATACGGGCTGGTAGTTCTGGTCCTGGTAGGGCTGAACGGCAGCAGCATCGGGGTCGAAGTCCCGCACCTCTGGTTCATCTGACAAGGAGTGCTATGGACACAGCAGAAAAATGCTGGCATGAAATTAAGGGGATCGGAGAGCACATATGTGATAGACAGAGGTGGAGAACAGATCGGGTAAAGTCATTGGAGCTGTGCAGAGGAAGAAGGTTTTTTGCTGTATAGGGTCTAGAGCAGAGAGGCAAGTTATGCTGGGACTTACTATGAGCTCCCCGTAGGAAGACAGGAGCCCGGCTCCGTAGGCTTTGACTATCCCGTTCTGTCTGCAGAGCCCAAACTCCACTGTAAACCAGTAAAGCTGTGAAAGGAGAAAGAAAAATGCATAGGGGACGCAGCTCCTTATCTTCATCTCCCTGTCACTTCTGAGCCCTTGCATTGCGGCTGGGATCTGGGGTTGTTTAAATGAACGGGCGCCTGGCACTTTGTCCCCTCTCCTCACCCTCCACCCATTGCTGCTAGAGCAAAGTGCTAAACTAAGCTGCTGCCAAGCTGGGACAGATGGAAACTGTGTCCCTGGGCTGGTCCTCTGCATGCCCGGCTGCTGCGCAATGCTGCTGTTCAGTGCCCTTGGAGCAGGGTGCCCAGGATCACCTTGCCGAGGGAAAGCCAAAGGAAGCGGATGTCATTTAATCCCATCCCAAAGAGTCCCAGCAGTGCTGTCGTTAGAAATACGATGCTTGATGATACTCTGGTGCCTGAGAAAATTGGGTTAATGTGCAAGCGAGCTCTGCTGTTTAACTGATCTCCACTCTGCACAGTCATCGTGAAAGAGCAGGGCTGGGGCAGCTCGGGTAGGGGCTCTGAGCCTGCAAATCTGGGAGACCAGGCTGGACCAGTCCCCCCAATACCGCAGAAGTGCTGCTGGAGGGGTCGGGGCCCCCATCCAGCAAAGAGGAAAACTTACTGTTGCAAGTTTCTCAATTTCTTCATCAGTTGCTCCCAGAGATGCCAGCCCAATGTCCTGGGAAGAGAAGGGAAGGGGCGAAAGTCAGGACAGATCTGGTCTGAGGGCCTTACACATGGATTGCTCTGTTTTATTGCCTTGAGACAACAGATATTGTTGCCCTGCGCTGCCGTGCCTCTGCTGGGTCTTCATTGTGCTCTGACTAAAAATGCTTTGCTGCAGAGTCTGATATTTTTACTCTGTATTAGGGTTCTCGGTCCATCACTAGGGCTCCTGAACATCATGTTTAATATAAATAAATCCTAGAACAAGAAGGGTTTAGGTGGCGAGGCTGGGGTCAGTTTGGGTTCCCACCTCGTGCCCTGCCCTCTCAGGGGCAAGGAAGCAGACGACCACGTTACCTGAGAGAACTGGGCAAACGTCTTGTCGGCCAGCATCGGGACGTGCCCCAGCAGCTCGTGACAGCAATCCCTGCCAATGCCCAGGGGAAAAGGAGGAAAATGCAGTCAGCAGCAGAAAGAGTTTGTCCATTAGGGAGAAATGTTAATTGCTGGCCAGGTGGGATGTCCGGGCAGGGGAGGCCATCAGGGTCGGGCGATACTCACGGCTCGGGGGAGTGCATGGGTGAGGATGCATGGCGGATGTACTGTGTGCACTGGAAGACGCGGAAGGCCAGGCTGGCGAGGAAGTCCCGCGCCGACAGCAAGCCGGCCACCGGCCGGAGCTGGAAGCCGGTCCTCTCTGAAACAGTGCATACCATCTCTGCGGGGGTGCATGGCCCACAGGCCATGCTTGTGTCCCATGTTCCCAGCACGGACAGCGAAAACATCAGTGCTGGAAACTAAAGGGCTTCTGCTGTGCCAAGCCTAATCTTTTTGCTCCTACTAGGGAGCAACATCTGCTCTTTAGGTGCTCAGTGGGATCATTTGAGTACGGGCTTGACCTTCAGTTGCTGCCCACTGTGTTTAGCTGCAGTCCCTACCACCTGGGATCTACCCCTGTCCTCTGTGGACAATGCACAAGCCTCCACCAGCTCTCCTCCCAAATCTCAACTCACATGCTCCCCCTTTGGGTTCGGGTTTCCCGGCTGTAGATGCCATCACTGTGCTGGAGCGCTGGCAGACCCTGGGCCTGGGTCCCCCAGGCTTGTACCCACCTTTCAGGAAGCGGGAGACCTCCTCCAGCTGAGGGATGTTGTTCTCGTTGTAGCCGCAGAATTTCTCCAGTAGATTGAAAGCTTCGAGGTACTCCTTGCAGGCATGGGTGGGGTACAGGCTCTTCAGGGTGCTGTACACCTCCTTCCTTCAGGACGAGAGGTGGCAGATGTTCAGTGGCTTGATGTGTCTAGTCCTCTCCTGTCCTCTGGTTATACACTATCAAGGACTCACACCTCTAGGTTTCTTGTCCTTTTGCCTTTCTCCACCACTAAGTCTATGACTGTGCGCATTGATAGGGGTATGTAAACATACAGACACACATTCAAATGAGCCTGCAAAGTCAGCAGTTGTATCTGCACAGGCCTATTTCGGACCTTGAAGGTCAGAAGATTGTATAAAAGGTATTAACTGGAATTAAAATATTCTCTGTAGGTTAGCTCCTGAAGTTGCACTATGAAGACAGTCAATATAACCAGGAGATGACCTTGTTTAGGAGCCTGTGTACTCAGCTCGTATGAACTGGCGTTGTTTTCAGAGACAGTCCTGCAGCGACACTCCTGGAAATAATCATGTTCAAAGGCAGCATTTTCCTAAGTGAGGCCAGAGAGATACCATGCAGATATTCACCACGGGCCTCATACTTCTTTCTGCAGCTATGATAACTGCCCTTTGTTTGGAGGCTACTACTAAGCCAGGTCCCCTTAGAGAAGTGGGACTCCAAATTATCTACCTCGCTCTCTGGGGAGGCTCCTTTGGAGGAAACTCCTGGGGGCTGCAGCGTGAAAGTGCTCTCCGTGCAGCCCCAAGAGAGGAGGAGACAGACCATCACTGTTTTGGAGGTAGCTTGCTCTCCTGAATGCAGTCCCTACCATAAAACACCATGCAAGGAGTTACTGTTTTTTATAACAAGCCATTAAGTAGAATGCTTGCACTCCTGATACATTTTTCATGAGGTCATGCCCTAACCATTTAGGTTTTGATTCCCAACTTCTAGTGGTGAAGCCAATGAAGGTCACAGATTAAATCAGCGCTCACCAGGTAGTGATCTCCTCTGCCGTGTACTCAACATGAGGGATCGGGTCCCCGCTGCAAGGCAAACACACCGTTACTGACAGCAGCAGAGCACAAGCCAGGCTCCCCTTCCCTTTGAGAAGCAAACACTTTGGAGAAGCTCTGCATGATGTTGATCAATCTTCTTTAAACCAAACAAGTGGGTGACAGGAAAGACAAAGCCTTAGTACTGGGTCATTTGTACAGGCGCAACAGATACATAGACACAGAGAAAAGCATTAGTCTAGACAGAGGTTATAAATGAACAAGGGATGAGCAAAAGCTTAGCAGGCATAATGTTTTCCAGAAAAAAAAATTGTTTTCACTGGAAAAAATTGAAACTTTGTGTGAAAATAAATTAATTTCATGTGCCTGAACTTCAGGGGGCTGATGGCTCCAAGAATGAATCAGTGGCCGGGAAATAAAAGCAGCTAATAAGGAAAACTAAATGCATTTGAACTGCAGAAAAATATATTGTCAGTAAGATTAAGGACAGCAAGAAAATAAAATCTTAACATTGATATAAGTGGGAACTAAAGAAGACTGACACTTTTTCCTTTTCTGCATCATAATTAGCAATTGTATTTCCTAAATCCTTCTGTTCTGTATTTGAACAAATGAGATACTCAAATATTACAATGATAAAGCATAGTTCCTTTCCATTAACAGCCTGAAGGGATGCTACACAGCGGCTCATAAATGCTAACCTGCAGATGAGATGTGAGAGAAGACATCTTAAATGGATGCGTCATCTTAGGACAGTATTTCTTCCTGTGTCCCTCAGGACTCTCTTGCTGGCACAGTGACTTTCTGTGCATTTAGTATCAGTACAGGATAAAAACATCGATGTCTATATTCTGGGCTTCAAATCTGCAAAGTACATGAAACCTAACAGAGCAGAAAGCCATGCTGGGATCACAGTGGTTGCAGGGGTAGCTCAAGAAGGTGACCCATATAATTTCCACAGCCTGTTTTCAGCACAGCTTGCTACAGAAATCTACATTTAAAGTCCTGCTCGGAGAGGAAAACACTACGGTGGAAGGCAGTGTTACTGAATAGGATCTAGGGAATATTTTACAAACCCAACTGAATATTAGAGCTCTGTTTGATGTTGTAGTGAAGAGGCTGAGTGCTATCACTGCATATATCAGAACAGGAGTACTAAGTAGGAGTACAAGAGATAGTCTTAAATCAATATAAGACAATGATGAGACCATTACTGGAATCTATTTAATTTATCAGAGAGAGTTACTAGGTGAACCATTTAGTCTATAAATATCTTCACAGCAAAAAAAATCTGATAGCAGAATTCAGTCTAGCAGATGAAAGGCATGTATGATCCATTGGGTGAAAGCTAAAGCTACCGACGTTCAGTTTAGAAATAAAACCCACATTTTTTCACAGCCAGAATAATGAACCATTGGAACAAGTTTTCTGGGCACATGGTAGTTTTTTCAGTACTTGAAAGTCGAAACTAGATGTCATTCTAAAAGAGATGCTACATTTCAAAATGAAGTTTGAGGTCTGAGGGAATTATACGTGGCTTTTGTTACACAGGAGGTTTATTCTGGCTTTGTCAATGTATCAATTAATGACCACAGACATTTTTTAATTAAAAAGAGACTGGAATACATAGAAAGAAGAGAGACACAAAAAGAGCTGGCAAGGCTGAGTGGGGAGACAAAACATAAAAGAAGAGAAGTCTCATGCAGGTAGCACAATGACTTCCCAACAGGTTGCATTGACATGGCATTATCCCTGCATGGATGTTAGGAAAGAGACTTACTGCTTATAGTGAAAAGCAATTTCTGCTATCGATTTCCTTCTCTGGCGATATACTTGGTCAGAGTAGCCCTGTGATGACAAATAGGAACAGAGACAGATTTTTAATCAGTTACTAAAATTTCTCACCCAAGAAAGTTCATCACTGGCTGGAGAAACTTCTCTCATGGTGGTGATTGCATTACAGTTCCCTGATCAGCTGCACTAATAGGTGTTCTCCAGCTCCCTGCTTCTGAGGGAAGGCTCAGGACTCCAATGTGAGGATGTGCCCACACAGACTAACTCACCGGGTGATCCAGATCCAAGTCAGGGTCAAACTTGGTGACCAAATGGTGGCATTTGTCCAATTCACAGATTTTTCTGGGAAACCAGTGAACTGTGGGGAGAGAGAAAGAGAAAAACTGGCTGTGGAAGTGAAGATGGAGCATCCCCTGCTGAGAAGGGGTGGTGAGGTTGAATAAGATAAATCTGACCTGGTGTACCAAATGCACACACACAACAAACAGCACATGACACAGCTGTGCCTTCTGGGCAGTAGTCCCACACTCTCAATGCTCTTGTCCTACAGTCAGGTCTAATGCCATGATCTGCATCTCATGACTTCCCTGCCCATCTCTCAGCAGAGTATTTTGTGACAAAAGCRAACAAGAAGATAAAAATTGGATTTTACTTAAAGATTCTAGACTTCACATTAAAAACAAATCCAGAGGTCCAACTGGTTGTAGAACAACCACTGCAGGTCTCTAGGGATATTTTACAATAAGAATCACCCTGTCTTCAGAATAGGATGGCATGGGGAGTGTCTTGTAGTTTAGTGCTGAATCTGTACAGAGTTCCTGACACATAGGTAGGAAACTACTTTACATTTATAATATAAAACACTGGAGTAAGAATGGAGAGCTCTGTAGGATAGGTGTGAACAAAGCATGAAATTTCATCTCTTATTTCTGTTTTTTCAGTCTGGCACCAGAAGAATGGGCTATGGACTCTGGAGTCTGTTGAGAAATGTGCAAGGAGGGAAGTGGCTTTCAGGATTCACGTGTCCCAGAGGCGGTCTTTTCTGTTTTGCTCAAATTCAGCATACAGTAGCCCTTCCCCTTTTCTGGGAATAAAGTCTCCACCCTGTTTCTACAGCTCTCTGCAAAAGTGAAACAGTTTGTAAGTTCCTTACATTTGTCTTCCTTAGTGGTCCTCACATCTTCTGCTACCCTCTTGACGGAGCTAATGAAAGTATTGAGGTCAGAGCTGTGGACTTCACAGCGCACAAAGTACTCCAGTTCAGCGGTCCCTTCACGGGGCTTTCGGCTAAGCCTGGTCTCCAGGTGGTGAATTTTAGCTTCGAATGTCTTTTGGGACACGGAAAGGGAGAACAAAAACATTAAACAACACTTGAAACACCTGCTGGTACTTCCCAAAGATGTCCATACGGATACATTTGGGAAGGACTCCCCCTTGTTTTTTTCTTCTTCTTTTTTTCCCCCCACTGGGATAAACACACTTATCCATTAATTCCACAGTTTTTCCTTCTGGACAGGCAACCAGTGGGGCTGGTCAATAACTATCAACAGAATACTTCCACAGTCGCCAAGAAGATTGTATCAAGAGGGGAACCTGATGTGGCAAAATGCCACCTCCTATGACCCCCTTTCCTTTAATCTCCCACTTCAGGCAAAGGTGCTTTTTTGCTGGTTGGGGGGAAGGGGTTGGCGATGACGGGAAGGGGCGGGCGCTGCCCGGGCGTGGGCAGGCGGAGCGGCGCTGGCCATGGTGCTGAACCGGCGGGGCTGAGCCCTACCCAGCCTGCAGGAGCCTTGATTTGGGGCTCACTATCAGAACTGATATCACTTGGGCTCATTATCAGAACTGACCTCCCCCAAAGAATAAGGAGACAAAATGGAGTCTATAGTCTTCCAAAGGGCCCTGGTAGATTTGTGGATATTTTCTTTAGCTCAGTGAAAACTGGCAGTACAAGCCCAAGTCCCTGGGCAATGACCCAACCCTTCCAAAGTCTCTGCAAGATCTTTGGTACAGGAAGGGACATGATTTCTTCTGTTAATCAGAGGCAGAAAGATGAGAAGGAACAGATGCAATGCCACAGGTAAATTAAATTTAGGACCGTATTTTTTAATGTACCTACCAACTTCACTATTACATTGTCCCCTCAACAATCAATACCTTTGCATTAATCTGACAGCCGTGATTGCATTACCTATGCTTTGGCTGCATGTAACACATACAGAAGAGTGAAACCAGCTTCCCTGCAGCCTGGTTCATGATGAGGCAAATGTCATTATGCCTGTCTGCTTTCATATCTTGTACCTCCATTGCCAGAGGGATCTGGGAAATGAATCTTCCTCTGTTGAGGCTTGACATGCTTGTCTTTTTATTATATTTAAAGCTCTCTCTGCGACAAGCTCAAAGAGCTTTTTTACTAGGAAAGCTCTTGATGCAGCAAGAAAATTGCTCCAGGAAGAAACAAATAATATTTGAACATAAGCTGCCCCTGCTTCTTGCTTGAAGTTTTAAAAATTGTTTAAATTATAGACTTTAAATGCAGTGTAACATAAAATCYACCAAGTACAAGAGCCTACACTTCTGTGTTTCATACCCGCTAAGCAGTCTGTTGCATTTGAAATGTTACACTGATGGATTTTTCATGCCTTATCTGGCAGTGTGCTCTTCTAGGAAGAAGACCCCAACCATGACAACACCAAGGCTTTTGTCTGACAAGCTTGTCTTAGAGATTCTTTCAGTCTTGAGACAAGAACCATATGTTGCCCAGAAAACAGCTTTTCTTGCAACAGTCCTCTTAGAGGAGATGCAAGATGTTTTGTAATTGCTGAAGATCTTGAACACTTTTCATAAGATTATCAGAGATAGTACTGCATGGGCAATGAATAGCTAGAATGCCCTACAATTTCGGGGAAATAATTATCCATCAAACACACTTTTTGTATGTTTACAGCTGTTAGGTAGTGGTTTTGCTGTACAGTGTTGTTGGTGATCTTTTTTTACCCCAGAAGTGGTTGCATTTCATGGGGAAGAAGGTGTTATATAATTATCATGTGTATTAATATACGATTAGATATATGAGCATGCCCTTGTGACAAGAAAGGCCAACCGCATACTGAATTGTAGTAGCAGGTAGACAACAGGTCAAAGGAAGTGATTCCTCCTCTCTATCTGGGATGAGGGAGACCACATCTGGAGTACTATGTCCCATAGAAGAAAGACATTGATGTGTTGTAGCAGGTATAGCGGAGGGCTGCCAAGATGCTCAGGGGGCTGGAGCACAATGTTATATGATGAAAGACTGAGTGAATTGGATTTGTTCAGCCTTAAGAAGTGAAGGGGCAGGGGAGATTGGTTCACTGTCTACTAGCACCTTGTGGGAGAGTGTAAAGAAGACAGAGCCAGGCTCATCTGAAAAGTACACAGTGGGAGGACAAGAGGCAATGGGCACAAGCTGGAAGCAAGGACATTAAAAAGAAAAGAGAAAAAGCTTTTTACCATGAAGGCAGTCAAACACTGCTCAAGGAGTCCAAGGAAACTGTGGGATCTCTACCTTGGTGATATTCAAAATGCAACAAGCACAGCCCCGAGCAACCTGCTGTGACTGGACCTGCTCTGAGGAGAGGTCTAGAGACCTCTGGAGGCCTCTTACAACCCACGTGACTGATTAATAGGAACAAATTGTCCTCTCCTCTCACTGATGAAATCAATGAAATTAAACTACTGTAGATAAAACATACCTCAGAACCTCAGATTGCAAAACACTTTTGAATCCTTCTGGATGAAAATGAAAATGTACTACATAAAAAGTTGACATGTTTTGATTACTGTTTAAATAGGCAGCACTTATCTCAGTCTTTCCATTCATGGTACTGAGATCCTAGATAATGCAACATTATAGTGCTGGCTAGGGGGAAAAAGCTCAATTAGTTACCAGTTCTCCCTGGTATTAAAGCCATATACAGGGCACATCTCTGGGGGGGAACCAACAGAACCTTTAACATGTGAATCAAATTCATCCCTGAAGTAGAGAAGTAATTTTGAAATCAATATACCAGTTTTACACCCAGGGTGAAGTTGTTCCTGTAACTCTTTGTCCAAGGACCAATGTGGGAATGCCATTCAGACACTGCCAAAGCCTTGACCCACAAGTAAGGCGGGTTCGGTCTGTAGCCATGCAGGGCACATACGGCTTGCTTTGAATGTGGGATCAGAGCCCTGCGCATGAAGTTGAAGTGTTAAGCAGTGGAGGGGGCTGTCAGAGTATGCTACAAGCCACAAAGGTGTGGATTGTAGGTGTGAAACTGTGTGGGTGGATCCAGTAATTAAGCAAAGTTAAGCCCAGAGCTTAACAGCACTACCAGACAGAGGTATGGCTCATTCTTAATGATGGAAAGTGAGGGCACTCTGGGGCATGAGCAAAGCATGACTGTGGGGACACCAGACAATTAATTGATAATTTGCTGTAGGCAGACCTAGTCTGAGTCTTCTTTTGTACACTGAAGTGATATTTCTCACAGAACAGCCATGAAACCTGTAGTGTGTTCCTTGAGTCCCATACAACAGGTTAGGTACTCACCTCAAATACCTTAAGTGCACGGGACAGTGGTGAAGTCTTGGATCCCTTGAGCATAAAGAAAAGGTTCAGCATGGCTCTCCCATCCTTCTCCTCGAAGACAATGGTCTCTGTAGACTCTGCAGCATCAGTGGCTGCAGCTGCAGCCTCTCTTTCCTTCCTGGCATCTTCAATGAGGCTTTGACGTCTACCAATGAACCGTGGAGACTGAAAGCAGAACAGAAATAAATAACACTTCTAATAGAGCTGTAGGGGAGGTCAGAGGCATCCCCAGTAGCTGGATGAGGTGTGACCAATGTGTCTCAGCAGAGGAAGAAGGGGAAGGTTGGACTGACTTGCCTGGCTTTTTAGAGGAAGATCTGGCGATGAGGACTGAGGTTTTAGAATTGAACTTTCGGAAATGTGGAGCTTTAGGAAAAATCTATGTAAAATATCCTTGTAGCACGACTAGAGAATGGACTTCTCCCCTCACCTTCCCTAGCAACAGTTTTCAATAGCCTTCAAAAAATAAAAATCAGAAACAAACTTACACAGTTTTCAGGTGTCTGATAAACTCAAGTGGAGAGGCATTAGATAAACGTGAAGTTATCTGAGAAAAGATACTCTATGAGGGACAGCTGAAGCCCACAGCTGTGGCCTGGCCAGGAAACATGAACTGTTTGCAGGTGTATTAGCAGGGCAGCTTAGCTAAACTGCTCCCAGGATCCAACGCGACATTTTCATCTGACATTAAGTGGATGCTTGCCCATTGAAGTGTAATTGGAACACTGGGCATCCATATACCCCAGAAAATAAATTCCTCCCACTGATCTGTAGATTTGTTTTGTCCCAACAAACTCCTGCAGATTTCATTGCTTGGAATTGCATCTAAAATGCTGCAACTCTGTGCCTGTGGTCATGTTAGGTCACTCGTTTATAGTGAGCTACAAACTATTTCCATCACTGCTGTTTCTTTTGTTATACAAATAGCTCATATACTAACTTATTTGTTCTTGGTCTTTTTACAACCAGTTTTCCATTTAGAGGCAGCTCAGCTGGTTCCAATTTTCTGTGTTCAACACCCAAACCAGATGACAAACCCTCAGAACTTGCTAAAAGAAACCTGGGGCAGCACTGAAGAAGGAGCAGCGCATAAAGCCATCCAGCACCCGCATATAGAACCAGACTGGCTGCAGTTTTCCCTCTGATTACATTGAAAATATCTGGAAAAGAGATAGATGCTAACCAAGCAGTGCCTTCCCTACCTTGTGAAAATTTGGAGAATGTTTTCCTTTTAAAAAGACAGCCTCATCAACTACTAAGCCCATTTTCTCTCTGATTTTCAAAGCTCACCATTAGTAACTAATGTTTCCTGTGAAAATCCTCTTGGATGCTTTAGCGGTATAAAGCTGACATTTTAAATGCAGCCTGAAAAATGCAGCACATCTAGGTGCCAGCCCACACACTTCTATCCGGTCCTTTTTTAATAAAGATACACCTCTGAAATKATATTTGCTGATCCTTACCCGCTTTATTCCTTGTGGCACAGAAAAACACCTTCTAACAAATAAGCACATATTGCTGCTTGTCTAAATGCACGGTATTCATGCCCAAAGAGAGAAGACATCTACTAAGTGTCCTGAGGCATAACTTTTAAAAGCTTGTGAGCATGTGCTCAGCTTTAAGTGTGTGTTTTATATCGCTACTGTGTTTAAAGATAAGCCGGTGTTTACTTTAAAGTGCCTGCAATAAGCAGGGCAAACAGCCTCGTGCTGTGCTTGTGCACAGTAACTGGGCTCTGCAGTGCTCCCAAGCCAGGCAGTGCTTTAGCTAAGGATGTTTTATCACACTGTGCCCCAAGGCGCAGAGGTGCAGCAGGATTTTACTTCTGGGGTGGAGGAGGGGAGAGGAGGGAAATTAGACCCCCATATTTAGGCTGTAAATCAAGTTAAAATCCAACTGGAAGGAGTTTAAATAGCGAGAAGACTTGTGTGACTGGAAAGCCGCACTGGGAGAGGTAGCCACAACCAGTCAGACCCATGTGCTGGGTCTGGGTGGCCCCTGGCAGGCAGGAGCCGGGGGTTTCGGTCCCTGTCGAGGGGTCCTGGAAGCTGCTTAGCTCCATGCTGGCATGTTTTGGGTGGCTAAATTTAAAAAAAAAAAAAAAAAAAAAAAGAAAAGAAAAAGGCTGAATTTTGCTCGGGAGAAGAGCGCTGGGAGGGGTCTGCCTGCCTGCTGCTTCCTCTGCTGGGCAGAGGCTGCCTGGCTGCGTGGTCCCCATCTCGTCGTCTTCTCCTCTGCCCCTCACATTTACACTCAGTGGGGCATTACCTCCTTTTGCTGGAAATTAGGAATTTGGCATATGAACTAACCAAACTGATCTCTCATGATAAATGCCTTCCTTTCTTTGGAAGGCACTGTGACATGGTATTTCCAAATTGCCTTGGAGACTAGCTCCCGGAGTGCATATCTAGCTACAGTGAGAAGTTTAATTTGATTTTGCAAAGCATTTATTTGCCTAACTGGGGCCTGAGTCTGATACGGTCATTCACCTCTTATGAAGGGTTAGTTCATTTTTTCTTCTTTGAATTTGCTGCAGCTCAGAATGCCCTGCCTAAGTAGTGTCATTAAAAATACTGTGCTCTGAGCTAAAGTACTTTGGCTTTTTTTTTCCTGGCTCATTATTTGCAGCAAGCAGGAAGGATTGTAATGACTATTTCCCTCCTTGCAGCGTGGGGACAGTAATGTCCCACCCCTGCTTCCCTGGGCGCTCCTTCCTGCTGGTTTGCCTCCAACTGCTGTCTCCTGCCTGGCTCTGCTTGTGTGCACTGTAACCAAACCCTGCTCCAGCTGCAGTCCCAGGGTGTCCTGTAAAAACTATTAGCAGCAGAAAAACTAAATACGTAACAAAGGATTTTTCCATGGTGTGAGTTTGATGTTTAGCTGGCCCAGCTGACGTGTAAAATACCTGCCAGTGTAGATGAGTTCTGGAATTGCAAAGGTCTTTTTCCCCCCCCAGTTTGCGCAGTTTCCCCTGCAGCAGGGTGCTGGTCCCTGGGAGTTAATGGCAAGGGAACACCTCAGACCTGCCGGAGCTGTTGCAGTGGTGGGCAGGGGCTGGGTGGCCGATTGCCCATGGTCATGCTGACACCACAAGGGCCGGGGACATGCGATGTCACATACAAATGCAGAGTCATGCCTCTTGCCTGGTACAAGCCAGCAAAATAAGTGACAGGATTGAGAAGAGCTCCTATGCCAGGTGAGAGCAAAGGTCAAAGCCTTTCAGGCAGCTTGCTCTCAGAGTGATCCTAACAGGGCTAAGTTGTTTTTTTTTTTAATTTTTCTGAGAATTTCAAATTCAAAGATGGGATGCAAAGACAGGCTGAGGTTTTATGTCCGCCCCAGGCTGGAGGAGCGGCTCACCCCAAGCAGGCTGCCACACTCCTGCCAGCACACCTGCTGAACCCGAATTCCTCTGGCCCCTTTGTTCAGTGGCCCGTTTCCCATCAAACACAAAGCAGCACCCCAGAATGTGTAATAACCACACACTCGCCCCTTCTCCAGACAGCAACAAGTGTCTCAAGTACTGATTTGATGAGCAACCTGGAAAATACCACGTTTTCAGGAATCACTTAAGTGTTCATTATTTTGCCAGAATGAAAATGGTTGTGTGAGAGGGAAGCCTTCCCTGATTTCCATTTATTAGAGAAAGCAAGCTTACCTCCTTGTTTCCTAAATGTTTCCCTTCCTTTCCAGCACTCTCCACTCTCCAAAACACCTCTCGCTGCCTATGTAGTGGCTGATTTTACCGAGTCAGAGCATCACACAGGGTTAAGAGGAGAGCGGGTGAAAAAGGCAGCAGGTGTAGGGGAGGGAAATGGGAACCTCTATAACTGACCTGCTGGAGTCACCCTGCAGACATCTGCCAAACACATCTACTCCCTAACCCGGCTCGATTCCCGGGTTTCCTCCTGCCGAGCATCCCGAGGGAGTTCCCTCCCAGTGCGCCTGCTGCCACCGGCTGCTCTGGCTCCTCCAGGGTCACCAGCAGCCTTGCCACATCTCTGACCCACAGGACTGTCCCATGCCGGGAGTCTCCGGGCTCCTCCTGCCTGCCCTGGCATTTGGGTTAGGAGATGAAATGTCCATGTCCCTACAGCCAGTCCAATGTGTTGGCCAGACTTGGCTTTCTAAAGGCACTTGACAGCTCAGAAGGAAGTTTTCCTCTCCATTCCCTGACACATACAGATCTGGTGTGTGCAGAAGCATTCCCCGGGCTGAGACCACATCAAGGGAGGGCTGGGAACAGAAACGGGGTAAGGATGTGCTGGGAGAAAGCGAAACTGCGGACGCAGCAGCAGCGAACAAACTGATTAAATTGCCTGTGCCTCGTATGTTGTCTGAAATAACAGCCACACTTTTTCATTATGCTGGAACAGGTGAAATCTCTGCAGTTTATTGCCTTGAAATCAGGAGAGCATTAAGATTTTTGAATTGCCTTTCACGCTGGGGATTCCTTGTTATTCCTGTCTTAGGTCTATGGGTTATTTACCTTGCTTTTGGCTGGGAGGGGGGTGTTGCATTAGTTCAACCTTTCATCCCCCTAAATGTTTGCATTTCACATGTACCAGTATGTAGAGAGAACTGTTTGGGTAATTTCCCTTTGCCAGCCTGGAGCCCGGAGGTGCCCGTGTGGGGCAACTCCCATAAAGGCAGTGTTGGTCCATCTATCCCTGCCTGCCTCTGCCTATAGCTACAGGAGAGGCTGCGGTTTTTGGAGGGGGAGGGAAAGAAGTGGGGTAGGGTTGTCTTACCATGATGGCCTCGGCTTGCTTGGAGTCCAGCTCCGACACCGCCCTGCGGAAGCCTTTGGCTGCAGAGGTGGAGATGTTCGGGGTTGGCATCTTTGCTCTTCCACGAGCTCTGATCTCCGCTTTCCAGCTCCTTGCCAGCTTTTTATAGGGCAGGGCTGACGTCAAAGACTCTTTCAAATCTTCTCTCCCCCCGCCACCTCCCCATCACCACCTCCCTCCTTTCTCCCCCTCAGGCTGAGAGGAGGAGGGGACGTGAAGGAGAGAAACGTTTCTGTCCCATTAAATCTAATAGCTACAAAGATTGCAGACACCCTGCCTTCACAGACCAGACGCTCCCCCCACCTGTTTGCCTGCGCCCAGAAGATTTCTACTCTGTTTTCCCCCCCCGCTTCTTCTTGATGGAGTTCACTCTCGCGCCGTGTTTCAGTCTGACACATTTGCTTTCCCAGCTTGGGAGTTGCATAAAAGGATTTTGATCTGTGAAAGGACAAAATCAAAGGAAGGAAGACATTCAGCCCTCTCTAGCTCTTTTTTCCCCATGTTTGCCTTGTCATTGAGGCAGTAAATGAATAGGAAAATAACACTGATTCCCCCAAGGCAGCCGAGGGACTGGATGCTGTTTTCGCATACGCACCTCCCGACGCCAGGTCCCTGCACACGCTGTATGTTTCGGTGCTCTCCCACCACCTCTTGGTTTGGCCATGTAATGCTGAGAGCAGGACTACAGAATCCTTGAGACCTTGAGTCCTCAGAGATGAAAAAGGCTTTAAAGAATATAACCTGGAAAAAACCCTCTCAATCCTGCCTTCCCAAGGGCTTTGCTCCTCTTGCAGCAATTCCTAAGAGACCAAATGCCTGAGGACCTCTGGGGCTGTGATAGCAGGTGGCAGCTCAGGACCCATCCCAGGACTCTGCTTTGCTGTGAGCAAAACAGCCTTTTCCTCCTGGGGGATTTGCAGCAGCTCTCCCACGCCAGACAAGCACTGTGGGAATGCACAGTCCTGCTTCGTGTGAGCCACAGCCATGCTGGAGACAGGCCACCGGCTGGCACAAATCCTTGCAGTGGGGAAGCCAGTGGCGCTTCACTGACTGACTGCCAGAGAGCTCACCCGCAACCTTGTCGACCACGGCGTTACTTTGGAAGACATCTGCTGAAAACACCGGGTTAGCGTTGGTGGCTCATCCTTCCTGTGGCGGGACAGCTGAGTTCGTGTCAGTGTGCTGATGATTTTTGCAGTGCCAAAAGCCCTGGAGGATCAACATCCCATTGACCTCCTCGAGGCTGCAAAGCTCTTGATGTTTGCCATCTCCTGCAAACACTGGGGAGCAGACAGCATGATCAATGCTGCCAGCCCCACCAAGGCAGCTTGGGAAGCCCCAGCTGGCTAGAGGTTGCTAGAAGTTGAAGCTGAAGTGAGCAGTTGGCAGCAGCTAAAGATTTGGTCCAGTACTGAGCCAAAAATAATTTTAATTCAGGTGGAGCAGCTTCTCTTATTGGCAGGTGCCAAGGACACCCTGCTGTTCAGTACAGTGGAAACCAGAGGAAGGAGTTAAGCAGCCATCAGGGCTCCTCTCTCCCCAGCCTCTGCATCCTCCCGTGTGGTACCACCTCACACATCGAGAGTAGCCCTTGCTTTTGCTTTAATTTCATCCCTAATCCCCTCTGAGTCTCCTAAACCTTCTGTTTGCCCTCTGGTAAACCCTGGATGCTCGAAACACAAGATAAAAACCCACCAAACTGATGGAGGGGAATGCTGCCTGGTGTTGTAGGATCTTCTCAGAAAACATTTTAGGGGCAGGTCCCGAGTCATCCCTGCTGCCCAGCAGCTGGGCGAGGAGCAGCATTGCAGGCTTAGTCACCTGCTGGCTGCTGGCGTGGCCTTGGGGACCCCCTTACTGGGGGATATGAATTAGCACAATCCTACGGTTGATTTTTTTGTGCCACTGGCTGAGGTGGACCATGGTAGCCGGACAAGGTGGAGTGCGGGGAACACTGCTCCGAGATACCCGTGCTCACTCCCACGCTGCTGCCTTAGCCAGGTGTCCCAGCTGCTCTGGCTGCAGGCTGCACCTTTTCACAACCATTTTGAGCCCATTTTTTCCAGCAGGTGCACAGAACAGAAGATCATCGGCATTGCTTCGCACTGCCACCAAGAGACCGCTGTGACCTAAGGAGTGACAGCTGTCTTCGACAGCCAGGCTTGCCGAACTGCTCAGGAATTGATCACCTCCTGGCTAAGGGAACGAAGGGTTTTGGGGATGACTGTGGGACAGCATTCACTTAAAATACAGCCCAGCTCCTGCTGAAGTTAATCTTTCCATGAAACTTAAGAAGATTAGGATCTCATGCAGATTGCCACCCATGCTGTCTCACGTTTCCACGTTCTGTCCTGACTTTTTTGAAGCAAGGCTTTTCTCAGGGATCTTATAGACAGGACTTTCAAGCAGTATGATGCTCACTCCCATGCTGGAACATTTCTGTCTTACCCCAGTCACAGCCACAGAGTGTGAAGAGGGATGCCCACCCCAGASAATCCCGCAGAAGTCAATCACAACAATTCATCCTGATTTTTACCCCGCAAGAGATCTGGTCCTCTGCAGAGACCAAAGGGAAAAATTCTTGGATTTTTGTGGGTTTTTAAGTTTCTCTTCAGTACCCTTTCTGATATAGGGGGGATTAAAGACAAGCAGTAAATCAGTAGACTGTCAGAAACAGCTCCTTCAAACAAGCAGGTGTCTGTCCCAGGTTGCACCAGTGTCTTGTCTTAAGAAGACTGAATCCACTCTGCTGTTGGTGCTTCCTAGTATGTAGGAAGTAGATCTCATATGGAAATATATGAGTTAAAAGCAAACTAAGACCATATTGGTCATCTGAAGATAATCTATGAAGACTGGCAGGAAGAAGAACCAACTCCAAAAGAGGCCACAAAAATAAAACTTACGTATCTTTCATGTTATACACCAGTGAAGAGCGCTCACTAGGGATTCTGTAACTCCACTAACACCAGTAAAGTAAACATATGAAGAAAGCAAAGAAGATGCCTCTTGCAGCCGTTGCCTGTTTGTTTTGCTGAAGAAGTTGTCCTATGCAGCTTTACAGCCACACGAGGCCATTTCATGCAATGGTGGTGTTAGATAGTCTAGGATGAAGCTGCAAAGGTGTTAAGGGCAGAAAGCCATAGTTAGGCTAAGTACTCAAGAAATGTTTAATTAAAACTATTCAGAGACTTTGCTAGTTTGATACGCTGTTACAATATGAGCGTTGTCAATGAAAGGCCTTGCCAAGATTGGGCCAGCTTCACTGGGATTTCATTTGGGAAGGAAAAAGTGACTTGGGGAGGAGAAGAGTTACAAGAATTGCATTTGAATATTTTTATCAAAGAAACTTTAAATTCTGGATGAGCTCTTCTGGATTGCACTACCTTTAAAACAGCATGTAGAATATGGAATTTCAGCATTTTTTGTTTGAGGTTTTCAGTTCAATTTTAGGACAAAGACAAATTTCAAATTTTTTAATGAATTTAATCTCTTTTCCTTCATACTGTTTTCTTACCTTAAAATCAGAGAGAGAAACCATTTTGTTAGACCTTTTATTTTTGGTAACTGACTTAGTTTAAAGGTCTCTTTAGAACAGCATTTGCCAGGGCTGATAAACCCAAAATGAGCCATCAAAGCAAGTTCCAGTTATCCAAATTCGTAATCAATTTGCTGAAAGCATAGCCTTAAAATGTCAGTTCATGTAAAGAATTGAGAAATTGGTAAAGTACTTTAATAAATATGGGAACAGAACGTGTCACTCAGCCTTCCTGCAGGCTGTAACATATTCAGAGATCACGTATGAAGGCTGTTCTGACAAACAGTGGCTTTGAAAAGCGCCGATAACATCAGACAAGTTTTCAAGACTATTGTATGAGTAGATGGAATTTCTTTGAATATATTTTCTGTTTTCCTTTTGTCTCATTACATATTGTTTCTCTCCTTGTGAAATCCAGTACTTTATTTAAGCTCATCAGTTGTTCTGAGGTAAATCAGAGTTACCTCATCCCAAAGCCCTTGATTTTTAATCCCTCTTCTTTATATTGATGACAAATTAGGTGTACACCTCTTTTCTTCTTTAAGCCCTACTAATCTGTCACCCCCCATCCCTGTCTGGTGATGAGAGTCCTGCATTGTACGGAAATGCTCTCCAGCACGGAGGCTCCACGTAGCCAAAGTGAAGTCCTGCTTTCCATGCAACCAAGGGCAAAACTTCCAGATTGCCACGAGTGATGATAAGACTTTCTCCCTCTGATAAGAGTGAAAAAATCATGTCGGTTCTCGTGTCCTGGAGGAGCTGACAGAGGAGGTGAGCTGCGAGAAACCACATGGCAGCAGGTTCTCCTTTTGGCCAGGAAGGTGGGCAGCGTCCTTCAAAGCAGTGTTATCAGCATAGCTGCAAGAGGACAGGCATTGCTTTTTCCCAGCTGGTCCAGTGCAAAGCTCCTTAAGACATTTTCCACCTGTGTCCTTCCTAGGCAAAGTCCCACCTTTCTGGAGACCACCTACAGCTTGAACATTTCCATCTCTTTGTGTGTCTACATCTCTATAAACCACCTGTTTGGGTCCATGTTTAAGTTCTGCTGCTATCAGACATGACTTCTGGGGGGTGTGAGCCTGTTTGGTTAAACCAGACCAGGCTTGTCTCAGCTTTTGTCATGTTCGACTAACTACCAGATTTGCTAATGAGGAAGAGGAGCCTTTAGGAAGCTTTATGAAGGAAACACAACAGACGGATGGGTCTTCATCACTGCTTTGTTTCTCACACTCCAACCACACGACCGTCCTTGAGTGTGTGCAGGTGACGTGTATCCAGCTGTGTGTTTTAAGGGATTAATCTGACATAAAGCAGAAACAGCAAACCCTGTTCGACAATGCTTCGCTGCACTAGTCCTCAGACAGAAAAGCCCATAAACTGGGCAGCTCTGACTGTGCCTCCCTCAAGAGTAAAGCAGACCCAAAAAGGATTCAGAAATGGCATTAAGGTGCAGAGTGCTGCTGGTCCTCAGGAGGCTCATTTCACCTGCCACTGGATGCAGGATTGGCAGTGCAGAGAGAAGAGCAAGATACTATCTTCTTTGGCTGGATCCATGTGGTCATTTTGTGCATCCTCAAGCATTGTTTGCAATAATCACCATTCCTGAGCACCTTGGGTATGGGGACCAAGAGGAAAACCCCATCTGCCAAATTACCATCCCTCATCATGGGAGTTGGAGTGATCGCCATGCAACAGCCTGTGGTCTTGATACAAGTCCCAGGATGAATCAGTGGCAAAGGCACTTACAGCCCAACTTGGCGAGGGTGGGGGTCTCTCCGGTGGCCCAGGGAGCTGCAGGGACAGGGTTTGTGCTGTGAGAGTGCCCCACCAAGGGCCAAAGAAAGGGACGGCATACAATGATGTGAGGGTGAGCTGCCATCTCCCATCACAACCAAGGCAACCCTGACAGCCATGTGGGGTGCCCAGGTCCCCTTGTTGCTCTTTCTCCCACCCACCCGCTCTCTCTCCCTCTTCCCCTCCGCAGCCTGAATAATTACAGTCTGCCACATGAGCAATTACGGGGGGAGTTAGCAGGCTCCATCTAGAGATGTTTTTTTCTCTTCTCCCTTCGCAGCTCCATTCAACATCCCCGAGTGCCACAAAGGAGTTTAATAACCCATAATGACACCTCAGGCTTCCACATCATTGCAGCCTCCCTAGGACTGGGGCAGCGGCAGGAGGAAAAAAGAAGATAATTAAAATCCTCATCTCCCTCTTAACTTTGCAGCCTTCTATTATCTAGAAAACACTGACTTTCATGCTCATACTTTCTCACAACTGATGAGCCCGGGGGAAGGGGGACTGCAAGCAGCAAAGATGTGCTAGCTCTTCAGTAAGGGCAGCGAGATGTTTCCTGCCACCCTGGCAGAAAAGCTCTGCCAGATCAGATGAGGTTTAGCAGCTTCAGACCTGGTCTGGTGGACAGACCAGATGTGGGGTCCTGGCCCTCCATTCCCCCCACTGCAGAGGTGACCACTGGGACGTGAAGAGCCCCAGTGCAGGGGTTGTTCTTCCAGCCAGTGGGTAAATCCCAAGGCAAAATCAAAAAAGCCAATTATGTTAAAAAAAAAAAAAAAGTGGCAGAAGATACACTTTCCTAGAGAAGATGGAGCAGAGCTGTGCAACCTCCTCTGGTATCTTTTTGCCTCAGTATGTGTCAGTACATTTTCACAGTGTAGTGTACAGGATAGATCTGCTCCACAGATGCAAACCAATGACTTAAGGATCAAGGCCAATACCCTCAGTAGCTAAATGCAAACCTCTGTGTCCAAGATTTCACATTTCAGAAGGCCAGGTCAGGTTTTAGCTAAATGTGAGAATATTCCTATTACCCACAAAAAATGACCTCATGCCCCCCATTTTGAAGCATGGGGCCGGCTGGTCACACAACTCTGTTTTCATCTCCACATTCAGATTCAAAATTTTTTACTCATGCTGCTTAAATTTTGCCTCAAAACCCATCAAATCTCCTCTTGTTGGTCAACAATGAAAATGCAATTCTGGGAAGTTTTTACAGCAATCAACTTTTCAGAGGAAAATAACCTGATTTCTAGCAAAATAGTGAATGGTTTGGGGAAAGGGTTTTCAGAGGGAAGGGAGGCTGCTTGGATGGAGAAAAAAATCAGCCTCTTCCCAGGAACTGAGAATTTAGCCCTGAGTTTTCAGAAACAAATGCAGCAGCAATCCCTCCCTCTTTCAGGAAATGGATGTGGAACAGGCAAGTGAAAATTCAGAAATATTGTATTGATGATTCACCTGCCATGGCAGAATCCAAAACAACCCTCTTGTCTCGGATCAATGGGGAAGCACTTAGGAGCAATTTTCTCTATAGAAATGTGGGCAGCAAGCAGAGAGTCAGGAGCGGGTGGCAGAATACAATGAACCATCTCTTGGAGCATGCCATCTTGTGGGGTTGTAAAACTAATTGCTGACACCTCTGGCCCACTGTATTTCAACTCGTAGATGACTTCTTTAACAAGGTCATCAGGGAACGTCACCTTCGTGTGGAAAGGTAGCCTATGTGTATTGCAACATATCTCCTCGTGCACTACCAGTCCCTGTGACTCTAATTTATGTCTGTGATACCCAATATTTTACTCCCAGCTCCTGGAGTCAGCTTTCTTTAAAAAAAAAAATAAATTAAATGCAGTCCTTTTGAGAAGGGAGGAAAGATTGAAGACGAGTCTAGGAGCTCCCAGAGAGGTGGAAAAACCCTCCAGAAACAGTAATTATCATACGGAGATCTGGCACAGAATTTTTGAACATTGAGTTTGGCAGTGAATTTGCTTTTCTGGAAAAAAAAAAAGGTTGTGCAGGTAAACAACTGCCTGAAAACATCAGAAACATTGTGACAAGAAAAATCAAATGTCCGGCACTAATCCTATTGCCGACAACCAGCACAGAAAACATGAGGCTGCCTTTCTGACTTCTCACCGCATAGCCGTGGGCAAGTCGTTTAACTCACTGCCTTTGTTTCCTGCCTTCTGCCTCGAGGCTGGTAATTGCTATAACCTTCAGCTGCGAAGAACCAGTTAATAGTGGGCAACAGAGGCAGAAATCGATGGAAATATTTGGCTCTCGTCTCCTTTCAGTCCTCTCACCTGTAGTCTGATTGCCCATCAGGCCTTTCTTTGCATTGCTGAATACATGTGGAAAAGGGACTCATGTTACTGCTTATTTTTTCTCCAGACCCTTGGAGGTCCCAGCACTAAGAGGTTTGCAGTGACCTGGATCCTCCAACTCTTTCTCTAGATGAAAAGAGAAAGTTGAGGGCATGTCCCCATTTTATTGCCAAGTTCATTAAGCCCCCGTCCTACTGTATTAAGTCATTCTTGAAAGTGGGCTTTGGGGCGCTTAGTCTTTTTGCTGCTAGTGACCATGGTGTCTGGCCTGATGTGTTTAACCCTCTCGCTCATCCACCCACACCATGGAGTAAGACATAATTTATCTAACTCATGGCAGCATCAGAACGGAGAAAGACAAGCCATGGTGAGTGATCCAAAGCAAGTTCCCATTGCCCTTTCAGAAGGACTGAAAACAGGTCACTCTGTGTTGGTGTGGTCTTAGCACGGCCAAAGCTGATGGTGTGGGACCAGAAGGGACTTGACCCATTGCCACCAGTCCTCTGTGACTGTTAGGACCTGCACTGCAAGGCTGCACAGTGTGGCTGGGACGGGTCTGGACCCCACATCTGCTCTTGGGCCGCTCCCCTGAGTGTTGTTTTCCCCACGGTTTCCCAGTCACCCACCTCTCACTGCTCTAGCTGTGGAAGCAAATGATGTTAGAAGAAGCCAAGGATTTTCCGTCAGTGCTTTGTCAGTGTTTGCCCAACACTCTCCTTTTTCATGAACATGTCACTCCTTTGACGTAGATACATCTCCTTCCCCCTCCTCTTACCCCCTTTCTCATCTTCCATAATGGCAGCTCCAGGTCAGCAAGGTGGACCAGCTCAGTGCTACTTCTGTGTGAATAGAAAATCGCCCACTTCTTACCCACTCGATTCCCTCTCTCCTCAGGCACTGGAGGATAAAAACCATCCACCTGTCAAACAAAAGGTCTGATGTGATTTTAGCATTAGGAGTCACACAAAGGGTCTCAGACCTATGAAAATGTCACAATATTGACTTCATACAAATGTTTATTCATTGTTCTGTTTATAGGCAGAAAGGTGGTTTGCATTCAGCATCGAATGGATGAGATCTATTATGGAGACACAACCAGTTCTGAATTGGAAATTGTCACCAGCATTTCACAGTGAAGTCAATGCTTTCCTATTGATTCACATCTGCTCGGGATCTCATCTGTTATTCCTAACAGGTAGTCTTCTAGTAAATACATGGGAAAGAGCATGAGAAAATATTTTCTTCTCCTTTTTAGAGGATGAATGTAAATGTATCACCCATGGCAAGGTTCATTCCACCCAGCAGGCTTAAGAGGATGACTCATCAAAGCCCTGTGCTTCTCTTCCGGATCTTCAAGGTGTATCAACAATGTTTTATTGATCCACAGTCATGGAAAGTAAAGAAAGAAAAGAGTCTGAGATCTATACTGGTACAATATGCCTGACTTCAGTAATTCTGCCACCAAGCTACCAGGATGACACGATGGAAAAGCAGGGTCTACGAGATTACATTTCCTATCCTTCCAATGATAGGACTGTTCTCTACACATACAGATCCTTTAATCTAGTGGAGAAGAGAACAAAAAGATCAGTAGCTGGAAGTTAGGCAAAGAAGAAAAGTTCAAGTCAGCAGTAGGACATACATTTTTAATAGTGATGGTGAGCAAGACCAATGAGCATCGGGAAAGCCATGTTCCCCTTTGCTTGAAGTGTCCTAACCAGAACAGGTACCTCACTTGAAGATTGTGTCCATTGGACACAGAGACAGGACAGGGTAAGGCTAATGGGGATGGCACAGTCCACACGCTGTACAGGAGGAGATATGGCTGTGATGACCCATCTCACAAAGCACAAAGCCGGAGCAGGGGTACCTACTGTCCCCAGCCAGGTAGACCCCTACCAACTCCTGCCAGCACAGCATGGCTGAGGTCCTTCTACCTTGCACCCGGCCAAGACTGGTCTTGGAAACCTCACATTTTTCATGAGAAAACACAGGTAAGAAAACACCATCCCTGCAGGGGAAGTCTTAAGCCTTCCCACGTGTACCAGCTGGGAAAATGCATGTCTCTGCATCACTTAATGTGGTGGAAATTATGTGTTTCGAGTGCTCATCCTTCCCTCTTCCCCTGTTGGTGCAGGCAGTGCCTGCCTCAGGAGAGTTAATAGTACTTTCACTTATTTAATTTACATCAGGGACGTGCTAGATGGCAACAAGGCGTGCTGGTACTGGAGGAAAAGCACTGCAGAAGAAGAGGCTAAACGCCCCCCCAGATCTTCATTGTTCTGTCTCCCTTCTCATTCCTACCCCCAAAACATCACCAGAAGCAAATAAATGCCTTCCTGGGGGGAGCCAGCATGCGGCTCCAGCAATCTCCTCTTTCTCATGTTGCTTCCCTGCCTCTCCCGTGGGTTTGCCTTCCCCCAGCTCCCCGTCCCCTTCCTCCCCACCTACGTCTGACCTGCACAGTGGCAGAAGCCCGGCCATAGCCTGAAGGGATTTGCCTTGTGCCTTTAGTGGGATGGCGTTTGTTTCCCTTATCTGTCCCCGGTAGGGCCATGTGTTTTGTCTCTGCTCCCCCTCCCTGCAGATGCATGGTTGAGGGCAACGAGAGACAAGGGGTCCTTGTAAGTGACTTATGATAATTGCAGAACAGCAACTGCTCTGAAAATCTAAATTCCTCCCTGACATTTCCAGTCTAAAGCTCCCACTGACTCAGCTGCTGCTTGTGATATTTAAACAAGGATTATCTCCTTTTTTATTCTTTTCTTTTTGATAATGGGATGGCAGAAGGTTAGTTTAACACTTTCCTACGGTTTGTTTGGCTGTTACAGATCCAGCGCTCTTCAGGACTGTAACCAAATCTCTGCTTCCCAAGTCAGTCATTTAGCATGACTGGGATGAACAAAGGCTCCCATGATAAAAAAACAAGGATCTTTCCCTGGATTGTCATCTTTTCCAAATTTTCCTTCAGCACAAGCTTTAGCATACTGGGAAATTTACTACTTTGGGTGTAAAATGACTTATCCCATTGGCTTCAGCACAACTGCACTCGTCTTATTGCTCTGGGTCCTCACATATTGCATCTTACACTAGTTTTCTGTATACTAAAATAGATTTTATTTTGTAGGGATGCTGAGTAGCATCTCCACAAAGGAACCTGAAAGAAAGCTCAGGGAACTTTTTGATCCCTGAGAGACGCAAGTGTGGCAGCACTGGGGGAGAACATGCGCTAATCAAAGCTCTCCATCAGTTCAGAAACCACCTGGCAGTGAGGGACAGCGCTGCAAGTAATACCCCATCAGACCCCTCATTTCAGTGCTTCAAAAGGGCATCCAAAATGCAGAAAGTCAGTCCCCCTCACAACAACACAAAACAGTCATCCAGCCCCAAGCTTGGGTCATCCCAAGTGGGCCCTCCATGCCCTGGAGGATGCTCCAGAGCAGCCCCGGGGCACACAGGCTCTGGGAGGCTGCCATAGGGCTCAATCTCTGGGGGCTGCAGGATGCTGCAGCCTTCTCCCCAGCGCTCAGAAATGGAAGCGGGATCAATGTGCCTGATAACCTGTCATTACGGCACGTGCTGAGCCAGATCAGCCCTTCCAGTGCCCTGCCATTAGCCAGCCATTTATTCCTGAAATTGGCCGAGAAATTGCTGAGGATTGGGTGAGGGGGAGCTGGAGGGGGGGCTGAGGGGGCCAAGGCTGGGATGCAATCCCAGCACCGCATGCAGGACCAGCTTCTCACCCTGGCACTGGGGTTTTGCAAATGACTGAGCAAAATCTGAGCATTTCTCTCTGCTTTTCAAAGAGACGGAGGAGTGAGGAGGTGGTAAGGGGGCTTCCTCATGCCCCGTGGTGAAGGCTAGGGTGGGGTGGACTGGACAAATTTAAGCAGTGCAGACACATTTGAAAGCACAGACGAGGTGGGCACATGGCCATGGGCTGGACCCGGTGGAGGTTTGGAACGGAAGCAAGGGTCTGCCTGTGCGCACGGGCATCCATAGCACTGACGCTGGCAGGGGGAGGCAGCGGGGGCCCCCATGTCTCGCSGCAGCCCCTATCACACTGCCGCAGTCGGGCAAAGCAAACACATCCCTAAATGGAGATGCTCCCGCTGCCCTGCCGATAAGCAGCGCAGGGAGGGCGCAGAGACAGCTGCCTGTTGTTCCCTGTGCCCCGTGACGCAGGGCTGCTTTTCAGGCCCGGCAGTGCCTGGAGAAGGTCTCCGTTAAGCCCCTGTTTGATCAGAGCCAGCGCTGTTTGGACTGCATCCCTGCTGGGGGAGGCCAACACCTTCGGGCACCTTAAATGAGCAAATGGTGCAGAGCTGGTGTGGCCCTGCTGTCTGTTTTGGGTCACCATCCCACCCTCATCATCCCTCCGCCGAGTGCCAGACCTTCCTCGCGTGGCACCCCATGGTCTCAGAGACATCATCCGGGGCAGGGGCAATACAGGTCACACCAGACCTCAGATGGGCAGAAAACCTAGTCTCCATCCCCATCTCGTGGTCCCCTCTAACTTGGGGCATCTGTTTCCACTCCTGGGGTGTCCCCACGGCAATTGCAGCTGCCAGGCAGCGGAGACCTGAGGCTGAAATCCAACACTGCTCACCGTTTTGCTCCTTGAGAATAAAGCTCCAGAGAAAGAGCAGCTGTGCACAACACCTCCTCTCCTGGCACTATTCTCTCTCCTAGAGAGCAGCAGGCAGCCACCAAAGCACAGGCAAAGCAGTGCAGCTTAGGCACAGAGCGATAACGGTGGCTTGGGTGCCAGGGTGAGACCGGTTATCCTTAGAGCATCTTTCCCAGCTTCTTCTTTTCCCAAATTAACATCTCCCCTTGGTCCAGATCTATTTGAAAGGCCTTCTGTGCAAGCAGCTCTTACAGCATGTTTGGGGCTGGTCAGGGCAGAATGTGTTTTGAACTCCTCTATCAGGGAAGTCCATGCCCCAAGATGGAAAACACCTTGTGTGCAGTTCCCACTGGTCCTTAGTCTCCTCTACGGCCCCAAAAAGGACCAGGGGGACTCCTCATGCCCAGGAAGATCTTAAAAGCTAGACTCGAATTGAGGTTAGCCTCCATTCCTCAGATGGCCTGTGACACACTGGATGGCCAGATGGTCATGGTGCCCTTCGGAGGGACCTTGGCAGGCTGGAGAAGTGGTCAGATGGGAACCTCAGCAAGTGACAATGCAAAGTCCTGCCCCTGCAGGGGAATAATACCGTGCACCAGCACATACTGGGGGCCAGCTGGCTGGAAAGCAGCTTTGCATGGAATGCCCTAGGGGTTCTGGTGGACCCAGCTGGACCCAGCCCCATGCAGCTGCTCTGCCTGAGCAGAGGGCTGGACAAGGCGATCTCAAGATCCCTTCCAACCTCAACCACTCTGCCATTCTGGGATCGTCAATGGAGAGAATGGAAAAGAAAAAAAATTTAAATAGTAGCTCTTGAAAAAGATCCTCTTGAAAAACCCACCTGAAAAACCTCCAAAATGAAAAAAACAAATGAAAGAAAAAGGAAGAAAGAAAGAAAGAAAGAAAGGAAGAAAGAAAGGAAGAAAGAAAGAAAGAAAGAAAGAAAGAAAGAAAGAAAGAAAGAAAGAAAGTAAGTCTCCCTCCCTCCAGCTTTAACTGGTCAATGCACTTTTCAGTTTGCTGGGAAAATTTTTATACAAGGACTGCTTTGTGCTCTTGTCAATAATATGACACCTCACCGCCTTCTTCTAATTGCCATGACACATCGGAGTTGCTACCAGATCAGTCACAGGGCTCCTTGTTTGGTGCCATGAGGTCCCCGATGCCTGCGGGGCAGCCGCGAGCCATGGGGACGGAGCGATGGTGGTGCCAAGCCAGCATGGGGACGGGCGACCGGCTGCTGCTTGTGACATGCCTGGTGGCCTGTCATCTCCGCTGGCGGTGGCACAGAGTGACTCAGTGCTCCAGGCTGGGTCCCACGCTGAGTCATGGCCCGGGAGCCTCCTACCCCCGTCCTCCAGCCATTGCTGGCACAGGCAGACAAGGAGAAATGGTGGCTCACGTGGCTGATTCTATCTCCAGAGAAGGCTCTCCCTCTCCTTTCAGAGCCTCCCCAGAAGACAGCTGATATTTGTCCACCTCTGCAAGGTGCTTTGGGGATCCTAGAACAGGAAGATGCTGCATTTCTGTTCAATAGTAGCATGGAAAGTCATATTCACGTCCTTTCTAAGGCTATTCTGTAATTATGACACCATGTGCTGCTCCCTTCCCTGTCTCCCATAATGGTTGCCCCATCAGGCTTCCAACACGCAGTAAGCAAAACAGGTTGTGTTTCCCACTGGTGCCTCACCAGCTCTCATAATCTCTCAGTTATTCTCCCGTCTCACTGTAGGTGCTAGGATTGACCATGGGTAGGTCAGTCTCTGGGCTTCTATTCTTGCTAGCAAGACCTGAAAAGCAGATCCCCTTCTCCCAGAGTCCACAACTGTGCAGGACACTAGGAGTGTTTTATTTCTGCCCACTTCCCCACGTGCATGGCTGAAAGAAACTCCATTCTCGTGTTTTCTTGAGAAGTGGTGGCCCAGAGATGTCTGGGAGATGGTCCTGAACCTGAAATCTCCTTCTGAAGGCCAACTGGCCTTAAAATAGGAGCTAAAGCTGGTCTAGAAACCTCCTCTGCCTACTTTGTATGCAAAGCAGATTTAAAGTCCAATAGCCATCTCCACCCTGCCTTTTGGTCAGTGATATCAAAACTCTATTAGGTCTCAAAGAACTGTAATCAGAGACACATCCGGGAAGAAGAGAAATCCACCCTCTCAGCTCCCTTCTCCACCGTGACTCACCATCCGCAAATGGAATTGGTCATAAATGTGCCTGATGTTGCAAGTCTCTCCTTACCCTTCCTCCGAAGCCTTCCCTCTGCCCCAGCGTGGGTTGCTGGTGGTCAGCCAGGGGTTGAACCAGGAGGCAGAAAACCGGAGCTGCTCCCGTGGGTCCTCAAGCCAGGCAAGCTCTGCCTGGGGAGGGACACATCAAAGGAGGATTGCAAAACCTCAGCAGCTCTCAGGTCTGTTCCTCTCTTCCTCTCTGTTGCCAGCTGCTTCTACCAGGAGATGTCTGTAAGGAAGAAGTGGTTTCCTGAAACAAGAGGGGCTTGGAACAGCTCTCTCCCTTTCAGTAAAGACTCATTTGTTTAATGGGTGGAGATGGGCACGAGGGAGCCTGAAATCTCATTCCCCTGCCGAATTTCCAGGAAGCCGAGCATGCTGACTCCAGCTGGACGCGCAGCCCCAGCCTGCAGAAGCCTCCTGTCCCTTGTCTGCTCATGACAGCATGTTCGCTCACCCTCTTTCTCCCTTGTTTTTACCCTTTCATTTGGGTCTTGCTTCGCTTCAGGGTGACTGTCGATAATCTCCGCGGATGGGCGCCTGCGGCTCCCTCCCCATCAGCCCCACCTGCAGCCCTGGGATATGTCACAGCAGGGACAGGGAACGGCTCCAAAGCCAAGTGTGCCCCACAGCGGGGCAGGGCTTGCAGCCTATCCGCTCCCTTTCTCCACGGTCAAAACCCAGGCCACCCAAAAAGGCTTCAGTTCAGATACCTGTATTGAAGTGACTAATCTGGGCCTGATTTTCAGAAAAGCTGGGATCATGGGCTTCACCTGAAACTGTTTTTAAAATGTCTTAAACCCCCTGTTCCTCTTAATGTATTTTTTAAAAACTGCTTTTTCCTTTCTTCCCTGTTTTCCCTATTTTCCTTATAACTGGAGGCATGGGGCAGTTTCCCTCCACCGCATCTCTTTTCAGCATTAAATAGTGACCTCCTGGAGTGGCTCAGGGATGTGCTGGCATTTTGCAGCCTTTTATTAGGCAGCAGTCTACTTACAGATGCTGAAGAGGGTTTAACTGCCGCGGTTGTCAGGATGCAGGGAGAGGCGAGGGAAGGGTAATTGAGGGTTTAGACAGCACTTCGCTCTGCGAGACACCTACCATCAAAATCAGGCGGGTCTATCGATCGTCCTCTCAAGTGGTCTGCCTCTCCTATTAGCCCTTTCCTGGGCGATGCACAGGGTATTGAAGAAGTATAGATTTTTGGTCGCACTTTGCAGTGACACCGGAGGCAGCTGGAATTGGGAGGCGCTGGAAAATAGGAAGACGTGATTTCTTTATGGGAAAAAGACAGGGTTGCTGCCCCGGTGCAAGGGCAGGTCTTCATTGCACCATCACCTTGTGATGCTCATCCGAGCTGGTCTGGGGCAGTCCCATGGCAAAGCCCTTTCAAATAATGTAGTCTTAATTTCAGGTACCCCAAATGACAGGCTGAAAGCTTTTCTGTTTAGGGAGATGAGGTAAAATGCAAAGAAGAGTTAGTTGTGCAATATAAAAACCGTGGAGAACTAGCCCAAAGCAAAGCATGCTTGGTAAAAAGGACGATGGCATCCTCTCTGGCCAACACTGTTTGATACCTTAACCAGTGGTCTGAAAGAAAATGATGGTGGCTGGTAAGCTTTGCAGACGGGGAATGAACTGGTGGTGCAGTGAATACTGAGAGATCTGTAGTTTTCCGTGTAGTGTGTTTTAAGATCGAAAACGGATTAAATAGATGACCCTTGCAAGATAGGGACAATCTCTGCATGTCTGAGACTATCAGGAGGGAGTTGGCTGTGATGAACGAGCAACTTTCTAGCAGGGTGCACCAGGAGGGGCTGCGAGGTGCAGAGGACCAAGCAGGGGCTGGAAGGTGCCATCCCAGCAGCAGGAAGACATTTGCTAAAATCCTCCTGCTCCTATGGGCTGCTTCCCTTGGCAGGTACCCCCAGCCTGCTGTGAGGCCAAGGTTGCTGTATGAGCGGTCTGTGCTCTGCTTTGCGGCTCCGCCGCCAGCACCTGGACCTCATACGCTTTGCCCAGGCGGAGCTGGACAAAGGCAGGGGGGTGTTTGCGCCAGACGGGGCACGGGCAGGAGGGAAATGCTGGGGCACGAAGTGCAGATGTCATCATCTTGTGGCCTCCACGTGGCACTGAGTGTTGGGAGGTCTCAGTCCCATCCCTCACGGCTGCTGAGCTGCGTCCTGTGCGCCTCGGCGTCCCCGTGGCAGAGAGGATCCAGCTGGTCGGCTGCAACAAAGGCTGTCTGACCCTGCGGAAGGCGAAGGGGGGGACCGGAGGCTTCCCTTGCTCAGCGGGGACCCGCCCGACAGGGTGCCCCCGGGGCCGGGCCGGGCGGGGCGGGGCGGAGCGGAGCGGCCGCGGTCCGGCCGCAGTACGGCCGCGGTACGGCCGCGGTCCGGCCGCAGTACGGCAGCAGCGCACCGGGCGGCGCTGCGGGTCCGCCGGCAGCCCCGGCATCCTGCCCCCGCACATCCCTCCTGCCGCTTCCCCGCGGTTTAGGGAGCTGCAGGTCGGTCTAGGGAGGAGGGAGAACACAGGCAGAGTCACTCCTGAGAGGCAGCGATGCTGCCCCTGTGCACCCAGCCTTGCTAATGACAAAGAGATGAGGAGCCTCTCTGCTGAAAGAGCAGGACACCGTGCAGAGTTAGGGACAGGCCCGGGTGACAGCATCTGGGTCTACCCTGTTTGGAGGCTGCAGCTATTCTTGCTGTCAGCGTGAGGGTGACAGCTGCAAAGCCCCTCTCCAGGCCCACACCAGCCTACACCCAAAGCATTTCATGGTTTACTACAAGATACAAAGACAGTACTTTTTTGCTTTGAATTTACAGGCTGCAAATGCACTAGGGCACAGCTTGCACCTGCAGAATGATTTTCGCAGGGAAAATAACCCAAGGAATGAGTTTCTCACTCCAAGAGTGACAGACTTCTAAAATATAATACAAAGTATTGGTAATCCTATGGCAGTCTCCTGAGGTTGACAGTGATCTCCTATTTGTGATGATCTGCCTCAAAGTCTCTGAGGAATTTTGATCTGAATTCAGTTTAACCAAAAGTCCTACAAAATTCAGCCAGTTCTTCTCCCTTTGCTCTTCCCGCTCCCCAGGCACCCCATGCCATTGCTGGGCTCCCGTTGTTTCTGATCAATGGGGACCTGCAGAAAGATGGGTGGTATACAGGTGACAAGTTGTTCAAGAAGGTAGTGGGGCAATGATTTACAGAAGTCCCTCCCCCGGATGCCTGGTGACTCCTCCATTAGCCCTGAAAGGCAAGATGGGGTTTTTGGCACTCAATGGATCCCATCATGGCAGCCTGGCTCCCTCCCCTCCCTTGGGGCGGGTGGCCTCAAGGGACTGAGCCATGACAGTCAACAGTTCAGGCTCTTAGGAGGTGGGCACCCATGTCTATGTCTCAGACACCCCTTAGTCCCTTCCTGTTGGCTGTCACAGCAAAGTACCCCCCAAGTAAGGCTGTCCCTGCTTGTTTTGAAATTGCTTAGCGTGGCCCCGATGAAGAAAACACTCAGCCAGCCACAGGAGAGCAGTGCTGACCTGGGCACGTCCCCAAAGGACACTTTAGTGATGGCCATGAACCATGCCCAGGGCTACCTTTCCTCTCTTGATGCTCCTGGCCCTTCGCAACCCACTCTTCTACCCTCTGAACTCCAAGAAAAAGCAGCCTTTGCCTGGAACATAGATATTCCTGGTTTCTGCTCTCTCTGGGGCTACGTGGCCGCAGCAGCTCCCTCTGCCAACACAGTGGGACTGGCTGGTGCTTTGTAAACACGCTGGGCAGACGCACCCGCCCAAGAGGGCACGTTTTCTGCCAGGACGCTGGCAGAGGCACCAGGGCTACTGTTGACTTCAAAGTTTGGGGGTTTTTTTAAAGACGCTTCAAAGTTTTCAAGGCTGTCTTAAGGGTTTGGATTTCAATCCCAGCAGTCAGCTCTAACCATGTGTCCAGTCTGTCCCACGCCGTTGTCACCACTGCAGGATTTGAGCCCTTCTCACTCACCGATGCATTTCTCAGCCCCTGCTACAGCACCACACACCTCTGTTCCTCGCCAACAGCAGCATTTCCCAGTCTCAGTCTAAGTGCTTGAAGGATTGTAGGAAACCCCCCTGTCATTTTTGGCAGACAGACAGGCTCGCCGGGCTGTGGCAGGCACAGGCTGCTTCTCTGCATCCCTTTGCATTTCTTCTGTTGGAGCTACGGCGGGGGGAGTGCAGCCCGTTCCGTGAGATGTGACTTGCAGGGAGGTCAGGCGGGAGAGAAGGAGGGGAAGCAAGAAAGGGAAAACTACGTCAAGTTTGCCGCGAATGCAACGGTGTCACGGTCTTTTCTGCTGAGCAGAGGACCTGCTGGGAAGCATGCAGCTTCCTTGTCACACGCCCAGGAAAGGGGACAAACGGTCACCCCACAGCATCGGCTCCAGCTGACGAACATGCAGCTCCTCAGGGAAGGGCGGATGGGGGTCCCCGCCACACCGTCACCCCCCACTCCCCCTGCCCCCAGCACACACTCCTTTCTTTTACCTTCTCTAGGGGAGAGCAAAGAGCTCAGGCACTGCAACCGGGCTCCAATAATGAGGCAAAGAAAGCCCTAGCACAACTCAGGGCTTGCTAAAAATCCTCTTATTGGATGTAGCAGCTTTGGTTTGCTGTAGAAAAGGCTGGGATCCAAAGATAGCCATTGCCCTCGCTCTGCTCTTGCTATGTGTGTTTGCACATGGAGTATCTCCATCCCAGCAGTGCTTTCTTCGGATGACCAGAACGAGACCAGAATAAACAGGTTTGGAAAGTCTCAGGCAAACATTGACAAGGTCTTCTTATCTGTGACTCGTTCAGGGAAGTGGGAAACAGAATTTGAAAGGAGGAACATGTTCATAAAGCTGTGTTCGACAACTGTGTTTTACCAAATTGGCACCTGCAGTCAATTAGAAGTGCGACCGGCACATTTCCAAGTCAAGGAAGACATATACCCCTGGCTATCAAGTCTGCAGGGCAGAGCCTGTCCTATCCCGTGTGTTTAGCCATCATCTCCTCTAATACCTCCCTCGAAGGCAGAGTCTAGGTAGCCCTGTAATAAAAGTAATAGCATTAATTATTATAATGAAGAGTAAACAGGACCTGTTCAATTTAGAGTTGGAGGGGCAGGCAAAGTTTTCAGGTCCACAGAGAAGCACGTGGGACACAACTAAAAGACGTGGGAAGGCAGCAGAAGCTGTAGCGATGCTGCATTGCGGGGGAGCACATGGCGGTTTGGGGGCCCAGGTGTGTGTCCCAGCCCTGCCGCTGCTCCGAGCAAGGACGCAACCCAGCTATATTTTATGTAGCCAGACGCATGTGCATCTTGCAGGGCAAGAGACTGGGATCTGCCATGGGGCAAATTCCTCTCCTGTGAGGGAAAACATTTTTAATCTAACTACCAGCCCTGCAAACTCATCCTGGATCTCACAGGCGTTTTTTACAGGCAATTGCCTGTAGCAGGTCTCCCGCAGCACTGGTACACCATCTTCCTCATCACCTCCTGCCACTGTTTATACCCAAGCAACACAGTTGTCCTCACCATCTACCCCTGCTTACAGTAACATAAGCCCACTGGCTGATCCATGCAATGGGTTGAAACCCAAAGGTGTCATCTTTGCAAGGCTGGGGAGCATTAAATGTCACTGCTGCTACAGCCAGTGGATGTGACTTTGACAGGCAAATACAGCAAGACCTCTTGTTTCAGAGGTGCCCCTTTGCAGAGACCATTCTGCAGAGGAGAGCTGTAGCTGAAAGAAGGGGAGGGTGAGAGCAGGGGGAAGGTGAGGGAGGTACAGATCCCACCATATCCCTTCCAGGCACTGGAGCAGCTCCCTTGAAGTCCCTGGGAGTCCTCTTTCTGCAGCATATAAATGGGTTAGCGTGGGCATCTCTGGTGTGGGATGCTCCGCTTCCCACCAGCTCCAGCTGAGTTTCCCCCCTTCTGCCCAGCGACAAAGGTCCCTGTGGGGGGAGGGCACAAAGTGGAGGGCTCCTCTGCTGCCCTGCCAGCCGCCTACTTGCACAAAAAGCCTAGGGCAGCAGGGCCACCTCCTTACCTGCTTTCCATCTGGAAAGAGGCAGTTCTTCCATCATTTAAAAAATGAGACTTGAGTACCCCAAAGCAGCTATGCATCTTGTTTTCCATAGTCTGAGCTTCTTTCCAGCACTACTCTGCCCTTGCTCTGAGGGACAGCCTCCATATCACCCTATGGCAGGTGGTATGTGCTCACATTGATCTCTGTATGACTCGATGCAAACAGCAAAAAGCACAGGAGATATTTTCCTGCCTCACATACACCGGTTGTATTGTCTCTGCTTGAAATGTCTCTCTGGTGGGATGTCCCTGGCACTTGCAAATGTGCCAGGGCAGCTGAGTGCCACTTCTGGAGATTGCTTAAGCAGATGCTGTGTGTAAAAGCATCTTCTGGGTTAAAATAGCATCCTGCCTCCTTGCCCCTAGGCTTGTTGGGAAGGGCTCATACTTCCAGGTGATCCAGCAGACCTTTGGGCTTCAAGAATTTCTGCTGGTAATGTACAGCTTGCACCAGAGCAAACCCAGCTGAAGGAGCACAGGGATGCCAGAAGCTGGGTACCTCTTCTTGGGGCTTCTGGTAACTGCTACCTGCCAAATAGAAAATGCGTTACTGAATCCATTTTAGCTTTCTCTTCCATGCCACCATTTCACACCTTTGTCCCCCTTCGGAGAGCTGCCAAGAACAGTGAAGATTTGAGAATATTTAGTTTTTACTTCCCTTGGCCTTAGATCTGAGCTAAACCAGGAGTGACAAGGGGGTTTCCTTGAGGACTGCCTTTCTTTTCTTCTCCAAATGCTCTCCCCACTCCTTCACAGGGATTTTGCTGCAACTAAACTGCAACTGTAGCACCAGCTCCAGCAGCCTCTGAAAGGGAGGCGAAAGGGGGAGAGGATCCGTCCTCCAGAAAGGAGAAAAACATCTCAGCATGTCTTTCTGGCTGTAAATGGTTAAGTGTTGAGAGAGCTTAGAAGCAGCTTGCAGACTCGCCTACAGAGCAGCACAGGCACAAAATACAATTAAAAGAGCAAAATGACAGCTTGGCACTGGAGGGCTTCAGAAGCCAGAAGAAATTATTTTTAAAAAAATAAATATATAGATCCATGAGGAAGTTCCCACAATGGCTGGGAGTGAAAGCCTGATCCGCTTGCAGATGGGGGGGTTCCCAATCGCTGTCATCTCCATCCCCCTCCCCTGCTCTGCCCCCGTTTCTCTCCCTCCTGCCAGGTGCAGCAGCTGCGGTGGGTGCCCTCCGAAGCACCGGGGGGGACAGGGAGCTTGGCAGCTCCTTGGCTGTGCTGAAAGTGACACTTGGAGACAGAAGAAGAAGAGGAAATGTCAGGGTGTCACCCTCCTGGGGCCTGGGGACCCATCAGCCAGGGGGGCATGGGCAGCAGGGAGAGCTCGAGCACACTGGCAGCTTTCTCTCTGCTTGCCCTTTCCACTGCCAAGGTCCTAGAGTAGCTGCGGCTGCTCGGGATACTCAGAGGTGCGTGCATGGCATCCCGCGCCCAGGGATGGCTGAGGCAAGCCAAGGGACACCCACACACAGCACTTCCCTCCCCGCCACACCATCTCTTGGCTAAGAAACGCTGTTTTGCCACTGAGCATGAGAGGGGACCTCCTGGAGTTTTGTCGGAGCTGGGAGGCAGCCCAGGTCCATGGCCAGCCTCCTATTAGAAGTCGCTGGGGGTTTCCCATTCTATGCCCCGTGCCCTGAGCACCAAACAGCCCTGGGACCATGCACACCACTTACTTTCCTAATGCCATGCACCTTTGCACTGTAAACCGGTGGAAACATTGTGTTCTCTTGTAAAATTGTATATTAAATCCCATGGGAAGGCTCCTAGCAGTTTTAAGGAAACAAAGTCCAGCACGGGTGCTGCTGGAGTATAACAAGTACTTCTTGCAGCCTGCAAAATGCATATGCTAAGTGTTTACTCTTGTCCTAAAAAGCTGCTTTTTGCCCTCTCCCTTGCTCGCAGGCAGGGCAGGCAGTTCCTGAGCCGCTGGCCATGTGCTAACACCAGCTGGCTGCTTGGACACTGCTGTTCCCGGGGCATCTCTTAGAGGGTGTTTTGGACCCCAAAGAGGTCCTTCCCACTGCAGCAACTCTTAGGTATGTTGCCCAATCTACGGTTCAGTTAATATCTCGCAAGCAACTTTTCCAAGTTCTCCAAGGCTTTTCTCATCTTTTCGCGAGAACGTGCTTCTTTTGCAGATTGCTCTGGGGTTGCTGGACCAGGCACAGCGATGCACCCTGCAGACAGGTGCTTTGGCACCCAGCTCCTGCTTGCTGGCCCCGCTGGAACAGCTCTGTACCATGGTGGTGGGTGCTGTCCTGGGGCCATGGGGGCAGCCTGAATTTGGGGGTGCCCTCCCTGTGCTCCAGACCCGCAGCAAGGAGGCAAGGGCACAAGCTGAGGGGCTCCCCAGGCCACGGGGCAGCCAAAAAGCAGTTTTCCTTCCTCTCACCCTCCATAAACTGCTGGTTGTACAAGGTCCTTGGGGCACTGGGGGGAACAGATTTTATGCCCAGGGTCAAGAGCTTTCCTCCCTGCTCCCCAGGGCACGCGCTTTCCCCTCGATCCCGTCAAAACCCATCATCCCGCAGCCCCACAGGTTGCCCACAGCCCTCCGTGCCAACACGCGGTTGGAGTAATAAAACCAAGACCCACTTGTGCCCGTTAGCTTCCAGCATCACTTCCACTGTGGTGGTGGGAATAGCACAGAGACCTGACCAGCAGCATCTCCACAGGCTCTGGGTTTAAGGCTATCCACCTTTGGGCTGTTTCAGATGGTACTCAGGGAAGGGAGCGCAGTTTCCCCCCGCAGTTGGTTGGCAGCTGGATGCTCAAGCGTTCCCCAACCGGGTGCATGAAGCCTGGCCTGGGGCTGGAGGTGGCTGCCCCAGCCAGGGCTGCTCGGATCAGGGTGAGATACAGCCTCGCCCGGGGCGATGCATTTTCGAGCTTCTGCCTGCCAAGGTACAGCACTTTGCAGAGCTGCCGGGGGAGAGAGGTGGGTGGGGAGAGTGGGTTTGGTTTTCTTCTGAGCCAGCTCCGATTTTGGAAAAGTTGCATCTGCATTTCAAACCTGAAAGCATCCCCTCCCCTTCTCCGGGGGCCTGGAGTGCCCCTGCGTTAACCTCTCCCGTGCAAGGAACCCCCCCAGGTTTTGAAACTTTAATGTCATAACCTGTTTGTCCTGTTTAAAGCACAGGGTAGGGCTGAGGAGCTGACAGATCCTGAGCAAGCTACGCCTCCAGCTACCCCGTGTCCTCATGGAGCAAGGGAGAAAAGGGGAGGAAAAGCAACCCTTAGAGCCTCACATTTTTCTGTCTCAGGGGTTTTTTTTTCTCCCCTTCAAATATAGCAGCAAGCTGGCATTTGGATGCAGTTCTTGGCTCTGTGAGAGCAACTCAGTAATGTGTTCAGCAGCATGTTCATCTGAAGGGTTTGGTCCCAGACCTGAGCCTGTGTGTGAAGGCAGCTCACAGTGATCCCTCAGATGAAAAGGCCCCCTCCTTATCTCCAAAATAAAGGCTGGCATCTCTCATCCTGACCCGCGTTGGCAACGTCTCCACGCACACGCGGAGCCGTGGGGTTGCAAGCGCTCCAGCGTACCTGCAGCCCAGCTGCTCAGCACCGGCATGCCTGCCCAGGCAGAGGCATGGGCCGATGGTTAGCGCTGGATACCAAAAATCCCCTCCTTGCTTCATCGTCCGGCTTTGCATGCCCCTGCCACTGCTCATCCTCAGGCAGACCCCGCTAAAGAGCTTAAAGCATGTGAGTTTTTGTGCTTGTGCAGATTGCGATGCCTTCGATAGCAACATACCAGGTGTATACATGTGCTGTGTTGCTTTGATAGGGGATGCTGAGCTTTGCTGCTCAGCCAAACATATGCCTGGAAACATGTGCTGTTTCCATATACCATGTATCTACACTCCTTCAACACAGGCATGGCATGTTTAATGAGGGAGGTAGGCAGTACCTGGATGTGATGCTGTTGGTATCCACAAGATAAACAGTCGAAAGAGAGATAAGTCACATTTTTCATGTCACCAGCACTGTGTCCAGCACGTGTTTTCTCTGGGATTTCTATCTGTTTAAGGTATGACAGAATTGGTCAAGATTACTTTCAAATACTCAAGGTCCTACATACTTGTAATATATTTGTAGAAATAAGGGATTTATGTTTTGTTCTGTTCTTTAACGATGAAGATAGTGCCAGTGTATTGGTTTGTGCGTGGATGTGATAAAGCCTGTGCCAGGCTAAAAGACAAATGCAGTCAGGAGTAGGCCACCACTGAACCCCTGGATGGTGTCCAGGCTCCCAGGCTGCAGGACTAGGTGAGCCCACAGTTGAGGTCAAGTGTAATCCTCTGCCCGTTTGCTGGTCAGGATCTGGCCCCAACCTGGTATGAGTAAGACGTCTGAGCAGTTGGCCAGAAAATATTTTAAAACCCACTTGAAGTGGCAGTGGGCAGTTACATGTTACCACACCTTGTTTTCTTCTGCTAGTCCTTACGACTCCTTTTGGAAACATGGTTTTAGCCCGAGTACAGATACAAAAGTCCTTTTGCACACACACAGGCACGTAGAGAGGTGAAGCCATAGGAGTTGGCACCTTCTGGGGAGGCGGCGTGCAAGGCTCGGTGGCTCAACAGTTGCACGACACGTGCCCGAAACAGTGCCAAGCGCCTTCGCCTTTTGGTAGTGGCAAACAGAAAGCCAAGCACCCGGGGCACCCGACAGGAAACATCTGCAATCAGTGAATCATAAAGCAAGCCGGTCGTGTTTTATCCCTTCTCTTTTTTTTTTATGACAAAAATAAAACGATAAGTTCACTTTGAAACTCGTTCTTGACTTTAGCGCCTAGGAACTTAAAACAAACTGGTTTATGGCCCCCCCCCGATATCTCTGCTTGCAGGTGGCAGAGGCAGGCTCAGCTTGATAAGATTACTGATACAGGGGCAAAACTGCGGTATGGAGCAAATGTGCTCATTAAGCAGGAATCTTAAGAAGTTAGGGATATTTGCCTAATGCCCTCCTCCTCCTCCTCCTCCCCATCGTCTCAGGGGCCAGGCAGTGGCCAGTCGCACAGGGTGGGGGAGCAGAGCGGCCAGGGGCAGAGCCAGGCTGCTCCTTGCCCAGGCTTGGCCAAAACTCAAGCAGGCACAAGGGGAGCAGGATTCAATGGGTCCCTTGTCATCGGGATTGCAGCCCAGGCTGGATGCAGGTCCCAAAAGGTCTTCAGGGCTGGTCCGGCAACCCTAAGCTAAACACCTACATCAGGCTGGCTTTGGGACTGCAGGTCTAAAGAGACCACCACGGAGTACCACCAGATTTAGGGTCATCGTTGCTTATGCAGAGCAATAACTTGCTCTGGGGTTAGTGCGTGATAAACATCTTAGTCATCGTGAGCAAAGATAGGGGAACGGACCTGCAACAAGCATGGCTCTGTTCTACCTTTATTTGAAGCTGTTAAGCAACCAATTTTTGTTGGCCTTTTTAGTGGTTTAGTGGTTGCACCAGGCATGTTTCGCTCTTGCCTTTTTTTCAGGAGGGGATAAAACTGTCACCGTGAAAGGAAATTAGTTCCTCGAACTCATTTCTCTCTGTTTTCTGCTTTTTGGCCAAGCATTTTTATATGCCTGGATTCAGAACTTCCTTCTTCCTTATTTATTGTTAATTAAAATAATAGTAACTGCCAGTTGCCGGGGTGGAAATAAGGGGGGAGGCACAAAATGACTGCCCATCAGGGATGGGGTGTCCTCTCCCTCCTTGCTCTGCTCCTTCCCTTCCCTGATGGAGCAGGTGAGACAGCCGGGGGCCCTAGGGCTTTGGATCTCTCCACCTTCTGCAGTTTGGGGTTGGAGTTTTACATGTCATTGGTAAGATATAACCCTAAAGAGCATAAATGTGGAAGGTCTCAGCTGAGCTAAAAGGATCACAGGGAGAACAGTTCCAGGTCAGAGGGGGCACAGATTTGGGAAACTCAAAGTCCTTCATGAAAGAGGATTTCTGGTGTCTACAGGAGTTTATTTGCTACCCAGCAGCAGTAACACCACCAAGAAAGAAACACCTGGAAACTTAAAGTGGGACTGCTATAATTTGGTATATTTATAACTTGGTTTGATTATATTTCTCAGCTTGGCACCAAACTTCCTTTGGGAACTTACCAAAGGGTAAGGACAGGTCCCCATCTCCATGGCTGCACCCCTCTCCATGCAGCGTGTCCTCTCTCCGGGGCAGCCTTCTCTCACCACATCTCGTCTGTCAGGTCCATTGCAATTACTTAGGGTAAAAGATAACATGCAAACATGTTGTTAGTATTCAAAGCGCCCTGCAATATCAGCTCGCGTAACCGCTATATAACAAAGCACAAAGACCGCAGATTACTGTTTGTGACACCGGGCATTGCCCAGCCCTGCGACTTGCCCAGGGAAGTGATACCAGATGTAAACACGAAGGCAGCACGATCTCTTTTGCATGTTAACCAAGCAGCCAGGGCAATCACGGACGCAGGCACGCCGTCTCGGTTTCAGTGAGCCGCCTGGTTTGCTCCCGCGGCCCGTACTGGGAGATGTTTCACCCCTGYGTCCTCCAGACCTGAGAGGCTTCTCCTCATACTGGCTCAGGTACTTCTTCTCCTTCACCCGCACAATCAAAACTACCAAGACTTTCCCCATCACCGATCTCTCAGTGCAATGCACTGCTCGGTGCTCTGCAAAACTCACCTCCACCAGCAAGACGTGCCTCAAGTGGACAGGGGGAGATCTTCACGGACCCTTTACTAAAAAAAGAGTGGCACCTCTTTATATGCCATGCCGAGGGTTGCACAACTGAGTTGCAAGGTGACAAGGCAAGGTGTCATCTAACATGATAAAGCACAATGCCGCAACAATATGAAGCAAACGGGGAAGGATGTACAGAAACAGAGAGCCCAAGTGAAAGATGGGAAAAGGAGTTGTTATGGCCTGGAGAGATGGAGGACCAGATTGAGGTGGGCAGGGGAGCACAGGGCAGGACAGGATAGGAAGTGCAGGGAGGAACGAATGGCACAGACTGTCTCCTTCCCTTGCTAGAGCCCCAGTCACTGCCTCTGCATAGAGCTGGCGAGGGAAGTGGTGTACCTCCTGCAGCAGCGGAGATGTGGCCGAGAGCACTGCGGAAGCAGACCCCTTTTGCTCAAAAGAACTGGCCATAAACAGGGTATCAGTTGGGCCCTTCTAGAAAACAAACAAAAACCACCCCAAGTGAAACTCTCTGACATTCCAGAAATAACAAATCTGCATCCCTCAGTGTCTAAATCACACAGGCAGGAGCTCAAGCTGGAACACGCTAGCTCGTTTCTGCCCTGTGCCGCGTTTTAGCCAGTTCTCCAAAGCAAACCGAAAGCCCTGGCTCCTCCTCCCAGGGAGCTGAACAGCCAGCAATAAAGACGCTCTAAATTACTGCGAGCAGAAGAAGTCTTGCTCAAGGCTGTGTGGTGCCTCGGCGGGGATCCATGTAAAGCAGCCGGCATGAGAGGACGTGACACGACCTGCCGCAGGAATTGTACTGAAACTAGGAGCATGTCAGAGCAGGAGAGCATCAGGGCAATGACTGATGAAGATTAGCCTAGATAGGGAGGAGGAATGGTATGTCAAAGAAGGAGGGGGGAAGTGATATGGCTACGGGGAAGGGAAGGCAGGGTGGAACCAGCGATTCGGGCTGGTGCCCTGCCAAGGTATATATATGTTAATTGAGCAATCCTGTTCCTCCGCTTCCCTGGCAGGTAACAAAAGGCATGTACGCCTCTATGGAAAGGGTGGATGAGGAATGCTCCACCAGCAGCGTGGAGCTGGTCCCCAGCAAAGCCCTCACCAGACGGGACCCCCCGCCCCAGGATGGGCCAGGGTTCACTGCAGATGCTGCCAAACCATAGGGGAGCTGCCTGGAATAAAATAAAATAAAATAAAATAAAATAAAATAAAATAAAATATAAACCAAAAAAGGCCGGTAAGCCAATGGCAGGTGTATATGAGGAGGGCTCACAGCCACTCATGGAGGGACAGACGTGGAAGGGCCCACAGGGGTTTCTGCGTTGCTGAGGATGAGGGAGCTGGTCAAGCACTCATGCTGTAGCAAGGAGAGGCTGGCCGCTGCCTCCGTAAGGCCCACCGCTTCACCTAGACACCTTTACACCCACGAAAGCAGAGCTGTGTTGCCAATGTCTCCATCACTGTTGCACAGCAGGACTCTGCCATCCTCTTCCCTGGTGGCCTTCAGCCCCGGAGCTGCTGTCTCCACGTGTTAGCTTTGGCTCTTCAGTCCAACGTCTGCACCAAGCGATGAGTATAAGTGTGTTTTCGTGGCATAGAAGAGGAACTCAGAAACATGCCCTCTCTAAACAGAAGCTGTGTTCTGCCGCACTGGCAGGCTCGATGCTGTGCTCTGGCATAAGGAGTATTACCCCTCCCATCGCAGCTTGGTTCTCCAGGTTGCAATGCTCCTCTTCTGCCACATACCTTTCTCTATAGGTTGGCTGCTGATATGCAGGAGTAAAGCAAAGCTGCTTGAATATCCCTAATAAGTAAGACAAGGGAAAGGAAAGGAAAGCCTAGGCAAGGCTAGAGATTCATGATCTGAAGTTATGGTTTTATCAAGACCAGCAGAGGCCATTGCAATCATTGATGCTCACCCCCTACAAACCATCTGAACAGCCAACCCAGACTCATAAGCCAGTACATAAAAGACAGTGAGGGAACCCTTTCTTGCTTTCATAACTTCTGTGTCTTCCCACATACTCAAATCTTCTTTTTAAAGTCTTTCTTCCTAATCATCATGGCTTGAGCAGGTCTTTGCATGGCCCCTAAAGGTGCCGAGTGCCTGGCAGGAGGGTTTCAGAGCTGCCCAACACCTCTCTATCACAAAGCCACAGTGCTGGTGCCCTTTGGGACCCAGGCTGTCCTCCCAGAAGGAGGACCGCAAATGTCCCCAGGGATGGCTGAAGTCTAGGGGTGTCCTTGAAGGGCTCTCACAGCCTGCAACGGCACATGAACCGCGTTGTCAGTTCTCCCTTAGGCATGCACTGGTTTTTGTTGCTGTTGGTATTGTTAGGTTTGTTTTCATATAGCAAATCCTGATGGCACCATTAGGATGCTAGGAAACACTCACCCCTCCAAGGCAGTGAAGAGAAAGGTATTAATTTGCTGTGTTACCYGCCCGCAGCCCATACATCACAGCTGATCCTTTCTGATGGAAACCCAGGACTGGGGGCCCTGGAGCAACAAGGGGCAGTTCCTTCTGCCGGGCAGCAGCCCTGCCTGCAGGAGGAGTGGGGCTGGGGCCAGCCGGCAGGTTAGTGAGCACAGGATGAATCCCCAGGGCCACTGCCGCTCCGTCAGAGAAACATGCCACAAAGCGCAAATTAATCCCAAGTAGCAGGGGTTCGGGTGGCAGCTCCCTCTCCATCTTCCCAGGGATTTCTGCGGGTGTCTGCAAGCTCTAATCAGCTCTTAAGAGCACTTACCAAATAGGAAGCACTTGTACCTCTTCACACAAGTATATATTCCTGACAAGAGGTGTGCAGGGCTCTGGGAGCCTTGCTGCCTTTCCGTGCTGCTGGGAAGCACCGGGATGGCTTTCAAGGAGAGAGGCTGCATGAGGCTCAGTCTCTGCTTTGTTGTTTGCCCTTGCCTAAGGAGGGCTAAAATACAAATAGGGCACCCAGAAATAAGGCATCTGCAGGTTTGCACTGCTCCATTCCTAGAAACAGTGTAAATCACGGCTTTGCTGGTGCCTGGCACGGGGAGGGTGAAATGAGTAATGCATTGCAGCGGGGCTGCCCTAGACTGAGGGGCATCCCAGGCTGGGAGCCCTCTGACTGCCGTGAGAGATCAGTGTGGTCCCCAGTCCCATCTCTCCTCCCTGTGTGAGTGTAGGCTACCAGCTCGCTTGCACCCACAGGCTGCCAAAAATGTATCCCTTGGGTGAACAGGGAGATGGATGTAGCAGYATGAGTTGCACTCAGAATAAGACATGACCAACCTGTACATTACATTACTGGGTATCAAGCACAGGCTGCATGGGGCCATTGGTATCTTCTCAGCTAGTCCAGGTCCACCCAGAGCAATGTCAGCCGTGATTCACCTCCAGCACCACACCCAGGATTCCCACTGTCCTTTCATCAAAGTGCTGTGATCTGTGACATCCAGGCAATGCAAAATGCACCTTTTGCACATGCATTGCAATTCTTGGCGTTGCTGGCAGGTCATCCATAGGTTACAACGTACAGSTGCCATTGCACGTTTCAGCAAACAGCACCTTGTCCTTCTATAAAACAGCCACCATTAGACACAGCTGACGCCCAGCATTTGCATGGATTTGATTACGTGGCAGAGTAGACTCGAGCCTTTCTGTTGAGAAGCCATAGAGAGAACATCTCATTTGCCTGCTCCTCCTTTTCACTTCCTGCCTTTGTGCAAACCAAGATTCTGACTGATGGTGCAATGAAAGACCCCCTTGGCAAAGCGTAGCCCAGAAGGAGTGCAGACCAGGGGAAATCACAGATTTGCCATTCATGCCATTTCTTTACCGCAGTGCTCAGACTCCTTGGTGGGCCATGCAAGGCAGCCGGCAGCCCAGGTTTGCAGGGTCTCTGCCCAGCCAACAGCATTTCTACATCCTCCTGACCCAAAAGCAAAATGGTAGCGATGACTTGCCAAGAAATAATTGCATGAATTTTCATGAGCCCGGTTTTCTTTCCGTTCTTGCCTATCTCCATTATTTGACCCTTGGGGAAGAGGCATAAATGAAGATCCCTCAGATAGTTCTGTCATGCTGATGGATCTATTTTGCCATTTGAATGCAGAAGAGAACTGATGCTTTCACATCAATGGGGTGAAATACGCTCTGTTCCTTGAAGACTGATGCAAGAGCAGAGCCTCTGAGCTTTCTGTTTTGAACAGCTATACAACACCACAACAAAGTGGAATTGACCCTCCTCATTGTTGATGCAAAATTATGTGGTACTGGTAAAACAGAAACACTTCTACAAGAAAGATTTTAGCTATAAGCAGGAGAGAGTCTTGTTTGCTGGGTGGAAATCATGAGCACCACGGCTCTTCTTAGGTCATGCTTTGGTTTGACACCAGCTCTGCTCTCACTGCCTGAACCTCTGATTTCCCACACACACATCTTTACTCTCCATTCCGTTTTCAGCTGAGATGAACAACAGCAAATGGTCACAAACCAGCAAGGTGGGGAGGGAGAAGGAGGGCATGCACACTCTGGGGTGGTGAAACAGTATTAGCATGAAGGAAGGTGCAAAAGGCATCACTGCAGACCTGGTAGAGGGAAATCACATGCTGGAACCTGTTTAGGCTTAGAGAGCTGTTTTTAGCATCGGTGCCACTATTAGCCCCACATATCCCATAAACAGAGAAATAGCGTGGAGCAAGATGTTAGCAGGTCACCATTACAGGGGGAAAATGCAGCAGGACAAATGATGATCATTCTCATCCAGGGACACAAACATGCGAGTCATCCAGACAGCAAGTGCAACAGGGACACAGAAGCAGTGAGAGCGCCATTGGATCTCTTATTAAAGTAACATTCAGCAAAACTGTACGTTTCAGAGAGAAGCTGGGCTCTGAAGGGATAACTTTAAGTGGCACCAGACTTTGGGCAGTCCAAACATGTACTGCTCAAGCAATGCGGGTAGTGTGCGCACAGGGCCCAGTGCTTGCTGCACAGCTCTCTTTTGGGATGTGCATATTGTGTGACCACATTTGAGGCACCTGTTTTTGAAAATGTAGCCCCAGGGCTTTATTTTATAGCTGTCTTTGGTGATAAACACTACCTCCAACCAGCCGAAGAATGCAGCTACGAGTGCGGCCAGCTGCGAGCAGAGCAATAGCTCATGAAGTCACTTTATATAGCACGCTCTCCCAGAGGTCTCCAGCTACTTTGCAAGCAGAGATCAACCCTGTCATCCCTGTTGGTATAAAAAACAGCCAAGGCAGGGGAAGGTGGAATAAAGTCCCAAAGGTCATGCAGTAGATCGGTGGCATAGTGTGGCACCTTGCTTGCAGACTTTCGGTGACCTGTGTGCAAAAGAGGTCTCAGGAGCTACCCGTAAGGCTGGATTTTTCACTGGGCACCAGAGCAAGTACAGGGATCTTTCTGAAACTATCCCATTAGGAGGGCTTGAGCACATTTGTAATACAGCTGCCTCACCCCTTCGTAGACAAGGTTTCATCCATCGAATTGCACCAGCCTAATCAAGCTGCTGGGGCCTTTCCTTAAGCGCCACMACTCTGTGCAATGAGGGAGCGGGACTGGAGCTGCCGCCCTCCAGCCTGCCTGCACAGGGATGCACCTGCCTCTCCCTTAGCCCAGCAGGACACACATGCAATGGGAAATTGCCTGGGTTTGGGGTTAATTGGAGGGAGATTGTTTTAAAGGACTTCTTAAAATTCTAAAACTGAGTCATATAGGAAACTCTATATATATATGCACGCACGCACAACAAAGCTTTAGAAGCCTTTAGAGCATTCAAAAGAGGTTTAAGGGCTGAAGTGTTGACTTGGGTGCCTAAAGACACAGACAACTCAGTACCTAAAAATGTAGATTATAATCTAGGAGGCTTCTGAAAAGCTCAGTAGGTGCTCAGCTGCTATATGGGCCTGAATCAGCTAGCAAACCCAGCCCTCAGTCAGCATTGCTAATACATACTTAGCCAGTATAACACGTCTGAAGAAGCATTTTCATCCATGTTACACTCAGTAAAATATTATAGCATCAGTACAGCTCCTTTGAAGAGATCCTTTAAGGACACAGGTAGCATGGGAAGCAGAAAACATATCTGTTATGCAGAAAAGATTATTGCAGAAGAAAAAAACTACAGACTCGTGTTAGTGGTCCTCTGCTGTGACAATGAACTGCAGCTGGGGGTGACAAACTTCTCTTCTCTGAATCATTCCTGGGTCAGGTTTGCTGAGATCTCAGAGAAGCAGAAACTCAGCCCGTGGTGAGGTTCCTCCTGTTTCTTTGATTTGCTTCACTCACACAATCTTTCACAACCAAAACTTCAGCTCCTGCTCAGCAATGCTCCAAAGAGCTGGCCTGGAAGAGCTGCATGCTCTGCTTTGAAGTGTTTCTTATGAGTAAGCTTTATCCACTTTGACAAGGGATGTTTATTGACATGACAAAGCATGCTTATTCTGGTCTCAGTGTAGTCTAAACTGAATAATAATTTCAGAGCAGTTACTATGGTAAATTAGTAAATGCAGCGGAAGCAGTTATTTTGAACAAGTGGCTTATGGTATTCATGCTGTCAATAGGGCTTTCCACTTCTGTTTCCAAAGAAAGCTCACAAGATAGGTCAAGGTCTGTGCATTTTTGGGGTTCAACCTTCATCCCTTCTTGCAGAGGTTGGCACCAGGCTTGTAACAAGCCACATTGCACAGGTGAAGCAAATGCCAAATATCTTTGCTGAMGATTGATGGGATCATAGTGGTCCAGCATCACTCCAGCAGGACACGGCTGGGGTGAGGATGGAGAGGACCTCCCCAGATGAAGGAAGGAAGACCACTGGGACAGCAGGACGGGGTTTAGCCTTCCCACTACAAAGTGGAGTCCATCATCTGGCTCAGGGGTGACAAGTGGCACATCCCTGAGGGAAAGCTTATGCTACCATGCACCAGCATTGCAACCCATCCTCCTCCCGCCCAGGATGGAGGGGACCTACAAAGCCTGGAGACACCTGCAAACTTGGGGGAGCAGTGAGGGACATGGGGACACCAAAGGCCATGTCCCCCTTGCCTGGGCCAGGGAGAACGAGTGGTTGGGAGGGCCAGCCAAATAAGTTACCCACACACACGGTCTCTCCGGTCTGACTCTTGTTTCCTGGAAGAAGTTTTATTGCCACTGAAATGCTTCAAGCTCTGTGAAGCCTTTGCCAGCTGGAATCGTCTCTTTGCACCTGTCTTTTTGTTTACACAAATCCCTTCTCTAATAGAGCTAATCACTCCACTTTGATAAATCTGCCAGGCCCCTGATATGAGCTCCCTCGGCGCTAAACAAACAGACCATTGTCTCGGCAGGGCCAGCCAGCCTGTTAATGGTTAAACTGGGAGCAGGCGGGATGGGGGGAAGGAGGCATCGGCCGCAGGTGGCCTTTCCCCACCCCACCCCCCCTCAAATCTGCAGGTTTCCCCATCCTTTGCAGGGGCTCACAGCTCTGCATGGGTCCCTGCTGTCAGCTGGGGGCCCTGAGCATGGTCTCTGACTGCTTGGGGACATGCAATCCATTGGGGAGCATCTAGCACCAGGGCGTGGGGTAGCACGGCCATCCCTGAAAGAGGGGTGATGGGGCGGGGAGAGGTGCTTTTAGGATGTACAGAGAAAGACATTAGGCAGGAGAGAAAAAAGTTAAGGCAGACTGAGGAGCAGGCCAAGAAAGTGAGTGTCCTAAGTAAGGATGGGTGACTATCAAAAGGAGAAAGTTGGAGATAGAAAACTGAAAGCTTGGGCATAAAATAACAAAACCTAGTTTTGAAGCAAGGGACAGGAGACATTCGACTTTCCTCCAGCAGCTCTCCTCCAGCTTTGGAGACCTGATCAATGCCAAAACCTCGGACTAATGTAACACCAACAGAGCACTGCTGCACCCACGTAACCCTACTTTAAGGTGGGTGATGCCATCATGAATACAATTTAGCTGCAGATTTCCCTCCACTGAGGAAGCACTACAAGAGCTGCTCCACACCACAGGGCCTTGGCTGGTTGATTTTCAGCTTGTGTTGCCAAACCAGACTTTTTGGATAGTTAGCCACCTCCAGTGACACAGGCTAACCAGACTCTTCTGCGTGCGTAAGATGAGCAAATGCAGCAGTTTTGATGTGCTGTTTCACGGCAATTGAGCAATGCCTGCAAAATTTGGTCATGCAGTCTAGCTCCAAGGTAGAGCAGCAAACAAGCGTTAGCCGCCGGCCCTTTGCTGGTATTAGCTGCATCTGTAGGAAGATCTTTGAATATAATAGCCAGGAAAGCTCTTTAGCAAGTTGTAATCGGCCCCACAGTATTCAGATGAAACCAGTATACCGTTTACGCCACCTAACAAATCCATCAGCACCGGTGGATGATTTCTGAATTGCTTTGCTTGGGCCTGCTGTGTGCCTCAGGCAAGCGTTATTTGTGTAAGCAGGGAGACAAGAGGTGCCCCGGAGGCAGCTCTGGCAGCCTCAGTTACAMTCCAAGCACCGGACAAGGATTCAGCCCTGTGCCCCATCTGTGTTTGCATCGTATCCAGCCACCCACATTCTTGCTGCCATCACATAACCCTGTGTGCCTTGATGTGCTTCATGTCTAAAAGGGAAGAAGCAGCTCCCAGATTATTGTTGCTTGGAGATGCTGTGCATAACTGGTGTCCTTAGGGTCTCAACCTAAAATGCGTGCACCGGTGTGTCAATGCTTTAGGTCCCTGGAGCCACACTCATGAGAGGTGGAGAGCTCTTCAGCCAAGGTTGGCACAGGTTTTGGGCTGGAAAGGGGGGAGGGAAATGGCACCAGAGCTGCCACAGCATCATCCACCCCTGAGCCCCTGCAAGCACTGGTGCTGTTTGCCGGAGGTGCCACACACTTAAGACCCGGAGAGTAACTCCCTGCTGGGAGGGGCAAGGTGGCTCGCCGAGAGATTGCCAAACCGGATGATTAGGGACTTGTTCGTGCATGGTCTAATCCTTCTCCACTGCTTGTGTGGGTGCAGGAGCCTTCCAGCTCCTTTATATCCACCCCCAGAACAGGACAAAACTTGCGCCCGAGGAACTCGGCAATGCAGGAGAGCCGCAAGGTCAGGAGCCTGGCAGCACCCAGCAAGGAATTACGCACGGTACACGGAGAGAAAACAATAGCGAGAACCAAGAGTGATACAAGACTCTAAGAGGTTTAAACCACCAAGAGCTTTAGAAAGCATGCAGATCGTCATGCATCATCCAGGAATGAAGCGGTAGGGGGAAGGCAGAGCGGACACGGGGCTGGCACCCAATGGGTTTGGGTGCGAGGGCTGGCTTTGCCGCAGGACCCACAGACTGGCTCGCATGTCCCGCACCCAGCATCGCATCCCCTCCTGCCTCCGCGGGCGTGCAGCACCCACTGCGACGCAGCCCCATGCCGGCTCGCCTCCCCGGCTGCTTGGGGCACGGGCACACGGCCGCACACGCGGCAAGAGGAATTTTTTTTCTTCTCCTTCCCCAAACAATTAATGTCAATGCGGAGAGGCAGGTGCTCCTGGCGCGATGCCCTCCGTTTTGTTTACAGAACACTCCTTGAAGATTATTTGTGTTGAAATCTTTTGGCTTTTCTCTCTCTCCCTCTTTTTTTCCCCTCCTGTTTCCCTCCCCCCATCTTGTTAACATTCTTCCAGCCAGTTTTCGTGCCCTGCGGGCCCTGGGCGACAAGCCCGGCTGCAGCCTGCAAAGCGGCGGGGAGCCCCGGCAGGTCTCGGCCCCTCGCTCTGCCCCAGGCCGGGGGAGAGTGGAGAGGGGCTCCTCTGGCAGCATCCCCCCATTTCTTTGTGGCTGGCGGAGAGCGGAGCAAAGGGGGCCATTGTCCAAGGGCTGCTGCTGACCCCACCATTTCCATCTGAAAAGCCACTTCCATGTGAAAGGAGCTGCTCCCAGTCCCCTCCACTTTGCTGTGGACCCCCGCCTCACCCACCGGACCCCTTCCACCCTTCTCCTCTTGCTGGCTGTGCGCTCAGGCTGCCTGCCCCCTCCTCGTCCCTCCTGTCCTTCCTTCCCTCCTCTTCCTCCACCCTCCCCTGCACCAGCATCCTCCTCCTCTCCCCCTCCCCCTCCAGCTCGGGGACCACCAGTGCGGGTTGTCCTGGGTGAAAGAGAGGGGAAGGAGGTGAGAAGAAGCAGGGCAGCTCCAACCAAAGCCTTCAGGGGGATGCGGGATGCTCATCTCTCCCTGGAGCATGAAAAATCCCAGCTGTGGCTCTGCAGAGCTTTTCACTTGCCTTTGTTACCCATCTCAGCCACAGAAATCTTTCAGCAATGTTTATAAAAAGTTAGCATGGGGTCAATGGAATAAGCACCGCCTCTTTTCTTCAAACCCTCTTAAAAGCATGCCTTTTTAATGGTAAAATGCATGAAAAATTAGATAGCTGGCTGTATCACCTTCCTGAGAGGTATGTATAGCAAAACCAGGGATTTACCAAAAGAAAATCACCCAAGTTCTTGCATTAAAAGCTTTTACTGCCTTTCAAATCCACTCACTTGGGTGCACATTTCTACTCGTCGCTTCCACCAGGCGCCGGGCGGATGAGGGTGAGGCTTCGGGAGCGCCCCTCGCTCTTGTCCACCCCTGCCTGGTCCTCACTCTGAGTCACCCTTGGGGACCATGGAGCCACCGCCACGCRCCCGTGGCATTTCGGAGTGAGTCACCCAGGTGAGACAGACAGATTATAGAGAGCTTTGTGGCTGTCTTCTCACCATTTCAAAACAGAAGGCGGCCAAAACAGGTTTGAGGCAGCGTTTGAAGGTTGCAGAAGATTGAGACAAAAGGCAACAATGCACTCATTTTTTTAAAAAAGGAAAAAAGAAGTTGGCGGTGCTGAAATCTGCCATAAAAATTCCCACCAACTTCACCCTCACCAAAATTTCACCCCACGTGCTGGGTATGGCTCTGCTCAGCAGCAGCCTGTGCTCCTCCCTGCAGTGCAGAGGGGGGCTCCCAGCAGCTCCCCGTCTGAAGGAGTCCATTGCAAAATGCTGAGCGAGCATCACTAACACCCACTCACAGGGAGAAGGCGACCTTGAATGGCATCTGCGTCCACTCAGCTCCTTCTTCGGGCTCCCAAGCAGCGGTCACCAGGCTGAACTCTTGTTCCACCCAGTTGCTGAGTTCTGGTAAACAACGAAGGATGCTCTGGATAAACTGTTACAGCAGTATAGCTCAGCCAAATATTTCTCTGCCTGTAAAATAAGCAAACAAACAACTGTTTAAGTTGATTGGTAGGAAAAAATGGCACATTGCAGAATAAACTCCCAAGGCATTAAGAAACCACATGGAGAAACTGCCCAGCACAAAATGAGACATGCAAGCTTTTATGCTTTGCAATTTATAGGCACCACATGAGCAGGACAGCTGGGTGTAGTAGCAGCAGCGAAGGGATTTACACAGACTGGTATAATATTTCCAGATGGGTCTTTAGCAAGAGAGATGTTTAAATCTTCATCTCAAAATGACAGGCCCAATGACTTTCTGTCACTTTGTTATGGTCATGTCGTCGTCTCTGCTGCTGCTGCTGTTGGTCCTAGCCCAGCAGCCAGCGTTTCTGCCAGCAAAATATGTCTAGCTGTCTTGATTTTGGTAGCGCTTTGTCCCATTTACTGCTGAACTGGGTTCAACATCTCCGACAGGTTTATCACGGCAGAAATATTCCAACCAGCCAGGCAGCGAGGGCAACCGCCGTGCAAGCCATTGGGCAGCCAGCAGCTAAGGCAGCCAGCAAAGAACTGCCCAGCGAGCTGCAAGTGGCTCCTCCGCCATTTCTTACTTGTCCTGGAGCACGGTGGGCTGTGCCTTTGCGGGGGATTACTGCACGGCTCAGATGCTCAAAGTCACCCCCTTCAGCCTGGTGCCTCCGAACACCCCCACGGCAGAGCGAAGCCCCTGGCAGCAGCGTGCTGCTTGTCAGGTCGCGTTGCTCACGCAAAGCACGCAGTGCTTCCACCCACCACCACCACATTTCCCCCGGCGAGAGCAGCGCTGCTCCAACACACTGCACGTGGGCACAGCATCCCTCCTCACACCAGAGCCAGTGGTGCCTGCCCATCGTTTATGTAGCCTTATTCTTGTAATCCWTGCCCTCTTTTTGCAGGGAGCTGGGTTTTGAAACAGGCTGATTGCAACGCAGAAATATTTCTTGCTGAGCAGATAGGTTCATTTTCAGACCAAGATGTTGGTCCCCATTGAGGAAGGCAGCTATAATGCCTGGAAGAGAGACCAACAAGGCAGGCAGCTGCCATGTCGCAGCACCCGCCTCCTCGGCTGGTCACAGCAGGGGAGAGAAGCAGCCATGCCAGCCCTGATAGTGCTGCCCACATGCACACACAGAGGGAAACAGCAAGACTCAGCCTCCTCCGTAGCCCTGTGTGACAGCGCAACGGGGACAGGGACCGTGCCCACAACACGGGGTCTGCTTTTCTGCCCGGTGATGCCAAGGGAGGTGCATTACATATATATAGCGTGTGCCTCCATCTGTTTGCATATTTGCATGGATCTCAGGGGTAGGTGTTTTCTGGGAAGAGAAGCTGTCAATGTTGTGAGGTTTTTCAGGGAGCTCCCCCCACCCTTGGCAGGAGCATGGAGTTCCTCCAGGCTGCACCCCACAGGCAGAGGCTTTAATCCTGGGGTCGGACAGTTGGGCAAGTCAGATCTATGCTTTTGAGCAGCCGTCCTGCATCTTCAGGCATCTCCATGCCAGCACCAGGATGGGGCGAGAGAGGTGGCCATTACAAGGCTCTCCACAACCAGGCAAGCAACTGAAGTGTTTCAATAGCAGCTTCCTTTTGAAACCAGTAAAGCTAGCGAGCAGTTTCAGCTAATCCTTCCCTCGGCACGTACGGTGTTTGTGTATATGCATGGCTGGCTGGCTCTCCATGTGTGCATGGGGGAATGTTAAACCCCCCCCAAAAAAGAAGAAAGCAGGGCAGAAAACCAATCCCCCAAGGAGCAATGGAAATTGGTGGATGGGTTTTAGCTACGCGTTTTTTTACCCAAGAAAGCCGGCTCTGCAAAGGACTTTCTAACTCATCGTCTGGGCCCAAGACTTCCTTGTAAAAGGCTGCYGGGCTTGTTGCAACATATTCCAGGTGTGTAAGTGATGCCCTGCCTTGCGCCTTTCACAGCACAGAGCCCGGGGCCTCGAAGCGAGCAGGGAGGAGGAGGGAGGGAGAGGTGCGTGTGTTCAAATTAAATGAAGCAGAAAGAGAAAGCTGGAACCCGCAGCGCCTGGGGCACCACTAATTGAACAGGTTGAACCTGATAGCAGCACAAGGGAGGCAGCAGGAGGGATCTTCCAGCTCCCGGCCGGTGGTGCGGAGCCGGGCACGGGTCAAGAAGCCGAGCTTGAAAAGCTCAGGTGGTGGGAGAGGGGGGACAAGGTGAGGAGGAGGCTTATTTGGGGCTGGAGGAAGGAGACTTCAAAAGAAAAAACTAATTCTTCATTAGCATGACAAAGGGAGGCAAAGGAGAGAGAGGGCATGCATACTCTTACTCCACTGGCTCCTGAGGTCCCTAGCTATTGCCCAGGATGCAGTGGGTGCCCCCCTTGCTGGGATCAGCTCTGTCCCAYGGGGGGACCTGGGGATGCAGAGATGCACGATGAATGAGCACAGAGCCGCTCGGCAGCCCTGTGCCCAGGGGCTCTGGGGGCTCCTCCCTTGACCCATCCTCCGTAGATCCCAGCTAACACAGCATCCATGCCCCTTCCTTCCCCAGTAGTGCCCCAATTGCAAGGATGTTGTCCAAAAGCCAGGGCACAAGGACAGCTGTATTCTCCTTCCTAGTCTTAAATGAAATAAAAACCACCAAAAATCAGGAAAATTCCCATTTTCAGGCTTTTTTTCAAGATGGCCTCACTAGACAGTTGCCCAAGGCTTGCCAGCTATTTATTCTGGAGGGACTCGAGGTACAGGCTGGTAACATTTTCCTCTCGGCTCTGATTTGAAGAGTCAGCCGAAGGGAATGGCGGGACCCTGTGGGACAGAGAGGTCCTGGGGCAGGAGGGCTTGCCTTGGGAGAGAAGGGGGAAAGTGGGGAGCATCCAGGCAGCCCCCCAAGGAGGGCAGCAGCAGCAGGACTTGCAGGTGCCTGCACAGCCCCAGTGCTGAGAGTGGCCAGCGCCCTCTGGGTCCCTCTGCTGTCCTGGGCACACCACGAAGGCCGTTGCCTGCTTTTTAAATAGCAGCAACTTATTGGGAAGCTGGGAGACAGGGGAAGAGGTGGTCAGAACTGCAGGAGCTTTGCAATTCAACAGCAATTCTCCATCACTGCTCAAGGGTGCCAGGCAAGGGCTTGCCTTCCTTTGCAGTAGTGATGGATGGCAGCTGGAGGAAACACCCCCAATTTAGTTAGTGATGCCCAGGAAATTAGCAGCAGGAGCTCTGGCCTCTGCCATCTCCCAAGCTCTGGGACCGCTGTTTCAACCCCCAGAGGCTGCAGGAGCTGTCACCCATTGCCATTGCCCAAGGCGACAAGCCACAGGCTGTGGGGCTTTACTCGCTCATCTCCTGTCTGCCTCCTACCCTGCAAGGAAGCCACATCGCCACTCTCTCACCTGCAAGGTGCTCCCTGTCACCCTGTCCTGCGTGGGAGCCGGTGGTGACGGGGTGCTGCAGAGGACCTTGCCTGCACTGCCATGATGCCCTTGCATCCACTCCCACTTTCTGCTCCTGTCTCAGCCCTGTTTGGAAAGAGAGAAGGCTTCCTTGGTGGGAGAGAAATGGCTCCCAAACTTTGCAATGCTTGCAGGGCCTAGAAGGTCATGCCTCTTTGGTTTTTCCTTTTTCTTTTTTTGTTTTTTCCTGTTTTCCCTCCCTGTGGCCTCTGCATCACAACCCAGTGAAAAATAGCCTGAGGGGAGAAAACATTGCATTGAGGAGACGAGCCCTTTGCTACTAATGACTCTGGCAAAAATAGGTGGCATGGTAACTCAGTGTCCTTTCTGGACCTCATTCCCAGCCGCTCGGTGAGCTCTGCAGCTCTCCCCCACCCTGGGTCCCCACTGGTGGCCCCATGGCAGAAGCAGTCCAGTGTGGTCCTCAGCACAAGATCCATGGACACACCTCTGTCGCCCGCTGCTTAAAACAGGGCAGTTCAGGTGCACCCCGAGGTGCAAAGAACAGTTTAGGGGTGGTTTGTCAGGATCTGGGCTGAAAAGCTGCGTTGAGCTCGCGGTGTTTTCGTGGGTAAGCTCTTCAGGGCAGGGACTCTGCCCGCCTGGGTGCTTGCTCACTGGACACCACAGTGACTCCACGCTGCTAATTCAGACCTGTAGGCATTACTGCAATATAAACTGTGAATAGTCATCACGATAATTAATAAACATGCCGAAACAAAAACGTTCTCCTCATTTAATTAACGTCGGTCTTCAGCAGCTTTATCTTGGGGTGAGTGGCTACTTTGTTGGTGCTCTGCCTTCGCACTGTGCCTTGCCCTCCATGGCTGGGGCGGGCAAGTCTTCGCTGTGCAGATGGGAAAGTCTCTTTTTCGCTCAAGCTGCTACCAAATGACTTTGAACCAGCATCTTGCAGACTGCCTCTCACCTGAGAGAAAGGCTACAGCAAGAGAAATAGCAGCCGGAGAAGCCCGGTAGCTATCTTTACCTTGCCCAGAATAGAGGCTGAGTACATCCAGGGACAAGCATTAGAGCCAAAGGAAAACAAGAAACAGAAAGTTTTTGGGCGAGCAGGCTTAGAAAGAGGCTTATAAAATAATGCATGGCTTGATGTGAGAAGCTGTCAGCCCCTTGGAGCAAGGGACATGAGTATGTACGCTGTACGTGGTTCCCCTAAGGAGCACAGTGCTGCAGGGGGGCATTGCAGGTTCAGGAGCAGGGGGGTTACCTGCGGGCTGCAGAGCCTCCCCAGCATAAACCAGGCACTGGCTGGCAATGTTCAAACAAACTTCAGGTATAGCTGGGGAGCCACAAGCATTAGGTGTCGAGTCCTCACCCCTCGCCCTGAGCTCACAGCCGGGTTTCTAAGGGGCTCTGAGCAGCATTTGGGTAAAGTCTCCGGAGAGGAGACCTGCCACCCAGGTGCCCCGTGCAAATATATTCCCGGCCAGGGACATTGCACTGGCTGCACCGAACACCAAGCTGAGACGGCTGGAAGCGCACAAGGAGCTCCAGCCTTGCTCGCGACTCCCTCCCACCCCACTTATCAGGGCGGCTGAAGGCTCAGCCCTTGACCCCTTGCAAGCAGATGGGGTGGAAAGGCGTCCCCGCGGGCTCGCACGGCCCCAGCAGGAGCAGGGTGGGCGTTCGCCTGCCCCATGCTCCAATCTCTGCCGCTTTGAAGAAGCGCATCTGTAATCTTTACGAGGCCTTGGAGATAGGAGCGCTCCGGGTACATGCTAAACCATGCCGGCCATCTGCTCCCTTCTCCCTCTGCTTTCCTCCAAATCCCTCCCTGCTGACCCAATCCGAGCCGCAGTCGTTGTCATCGCAGTGAAGGTTTATAGGGCCGTACCTGCCAACAGCGAGCCAGGTCAATTCAAGGTCCTGGGCTCCTTCCTAAGGCAATTGGGAAGGAGGTAACAAAGGGGAGGAGAGCAGAGGGACAGACGAGCCGGGAGCCCAGGCAGCAACTGCAGCCAAAAGGGTGGCAGGACAAACGGATGAGCAAGGCTAGTGCTCGGTTGTCTCCTGCTTGGCCTCATCCTGCCATCGCCCTAATGCTTTGTGCCTCCAAGAAATGCCCTGCTCTGCTGCAGGGCTTATTGGGGAAATATGGACCAGAGGGGCCATCAGAGCTGGCACCAGGGTCAGGGCAAGCGTGTAATTCCCAGGGTCTTGTTGCTGCCTGTTCAAAAAGGGATGTAAAACATACACAGCGTGCATTGTGGAGGGCAAAATGGGGAATATAAGGGAAAATAGAGGGCTTTTGACACCTGAGTTGCCTGGCTGCGTTGGGCTCTCAGCCCAAGCTGGGCACTGCAGTGGCCTCAGAGGCATTTCCCAGCAGAGCTCACCCTGGGCAGCACGGAGGTTTTGGGCTTGCCAAAACGGGGCCGGGACAGGGGTGCTGGGGACCGGTGTGGTGTGAGCAGGCTCCACCGGTCCGCCAGCCATGCTCTCTCCCTCCATTGAGATGCAGGAGATAGGGCTGCGGCTCGCCCGGCCGCCTGGGTGCACTGGGGATGCAGATGTATGTGCAGGCTCTTGCAGGCTCAGGCTTCCTGATGGGGATCTGCTGTCCTCCTGGGTTTTTAATGAGAACTTCTTGTAATCACCCCTGTAAAACTCAGGGTGGGGAGCTGTTACTTATTAACATCCGTTGTCTCCAGGGAAAGTGGAACAGGGGATCTGCTGGCAAAATCAGTGTCAGATGGGCTGCAGCACGCCATAGTATGGCACAGAGGTATGCACACCCACACATGCACGTACCCACACATGTGTGCACGCTCGTCCTCTGGCTGTCTGGTGTGAGATGCCATTGCCAACCCACCTCTGCCACCACGTCCTTGGGTTTCTGCTGGTCCTAGAAGTTCTTTGCAGCAGCCTGCAAAGCAGGAATGATAGCAGAGGTGCAAAAGTCCTTTCTGGTGATTAATACATCATGTGTACAAAGAAGGTCTGTGGTGAACGGAGGCTGGAGCCGGGATTAATTGCATACCTTGAAGTGGAGAGATTTATGTAAGGAAACAGACTTGGCGGGCTGCCCCGCTCCGGGCTGTGTTTACCTGCCTGCGCCTCCACACCTGTCGTGCTGCAGCAGCAAAATATTATTTAATAATATTTGAAGGGAGATCTTAATAGCCATGCACCCTCCCCGCCTCACCCCACCTCCCCGGGTGCCGTGGTGAAGCTCAGCCTTGCTTTTCCAGCCTCTTCGGTGGGCACCTTGGGCAGCGAGTCAGCTTCCTCCCCCGCAGCGCTCGCCTGCAAGGGGCAGCCCCATGGCACCCTTGAAGCACCCATGAGTTGGGGTGAGGAGGGATGGGGTGGCTGSAGAAGAAGATGAAACAGGCTAACGCTGGAGGCCATCCCCTGAACTGATGCTAACCCAAGTGGCTCCCCCAAAATCCACGCACAAAGCAAGCCTTCCTCCTCCTGAGCATGAAAACACTGACTGGATGCACAAACATTTGCATGCATGCAGGACTGCAGGCATACATACATACATACATACATACATATATATATGAACAACACAGTTCAAAATGTTCATAATGTCCATTCAAATAAGAGACAAATATTTGGTAAAACCCTGTTCAGAAATGCTTGAGCATGAGGCTGTTTCTTGAAAGGGATTTGGCTATTAATTGCAGTTTGTTTGTTAATTTGCATACTTATCAGCAAGGGACAAGACCAAAAAGGGCCCCATGGGCCTCTAATGGGAGCACGTGCAGCTTTATTTCTTACCAACAAAGCCTCTTGGTGATTATAAGCAAATATATAGAGGGAGCACTAAGAACTGTTGGAGGAGGGAAAGGAGAAGTGCATCCCACCTGCCAGAGCACGATCTCTTCCACCAGAGCTTCCCTCCTGGGATTACAAACCCTGGGTCGGTCTCTACTGAAGGTGCTGGCTGTTTCACATACTCCCCTGCTGCCACAGCCGGTGTGTGACCCATCAGATGCTTGCCCCGAACTGACAGCCTTGCCTGCCCGAGAAATGCAAACCCCAGCAATGAGCTGCCACCACGCAGGCAGGCAGGCGAGCAAACCCTCACACCCAGAGGTTTTAAACTTTGGCCTTGAACACCTTCAAGTAGAAAATACCCTGCGTTAACACAGAGCACGGTAGCAAAACGCCGGGTGTTAAGTGCAGGTGTAGTTCAAACAGTCTCGTCGGCTTTTCCTCCTCAGCCTGCCACAGCGTGCCAAGCCGCAGTGCCTGGGAGCCCCATGCACGCTGCTGAGGCTGGGCCGAGCTCAGGGCAGTGGCTCCATTTTAACCAGGAACCTGAAAAAAATCACAGGAGACTTGTTTTCATATAGACATGCTACCTCTGTCCCAACAGCACGCAAGGTGCGCCATGCCGCATTGGGGCAAGCCGCGCTGATGTTTGCAAGGATGTCAGTCTGGGTTCAGCTGAGCAACCCCGAATATAAGCACTTGGCATAGGCAGAAATGGGAGCACCTTCCCTTTCCACCCCTCTCCAGTGGCAGGGATGAACAATCCCAGCTGAAGCCATTAAATGGCGTTGTGATATACTAAGAAATCATTGCCATCATTTCTTGAAAGCAAGGACTGTATTTCACCCTGTGTTGGTACAGCACTAGCAGAGCCAGGGTCGCTTGATACTACCCAGACAGGAGGGAAAACAGGGAAAGGTCAAGTGAAATTCTGTCCCCTATGATAATTGCCCCACAGTTTTACACTTTCTCTTCTCCAAATAAATCTCACGTCCTGCGCAAGGCAGGCGAGCCGACTCCTTTCAGCGCCGCCATTGCCACTAACCCTGACTGTCCCAATCCTGGTTCCCTCCTGCATTATTGAAGGAAAACACTGGGGTTTGGGGGTTTTTTTACCGCTACAGAACAAACTTCAAAGGAGCGATTGAAACCTCAGCATTTCAATATGAAAAGACCAGGAGACCTGTTCTCCAGGGCCCCGTACATACGCATGCCGCCTCATTTCACCTGATAATCTCAGCAGGGGGCTCCGGAGGGGGATGGACAGCCGGGGGGAGCGGGGGGACAAGGTTCCCCAAGGTTAATCGCAAACTGCCTGCCGCATTCATCGCAGCGGTGCCTGATTGATGGGCACCATTAATCACTGCCCAGGGAGGCTGGAGGTAAGGCAGGAGCACTGGGGGGACTGGGGGGACAGGGAGAGGGTACCAGGACGGGAGCAGTGACACCCAGCCAGTGTGGGCTGGGAGACATACAGCTGCCACATCTGCTCGCCTACAGAAAATATATATGATAGGGCTTCTTTAAAGGCAGAGAAGTGTATCTGTCCCTTCACTCGCTGTGTGGTACATACATGCCCTCCTGCAATGCAAAGGACAGATGTGGAGGCAGGGAGGAGAAGGTCTCTCCAGCCCTTTGAAATTCCCCATGGCTTTCGGTGAGGGATCAGGATTTGGGATTCTGGCAAGGAGGAGGGCTCAGGGCAAGGTAGGGGTGGGCTTGTCTCGCAGCCATAAGGCAATTAATAGAGTTTCCATTTTCTTTATGGATTGAAATCTATCTGAGGTTTTTATAGGAACAATGAAGGCAGTAAAAGCCACCCAAGTGAGGTCAGATGAAGAGCTTGTGTGGGCGAGTGACTCCATTTAGAGACGGGATACCGGCCTGTGAATTTTCTATCATTCCTGACAATTTAATATACTTTTTCTTTCATTCTGGTCCTTGCTGATGTTCACATTTCAAGACAGGCTGAGGCTCTGCCTGTAGTAATGAAATTTGCATCAGCATTAACTACCTGGCTGCAAGTGATAGCGAGGGCTTGCAGCAGGGCTTGACACACTGCAATGTAACATGCTGCATTATGGAAGCAAGCCGTGATTTCCACTGCAGAGGTATGAGCCACGCTTGGGCAGCTGTGCCAGAAGGCTTGGGATGATTTGCTTGTCCCACTGCAATTGCTTCTGACATGGGCTGCAGGACAACTCATGTTGCTAAATGATCTGACATTACTCAACTGTCTTCTTCATCCCACCTCCTGATGTCCCTGGCCTTGGCCACAGGACTTAGTGCCTCAAGAATGTGTGCAGTCCTTCTCCTAAGCCTCTTGTCCAAAGCAACAAGAAGGAAAGTGTGGCTTCTGACAGAAATATCCTGCAAGTTCACTTTTTTAATTGTTTCACATGAGACAGCTGTGTGACATTTTCAGGTTTTGCTCTTGCAATGTCAAAGGCAGTAGCATTTGAATCCCGTATGACTGCTAGGACATGCAAAACATGTTACCCAGCTTTTGCTGGATGCATTTAGCGCCATTTGAAGATGAAGGCTTGATGGCCAGTGGATGAGGTTGCAGGCTTTTTCAGTCTGATCCATGTTGTAGATCAGGTACGGTGACCACCAGCAATAAAGCGAGGTCCATTTCTGATACTGCCTCAGATGCGTTACTACAGACGTGATGCAAAGGCCACTGAAAGCTACAGCAACCTGGACTTCAGTGAACTTGGGGCTGAATATGTGTTATTTCAGAGATGACTTCTTGGACGGGGGGAAGTGCTTCAGCCTCCATGAGCACTCAGGTATATAGGGCAGGAGGCAACTCATCTACCCGTGACCACCTAAAACTGGCTACGACTGATGCATCTACTCACCACGGACCCACCTACAGCCGTCAGGAGGGACGAGCATCACCCAGGGGCAGTTGATCCCATGTCAAATAGTCATCCTACAGCAAGCAAAATGAATTGCTCTCAGAAAATGCCTTTGTCTTCGTGGGCTATTAAAGTAGATGACTAGTCAAATGACTAACTTAAAGTAGACACCACACTCGTAGATGGCCGAAGGGAGATATTTGGGCTGGATTTTTATCCTCTCCAGTTGCACCCAAGAGTGCCTCCTTCACCAGAGGCTGTTGACTTTCAAATGGAGTTTCTGCAACATCCACTGACAGAGAAGAAATCATCAGAAAATGTGGTTTTCTTTGATTTTACTATATTCCTTCCATAACTAAGGCTGTCAGGCTTGTGGACATAGTCGTTTTTTAAGTATAGCCATCTCTGATCCACAGGTAGGGCTCTGTAATTCAGGAATTATGCTGAATTAACTTACTTAATGTCAGTTATCTTTTCCCAGCAGCACTTCTTCCTTTCTCTTTGCTCCTGTCCAGGACTGCATTTAGTCCTTTCACGACAAGGATGTTTTAGCATAAGATTTTTCTCCCAGAGAGTTAATCATCAATAGCTACCTTACTTCAAACCCTTATTTTAATCTGAATTACATTCCCTGTGTAGACCAGCATTAAAAAAGATAAGAGATGTAAGTCCCTGTTAAAGTGAGTGCCATCATTGCCCAGTTGCAGTGGGTCTGGGCACTTCCAGCCTGGTCTATGGCTCATGGGGGTCTACGGAAAAATTCAGCTCCATCGGGAACCTGTGCTTAGGCTTGCTCACCAGCTCGGGCAGCCCAGGTGAATCGACATCTTTTACCATGACTGCCTCTGGATCTTACTCCAGCCTTACGAAATCTGCCTGTTGAACTGCATCAACAGGGATAAGGGTGGGCTGGGCATCTCAGAGCGGGCGGCTTCTTTGTGTGAAGGGAGGCATGGTCCTTGAGCCTGGAAACATCTAAGTCAGGGTTGTTTTGCCATCCTGGGTGCATGTTTCAACGGCAACATTATTGTAAAACAGCTTTGTGTTTACTTTGTGTACAGAGAAGATAAAATCAGCATTTATATGCAAACATGAACCAACAAGGAATTTCAAAATCCTGCCATTTCACTCCTCTGAGAAGGAGAGCCAGGGTTATTGTGTAACCAGAAACATCTGAAAGCAGGGGATTTTCTGGGTCTAAATTCAATTTAGATTATAAAAGGCTAATTTAGGATCTGACTGCATCACCTTGGGCAGCCATAATAGGATCTGAAACACATGGAGACATGGACTTTGGGGCAGAGAGTTCTCCTCCGTTTTGGACAACCTGGGGCACCGCGTGGATCTGAGCTCTCCCTTTACAAATAAAGACGGTGAAGAAACACGAGCCAGATGCTCAGCTGGGGTGAGCCACCCAAGCCCACTCTGATGTCCCCGACTGCCCTGGGGGACAGGAGGTGTTCATGCGCCCACCCCAGCCCTGCCTTTCCAGGGCAGCCAGCGTGCATAGCTGGAGCAGAGCTCAGCAGAGGCGCGGCCACTTGAATGTCAAGGTCTGAGAGCATCAAACATGCAGAATAAGAGCTTTTACTGGGATTTCATAGCTGGAGCGCCGTATCATGCCTCCGCACATTTGTAATTGCTCAGGGACATATGCCGGGCTGGGGGGGCTGGGAAGTACGGGGTTCAAAACAGAGAGCTGCTCATGGTTTTCTAAAAGAAAATACCCACCATAAAAACTTCAGGGCACAGGTGTTACCCATCTCTTGGAGATCTTGATGCCAGTTAAGTACCCTGGAGAAAAAGGCTGACTCCATTTAACGCAGAGCTTTAGCCCTAAGCATACAGCCTCAGCAGTGGCGAGCGTCGCCCTGCCTCTGGCTGATCAGACCCATGTGCCTCTTGCTCGTCCAGCGGAGCTACACCAGGCCCAGGGCATCACTTCTAAATACCTTCACCAGCTTTAAAAATTATATGCCAGGAGAGCCCAGCATGACAGATGCTTAAACCCTGTTCTGGGAAAAAAATAACCTCATGGGAAACACTTGTGAATAAGACCACCTTCTTTACCACATCTAATGCTGTGCCATCACTCCCGACAGCAGGTTCAGCTTTCCATGGGCAGACTCATCCCTGCCTGGTAAGTGAGAAAGCGAGGTGCCCTGCGCCACCTCACTGCCTGCCTGCCTGCCTGCAGGGAAGCAAGGGGCTGGCAGGACAGGGTGTGTTTCTTAGGTGGACCTGAGAATGAAAAAGAGGAGCAGTGGGACCGTTTGCGGTGCTCGCTGAAGGGACCCCMTTGCACCGCCATCCCTTGCAGCCAGCAAAGGTGAAGCCTCCATGCAGGGCCACAGCCCCAGCAGGTGACTGAGCTCTGCCAAAGCAAGCAGAGACTAATAAAGATTGATAAACCAGCAGGAACTGAAGGGAAACAAATACGGGGGGCGGGGAGAAAAGCCAGGAGGGAAGCGAGCAGCCCACAGGCACAACAGGACGAGCTGTGGGTAGGCTCTTGCTGCACCCAGACCAGCAAATGTTTTTGTTTCTCCCCCAGCAAACATCCCCGGTGCAGGCTGTGGCTGGATATTTGCTTCTCAAAGGCCCACGCACCCATGCCGGAGTGCCCTCGGCCACCCCAACCCGAACCTGGCTCTGCCCCCTCCCGCGGGGCCAGCTGCTATGGGCATTTATATAAGGTGGAAAAGGGGACGTGCTCTCTTTYGGGGCCAAATCTGCAAAAACTCTCTGCACCCCCTGGCTCCCTGCAGGATGCTGGGCAGGTTGATCCACCCCCGGGCACGCGCCACCCCCTAATAACGTCCCCGTGCTCATGCCCCCGGTGCCACCCCTGCCTCACCGGGGCAAGCGGGGCTGCAAAGGGCGCGTCTGCCCCAGAGCCTCCCGGCTTCCACCCTCCCCTCGCCCCGGGGTTTATTTACCCGGGGGCGCGGGGATAAATGGGGATAAGGAGGTAGAAAAGGTCGCCTGGGTGGCAGCCACAAAAGGGGACATTGTGCCTCGGGGAGGGGGCGGGTAGGCCCGGGGAGACGGGGGCGCTTTGATGCAGTCTGGATGACAGCGGGGGAAGGTGCGGAGGGGGAGGAGGAGGAGCAAACAGGGGGAGGGGACGATAGCAAAACCCGAAAGGCAACAAAACCTTTCCCAGCTGGGACACAAGTCAGGACGGTGCCTTTATGTAGATGGATAGAGCCGGGCACAATGCAGGGCGGCCGGGGGCCAGCCTGCCCCTGTCCCCCCTCCAGCCCTTTCAAGCCCTTCCTCCCCCCCGCGCCACCCAGCCTCTCACTTTCTTCCCTTTTTTCCATTTTCTTTCTTTCTTTCACTCCYCCGCTCCGCCTCCCACTTCCAGCTCTTTCTCCCGTGGTGAAAGCACTGAGAAAGAAAGTGGGGTGATATATGATGCAAAGTTAATTTTAAGTAGAGGTGGCGAGGGGAAGACCAAAGGCAGCAGCAGAGAAAAATGGGCTYGGGGAGCCTATGAGGAGACCCCCTCCATACCCACGAGCCATGACGTCTGTGTTTCAGCAGGGTTTTTTGGGCCCCGGTGCAAGCTGTGCACTGCAAATCCTATGGCAGGGATGAATCCTGGGCAGAGAGTGCTTGGGGCTGTTACGCCACACCGGCCCCTGCCCTCTGAGATGCTTTAGGAGCATAAAGCTGGAGCATCAGGGCTACCCCCATGGCTGGAGGAGTTTGGGGACAAGCTGTCCCACGCATCCACACCTCTACAGATGCCCCCAGCTCCTCTTACGGGGTTTGCTGGGGGCAATTTCTTGCCGCAGGGGTGGCTGCAGCCTGGAGCATTGCCCCTCGCTTGCCCAGGCTCACTCCTGGCTTGAATCTCCCTGGCGTTTCTAGCCTCTCAGTAAGGAAGGAGGTCCAAAGTCCTACTGCCTCAAGTCAAGACACGAGGCGAGCAAACAAAACCAAAACCCCATCATACATGTTATTTCTTCCAACCTGCCGGTTTTCGGCTGGCCACCTGACTTTTTCCAACACGGACTTGCTAGCGCTTTGCTAAGAAAGAGGCAGAGCCCAGGATTTTTCTGTTAGCTTAGATGTTGTCGCTGTACTTTGATGCTAAAATTCAGAGGTGCTTCAAAATTTCCAGAAAACTGAAATTTTAAAATAAGCTGACCCAAAGTGGAGTCTTTGCTTCAGCAAACGGTCTGTTGTACATTTTGACCATGCAGAACTTTGGAGATTTCAGTAAAATGTTTAACATTTTGGAATCAAAAGTTGTTCCATCCAAACAACTCCCAAAATAATAATTTTGTAACCCAAATGCTGCACTTACTTACAAAATGCTTCTTATTCACTKCATCTTCTTTTTTACTGAAAAAAAAAAAGCTACATGGGAAAAAATCTCCATTCAGACAATAAATTATCCGGGGAAAGAAAGCAGCCACAAATCCCCCACTTAGTTTATTTTCAATAAATAACTTAATCAGCTCTGGCAAACTAATAGCTTCCATAATGCTCAGCTCAGAACTTAGTTGGAAGTTCATTACTTGCTTTGTCACACGCTAACAAGCAATGCTTGAAGTGAATTATTTTAACTCTCCAACAGAAGTCTCAACTCACTTCCCTTATTAAAATAGAACAAAACAAATCTAAATGGGCACAAATAAATTCGCACAAGAAATTTACTTTGCACTTATCTTAACTCTTCTGGCTCATAACAATTTGCTAGGAAAGAGCTATACAGCTGTTTAGCTTGTCTGTGTTCAAGCAGGCGTGCATTGCGACCCACTGCCTGGCGATGCAGAAGCTCGCTCCGGAGCCAGGGCTAATCCAGCCATGCAGCATGGCTTTCTAGCAGGATGAAATAGCCTATGCTGAGCTCCTTCAGCAATGCCTAAGCTGCTCTTTGCTGTCTCTGTAGCGAGTGCCCTCCGCAGTGGCTGAAGAGAGCAGCCGCAAGACCTGGTTATCATATCCTGTACAAGGATGCAGCGATGCAATGGTGCACCGACACAGCAATGATGCTACTTCATTGGGTCAAGGCTGACGGTGGTGAGAAGTTGCGATGGGAAGGCGGCAGCACAATGTGGGTGGCTGTTTGGTTCACTTGCAAGGAATGGTGCCCAATCCTGTCCCCCCAAATGCAGCAGAAGAAAACAACTTGCAGGCAGCCTGCCTCACCTCCTGCCCTGGTCTGTGTCCCCGGCAGCCCGGGAAGCCCTCATCCTCTGCTCCTTGTCCAGCTCTGGGTGATTTCTGCCACGCGCACACGAAGTGCAGCCCCTGTCCTATACCCCAGATCCCACCAAAAGTCCTGTCCATGTAGCTCAGGCCCAACCAGCCACGGGATGTGCAAGACATGGACACTGTCCTTGCTTTCTCCAGCGGATTTTGCTGCGCTGCACAGAGGGGGTTGGTTATGATTTCTGCTGGGCCTGAAAGAGTGCTCAGAGGTCCCTTTAACAAGTAGTGTGCTTCTCTTTAACGGCAAGGCTTGCCTGCCGGCAACCATTAGCTCTCTTCAGCATCATAAACAGAGTCAAATTCAGCTTAYACCACGTCTGAACTTGGCTTAGGTGCTAGTTTTTCTGCCAGTACATCGCTGTTTTCAACTCCAGTCAGCACTGGTTTGAAGTTATTACTGTCTGGTGGTTGGGGTTTTTTTGGTGGTGTATGCATCCTAAATGAGCTTTGTGGTCTCCCCACTTCAAAAGCCTCTCTGCTTTCACCCCTTTTTACTGGCTGTCCTCTAGCAAGACCAAAGACTGAAGGGTATAAACTACCTCAGCATCGTCCCAGGTCCGTGCAGGACGCGGGGATGCAGCCTGCAGGACAGTCATCCAGGCTGCTGGAGAGGGGTTTTGGGGGAATCAGACAAGGAGATGGTGCAGAGCCGTGCCGGGGTGCACCCAGACTTGGTCCCCATCCTCGCCTCCATTCAAATCAGACCCAAATACAGTGTGAGCTGCAAACTTCAAGCTGCTTAAAACATGTTTCACTCTCTCCGTTGCCCAGTTTGCTCTGGTGCCAGGTGTCTCCCAGGCAAGAAGAAGCAGTGATGGGGGCTGGCTGGCCAGCACAGAGCCCCTTAGCAGGGAATCACACGCAGGTGCTTCACCGAGGGGAGCAGCCACTTCCACTGACACCAGCTGGCTTCCCTTTGATATAAGCAAGCCCATGCTGAAGGTAGGCTGGTGCCAGGGATGTGGGAGCCAGCAGCCTGTGAGGAGGGCTTTGCAGGTACTGTGCTAGAAAGAGGATGATGGTATTTACTAATACTTCTAAACTAGATTTTTATTTACTCAGTGGGTTTCACCTGCTCTTTCTGTGTATGGTTCTGTGAAAGGGACTGTGGCTCCTTTGTGGAGCCTTGAAGGAATTGTGTGTGTGAAAGTGGGAAACAGAGAGAAAGGGAAAATGTGTTGCAGTATTGCAACACTTCCTCCTAGTATTTAATATCCTGACAAAATTCATCTTTTCTTTTTTTTTTTTTTAAAATCTTGAAGTGCTTCACTCAAGGGAAAGATATTTGCTGTGTTATAAAAGTGTCAACATTTCACTTACAAATTGGTCATTCTTTTGGCAGTGACTTTAACAGAAAATTCCCCTTGGGGCTATCATGCCTCTCTCTGTTGGTTTTTTCTTTGCCTTTAAAAAAAACAAAAACAAACAACTTAAAAAGCAAGCCCAATTTACTGGGTCTGGTGACTGGATAACTATTGTACTGCAGGCTTTAAGTGGTGGGGCTGAGGCCAGGAGATGAAAGGAGATCAAGAGGGGAGAGAACTGAGGCTTCTCCAGCAGCAAGGTGGATGCTTGTAGGTCAAAGCTTGAAGCGCTGCCCTGGTCCCTGCAGCCAAACAATCGTCTTACCAGAAGTTTCTCCTTTTCTGTTATTTATACCTCTGATCTTCCTAACATCTACCCATAAAGAGAAGCATTTATAGAGTTGGGGGTGGGGAGGGGGGTGTCACAGCCTGATACTTCAAGTCTTTTCTCTGTGCTTCTTGCTCTGATTTAATGCACTATGCCTTCCACTGCTGACCACTTTCTTGCACTTGTTTCTCCTTTTCATTTCCATGTTCCTTTACATGACTGTTTATTTCTCCTCTGTTGTAAAACAACACTGATAACTTGGGCAGATATTAAATGTCTGTCTTGTCTTGAGTTTTTCCTGCTCATTGTGTGTGGATGCTCGTGTTGGAGCCTACCAGCTGGCTGGGGTTTCTCTGAGGATCTCCCTCCTGCCTCACCTGTATGTAGCACAGCCATGCTAGGACGTGTGTGGGTCACTTCACTTATTCTTTTGCCACCTTGTTGTGCCTTGGCACAAAAGAGAGGTGACAACAGGAGTGAGGGCGCAGGCAGCACTCTGCAGAAAATGAGGATTTATTCATCCTGATCTGAACAATGATCTCTGATTTGTAGGCTCTCAAGAACAGGGGAGAATCTCTATTTTAAATACAGGTGAAATCCCAGTCTCTGATGTTTTTGCCACACTTTCCCTAAGCTAAGGATGCTGATATTCCCCTTCAATTTTCCCATCTTGATGATGGTGACAGCAGAGGTGCAAAGCAGCCCCTCTTACTGGGAAGTGCCTTAGCTATGCCACTTCTCCCATTCTTGTACTAGCTTTAGCCTCTTCCTCAGTAGATCTTTATTATGGGAAGATAATGGATGGAAGAAATTACTTGGATGTAATAAAAAGACTGAGCACTGTTAAGTGTAAAACCTCTCCATGTCCTCAGACTCAGCTACAGGAGCATCCACTCACTTCTCCAAAGAGCAAGCCCCAGGGACCAGCTTGAAAAGCCCTGTGGTGAGGTCCCAAGGATGCTCTGAAAGCACCTGGCAGAGGTCCTCTGTTCATGTGTGCCAGGGCGTGCACAGAGCTCAAAAGGAGCCGGGGGTTCATGGTGTCCCCAGGATTTCAAGTCATTTGTTATACTGCCCGATAGCCTCTTAAGGGTGCAACATTAACTTGTGATTACAGCTGGTGCTGCTTTAATATTGTTAGTCCCATTACTCCCAGGTATACCTTTGGCTAACGCTTCGTTGATGGTAGTTTCTGGGAAGAAAACCAAACCTTTGTTGGCTGATGGCCAACAACTGGGCAAAGCCAGGCCAGCTCTGCCTGCCATTGACTGTGCAAGGGGCTGCCCTTGCCTCTTCACTACGCACACTCCCAGGCTCCTGGCCCACATCCAATCCAGGTAAGAAATGACTGAAAACTGTTACTGTTAGCCAGCTATTCTGTGACCTGCATGAAAAAAGTGAAATGGCCTCGGGACTAGTCTTAGCACACAGCCATCTGCCCACAAACCATGGCAAGCGAAAAGCCTTGGTACAGAGACCAAAGGCTGGCAAGGTAAGTATTTTCCTGGCGGCTGCTCCCCGCAGACGGGAGGGGAGGCAGAAGCAAGCTGATACGCAGAAGCTCGCCTTGCTGCCTGCTGCGCTTGGTCTGTAACAAGATCTTTACAAGGKGTTAATGTAAAAGTGAGTGGTTATAAATTGAAACCAACCATTGGCTGTTCTCTGCAGGAGGATCTGTGGTAAAGCTGGTATTTGCTGGTGATACCATGTGGTGGTAGGAACAGGAGAAAGCCTTCTTCCATTGGACTCTTACCTCTCAATATGCTCTGAGGCAGGGATCTCCTGGAGACCCCTGAGGTGCTGGGGCTCTGCTGCAGCCACTTGCCCTGCAAGAAGGACCAACGATGCCATCCTGCCATGGAGATGCTGCAGGGTACCCTCGTGCCTGCTTCCTAGCGCTTCTTGTGGTGTACAAGCCTTCAAGCAGGATGCATAGCCCTTTCCTACAAAATGACTTTTTTAATAACACGTGAAGAAATTTGGAAGGAGTGTAGCCATGGAGCTGAACCTGAGGTTGCCCATGAGGGGTGACAGCATCAGTTAAACACCACAGTGCAATAATGCATGGTTCATTGCAAGGAACTATTTTTACCACGTGCTGGGCTTTATGTGCTTTGGGTAACAAGAAAAGCTTCAGCCTGAGCAACTGAAAATGCCAAAGGAAGGGAACGTGGTTGAAAATTGAAGGGTTCTTTCAGCCCAGGGAGAGGAGCAGCTAATCCTGACACCATCCTGCAACTTGTTTCTGCTTCGTTAGACATGTCTGCGACCTGTGAAATGCTGCACAGGAAAATGGGAACCCGTCAGTGGGTGTAGATAGGAGAGGTTTACAGAAGTGTGTTTTGTAGCTGCACATTGACAAGCCTGTGCCTCCTGGCGCCCTCGGCTTGCTGCAGTGTGGCGTGGTGTTTTTGTTTGTGTTTTTTTTTTTTCTTAATTCTCAGAATTCCTCAGCGTATTTCTTCTGCCTGAATCTGACTCTTCTGCAGCCCTGTACTTAGGGCTGGGTTTGTGTCTTCCTGGGGAGCTGGAGTTTCCATTTTAGGCACTGAATTTCTAGTTATACATCTAAAGAGAAATTATGTGCTCATCAGTGACATTCCCTATCCCTGCCACAGATGTCTCAGGTAGCAGTTTAGGCAGGCACCCAGGCTTCCTGGAAGCCCCCATGGCAGCCCTTGGTTCATGGCTGTTAACCTGGACACTGAAAGTCCCACTGTCGCATGGAGGTGGCTACTCCAGGCARGGGAAGCACCTGGCTAAGAAGGCAGATCTGGTGTTACTCTTGCTGCTTACAGGTGACTTCATGGTCAGAGGGCTTTCATCTCCAAGTCTTTGCTCCAGCACTATTTTGCATAAATGGAGCAGAGAGGTCTAGGTGTGAGCTTTTATAGCCAGGAATCTTCTCAACTTGGTCCAAGCAGTCTTCAGATGGCTGCAGTTGAAGAGAACAGGAGTGAGCTGGCCTGGCTGAAGGTACCTGCTCTCTCTGCAACTACCAAAGAACCTACCTTGCATCCTCCCTAATGCTTTCTTAAAAGGGCAGAATGATTCAATACCCTTCTATCTGGTGTAGCCTCTTTAGCAGCTTGATCTGAGAATCTGCTAGTGTCTTGTGGTCACCATGGTTGGGGAAAGAAGTCCCCCTGTCCATCTTGTGTTTCTAAAACAGGCATACATCCTTCTCCCTGTACCCTCTTTCCCCTCAAGTGTTTGGAAGACTCATGACCACTTTGTTGGTTGGAGATTTTTTGGGTTTGTTTTTTTTTGGGGGGGGGTGTGTGTGTTTTGTTTTTTTTAAATAAATTGTATGTTCCTGATTTCCCCCTATTTAGTCTCTACTAAAACATTGGCTGACAGCATTAAGGTAACATGTGATGCTGACTAAGTTCTTTTTTTTTTTTTTTTTTCTCCTAATATTAATATTGCTCAAGTGAAAACTGTTCACAGCTAATTTCCTGCCAATACAGTTACAGTTGATGCTGCTTTAATGTTGCTACAACAGTATATTGGGTGATCTGATGAACCTAGTAATGGTGCTGGGAGTTACTTGACTGAGAGCTAAATATTGCTTTTGGAAATACGAAAATGATCAGTGCTCCTAAGGAAGGAAAACAAACACCCTGCCAAGCAGTAGTAAAACGCTCTAAACAAATGCATTCGGTCATAATGGGATGCTTGTGTAGATAAACGCAGCAGTCCTGATTTTTCTAAATTGCTTGGAAAAGATGGCATGCTGCTGTTTTAGGCTGAGAGTAACTATGTGGGAATCTGCATGGGTTTATGCCTGACTGAATTTTTGGAGGTCATCTGTGAGGATGAAGCCCCTAAACCTTCACTGGGGAAAGGTACCATGTTACCCCCCACCAGCCCTATCTGCTGCTGCCAGGTGTAGCAGATCACTTAACACCCAGATCAGCTCACAGCTCTCACTCCTAGCTGTGGGGCTGTTGAAGAGCCATACAGGGCAAAACCTTTGCAAGCAATTTATTACGCACTTCAATTCCCAGTGCCTTTCAAAGGGCATGTTTATTAGAGCAACTTTGGGGATTGGACTTGAAGCACAACAACTATTGCTCTTGCTTGCAGGCTCCTAAATGCTACTTGCTGTCAGAGCCTGCATTTTCCCATGGGTTTTTTTTTTGCTCTTCAAATGGTATCATGTATGTGGAATACTCTTATAGAACTGGATTACAGAGCACCCACTGCAATTACTGAATTTGGGACTGCTGAGTGATCATACTCCTGAAAACTTCTACCTTCCCAGTACTAACACAACACGTATTATACACACAGTCCCTGCAAAGTAGGTCAATTTAATAACCTTTCCTGCTTTGTGTTCGCTCAGCATATTCTGTAGGCCAGTCCATTTTGCTCCATTTGACTAGTAACATTCACTAGAGCTAGTTATGGGAAGTAACAGCCTCTGCTGTAGTTTTTCATGCTATCATTGCTGTGTTTTGTTTCACAGCAATCTGCCTTACCTCTGGCTCACCTCCACTGAAGCAGGTCTTCAGCATGAGCCCAAAAGTAATACAGAGCTTAGGAGTCTCTGGTAAGAGTTTCTAAGCAGCAATTCATGTTCGCGTATTGCCTTTAGATGAAGTATACGTACATGCAGCTGAAGTTAGAGTAGGTCAGAGTGAGATGCTGTTGGTTATGTGTGGGTTTTAAATGATAACTGTTCTCAGAGATGCAGCTCCCCTGAATAAAGGCACCCCAACTTAACTCCTGAGAGTTGCTGCCAGAACAAAATTCGGATACCTGCTCCCTCCTTACCTGCCTGTGACTCTCCCATCACTGTAGGCAAGGGCAGCACCTTCTGCATGCCCTGGAAAGCAGTTATCGGCACTTAACCTGCCCTGTCTCCTATACACATCTGCATGTCCCCATACATCATCTCTGCAGTACTTACACCAAGTGCTGAGTTCTTAAAACTTGAATGGGGGAAAAAAGCGAACCTGGAGGTTATGCTGTGCTGTTCCTTATTCCTTTCTGCACATGAAACCTGGTCCAGGAGAACTGCCTCTCTGCTGTATCACTCATTACTCCCTTCTCCCACCCTCTCAGGCAGAAGTTACCTTGGTCATTTCTGGCAAATACACGCATCTTACAGCCCTGAAGCCATTTATAAATAGATTTTTATTTATAAAGTCAATTTACATAAAATATGATACTCTTTTAAAAACTGCATATGTACAACTTAAGAAATCCTAGCAAGTGCATACAAAAATGCCTTCAATACATTTTTTTAAAAAAAAACTTCAGTTTTCAAAGAAGTGGACCTTCACACCAGGCAAACTTAGACACCACGTTAAGACACAACATAACTTTACAGTCTTTTACTAAAGTGTTTGGAGAGAAAAAAACCCACCTTTTTATCTAAACTGTGTATGTTCCCAAAACATTCTAGCTGGCAGTGTTCAAGAACAAGGGAATAGGACTTGCTAAAAATAGACCCATCTCCTCACCCCTTTTCTCTAAGGTTTCTTGTATAAAAATAAGTCTTCATACATCAGTGTTCCCATAGGCAGTTCAAGTTACATATAAAATAGAATCTGACATGATAAAAAATTCCCTCCCCATCCAGAAACAAGGAAGCATCAAGTGGTTTTAGTTTCTTTTTTTCCACCCCTCCAAAGCAACAGCAGAAAGCAGCCGTGGGGGGAAGCGGGGTCGCTCGGGCCTCCTCTCCGTCGGCAGCTCCCGGAGGGCAGGTGGAGCCGCTGCCCCGGAGCAGGTAGCGGAGCCCCGCCAGTCATTTACACCATTGCACTTTTCACAGCCCGAAGACGACGGGTGAACCCGGCGAGGAAAGCAGCCAGCAGGGTCCCGCCGGGGTGGGGGGTGAGTATTTTGGGGGGGGGATGCTGGCTGCTGCGGAGAGCGAGGGCGCTGAGGTACTGCAGGCTGAGCGCGGCTGCGGAGAGATTTGCAAAGAGCCCCGATGGGTACGTGCCCCGCTCCCCCGAGCGCCGGCGGACGGGGGAAGCGGCACCCCCCTCCCCTGCCCTCCGGCTCCCCCCTCACCTCCCGCCGGCTCAGTAGCTCCCGAGCCAGCTGGTGAAGTCCAGCAGCTCCCGCTCCTCGGGGCTGAGCGCCGCGTCGTAGCCGCTCTCCTCGGAGGAGCAAGGCGAGCCGGGCACGGAGGAGGCGAAGGAGGGCGAAGCGGAGGAGTAGCCGCCGCCTTCCCCGACGGCCGCCCGCCCGCGGCCGTCGGGGAAGGCGGCGGCGGCGTCATGCTCGTCGAGGAGCCGCTGCAGGGCGCGGATGTACTCGACGGCGGAGCGGAGGGTCTCCACCTTGCTCATCTTCTTGCTGGCGGCGCCGTGGGGGACGTGCTGGCGGAGGGCGGCGAAGCCCAGGTTGACCAGCCGCACGCGGTTGCGCTCCCGCTCGTTACGACGGGCCACGGCGGCCGCCGCCGCCGCTCCGGTGCCCGGCAGGGCGGCGAAAGCCAGGCGGCGCTTGCAGCGCAGCAGCTCGGGGGAGGCGGGCCGCAGCGGCGGCAGGGCCCCGCCGTTCATCGCCGGGCGGCCACGGCGGCGGCTGGCGGAAAGCGCGCAAAAAAATTTAAAATTAAAAATAAAATAAAAAAACCCCCACTATTTTTAAAAAACTAAATTTAAAGGGGAAAAAAGGAGAAAGGGGGTGGGCGGCGGGGGTGTTTATTCCCACCCCCC
>JAYKAV010003165.1:240165-376039 GCA_035582835.1 Phoebastria nigripes
CCGGCGCGTGGCGCCGCCAGGCCCGGCAAACCCCTCTGCCCCTGCCCCTCCGCGGCGGCCCCGCCCGCGGGAAGGGGGGTGCGCTCCCTTCCCTCACTCTGCAACTTTCTCCCTTGATCGCCGCTTCTGTTTTTATATTTTTAATATTTTACTTCAATTTAATTTTTATTATTACTCGGGGGAGGGGCTCCCTCTCGCCCCGCCTCCCCCCGCCACCCCCCCGCACACCGGCGCGGGCACGCACAAGCAGCCGGGGCTCCCGCTGGCCCCGGTGCGGTCCCAGCCCCGCGTCCTGTTGCCTTCAAATGTGCCATTTCCCCCCCAAAACCGGGCACCTCGTGGGTGACAGTGTCGGGGAAGGCGGCGGCAGGCGAGGAGCGGCGGCGGCCCCGGGAGCGCAGCCGCCCCCGCGGGGCTTTCCCCGCGGAGCGGTGAGGGGAAGCAGCCCTGCCATCAAACACCGGGGTCGGAGCGGTGCGGGCACCTGGCTACCGGTTGGCGTTTGTTTTGCAAAGCGAAGGGATACACCGGGACTCTGCTTTGTTACCTGTACAAAAAAAAAAAAAAACCCAATAAAAATTTATAGCAGTTGCGTGAGTCATCTTACAAAGGCTGTTCTCTGCAGGCTGACTTTTCAGGCTTAAGTGAGAGTTTCAAGGATAAAGGCACGGAGAGGAGACGAAAAACACAAAGCTTTCGTGGCTTGGGTGTTGTGCCCGGGCTTCCCTTTGCCGTGGCAAGCAATCCTGCTTGGCTGTCCAGCTCCGGGGGGAAGAGCAGCAGCATAAGGTGCTTTCGGATAGCTGAATTTAATGGGGAGGACAAAGGAGCTGCTTCTTGGTATCCCGGGAGCTTGTGGTGAGAAATAACTTGCACGGTGTTTTGCTAAATAAGGAGGGTGGATGGAGGGGGGTCTACGTGCACCCACTGCCCAGGGGCTGCAGTCCCCTCTCAGCTTCAACACGGCTTGCAAGATGTGCTGTTCTCGGGGCTTCGCTCCTGCCCAGCCTTTAAAACAAAAAAACCAAAAAACTGTGATGCTAAAACATCTCCGACAGACCCTTTCACTGGCTTCGGTGGGGTCGGCTCAGGCCCTTTCTCAGAAGCGCGCAGGCAGGGACATGTGGGGTAGTTCAGTTATGGGGCTTCATTTTTTGGCAGGGAATATAACCCCTTCCCAGGAAGATGCTCAAAGCCAGGGTGTCTGGCAGCAACCTGGTGTCAGGGACGTGTGCGTGCTGGCGGCAGAGCCGTCACTGCACAGGTAGGTGCCAGCAAGGATCTGCAGCAAGATGCAGGTATCAAAGTTAAGGATCTGTATCCCCCTGACTACCCTGAACTGCTCTGGTGCTGCTCCTAGGGTGTATCTAAGCCAAAAATAGTAATACAAAGAGCCATCCATAATTTCTAGATGTGACACGGAGGAGGCTTTTTTCTACCTGCGTGGGGTATTTAGGGAGCAGCAAGGCTCCACCGCGTTGGAAGAGAATATTTTTCCTGGGGCTTGGTTGCAATGGCCGTGGGTTGAAGGAGCGAGCCCCGCTGCAGCATCGCAGGCAGCTGGGTTGAAATTCCTGGAAGTGAGAGGAAGGAGCCTGCGAGCACTTCATGTGTCTGGAAATCCCACTCAAGCACACGTCAGGCTTAGCACCCAAATTCGGTGGCTTTTGAGACGTTCTTGGCCGTGCCGTAGACCTTGGGGAAAAACCGTTAGCAGCTGCGTGGCTCCTCTGAAGGGTTTGGCCCAAGAGGAGCAGCTCGTGGCGTGCGGCGCGGGCGGGAGCGTTTTGCCTGGTGGGTTCCTGGGAAGTGCAGCGGAGCTGCTTGCGTGTATAAATGTGCTGGTGTGTGCGAGCGGTCACAGGATCGCTTGTTCAGCTCAAGCCACTTAATGCTGGTGCTTGTCTTCAGCATCTGCAAAGCTGGCTTGGCTGGCGCAGGGGGTTCACCTTGCGCTCACTAGCAGTAGTGGCTTAGGCAGAAAGGGCATTACTGCAGTGGAGTAATATCGATGTTCTTTTATTACCCCATCTTTAATTTCTGATGCAAGCCTTTCTCACAGGAAAGAGGAAGCTGCTGTCTTTGAAGCTGTTCAGGAGAAAGCCTTCTGTATCGAAAAGCCACACTCAAGAGTAATAACTGGATTTTTATCGTACAAAAATAACTACAGGGAATTTTTTTTCATTAATAGTGCACCATTTAAACACCAGTAAATCCAGTCGCAAGGGAGAGCGTGCAGCCTCCAGCCCCAGTGATTCCACGCTCAGCTCGGCGACGAACTTGACTTGGCCAAATTGGCTTCAGGGCTGCTTGGTGGCGATGCGTGTTTCCAGCCAGATGTGGCTGTCAGGTCCGGGCCTGAGCACAGCACAAAGCAACTGCTTACGCTTTCTTAACAATACAGCTGGTTTCCTGATAGTCTGAAGGAAGGTAGGTACATCTCGTACTCTGAGAAATGTAATCTTATTTGAAATCTCTTTATAAAGTTAATGACTATGTAAAATCCAGTAGAACAAGACATCATTAAACACTGCCTGTGTTCACAATCAACTTCCTGATTGTAATCTGGGGAGAGAGAGCATCCAGCGATGTGCTACCCGTCCCCAGAGGGTGGGGAGAAGAAATTCTCCTCTCCTGGCACAGGTAAGGCAAAAGTGATAAACGCATGATTGGCGTGGACACCTCGCAGCCCTGTGTGGCTTCGGCCAGCGTGGTGCAAGGTGGGCAAGCTCTGCTCGGAGAGAGGGTAACTCTGCGGTGAAGGGCCTCCGAGCCCTGACACTACGTGTTATTTCTTGCATCTGCCAAAGATGAGGGCAAAACGCTGCCACCTGAGATGGCACGTGTGTTGGTGGGAATGCGGCAGGCGAGGTGCTGGGTCAGTCCCGCTGTGACCCATGCGTTACAGGCAGCTGACACGAGCTTCTGGGGTTTTTTGCCAAAACTTTCTGGACCTCTGTGGAAAGCAATAGAGGTCCCGTTGTGATAAGGCTCGAGAGAGCAAATGCCAGAAATAAATGGCGAGGGGCAGTCAAGCAGCCCCATTCTCCCTGGTGAGCAGGTGAATCCCTGCTTGCCAGGCTGGGCTCTGCTCGCACTGGTTTTGCTGGGAGCAGGGCTAGAGTTGTGTCTTTAGGTCTATCACCAGCACAGCTGGCTCCTGGGCAGTTATGGATTGCAATTAGATGCCATGTGGAAAAGAAAAAAGAACTTAGTTTAAGTAAGGGGGTGTGCTTTAGAGCTATGAGTACAGTTGTCTCACTTTCGAGGGGGAAAGAAGTTTATTTGAGTTTATTCTTTGAAGGGAACTCCCTGTCTTCAGCTTACGCTCTTTTCGAATGTAATCTTTCTTGGGCTTGATGAACTTTTTAAAATAACTCTTCTGACCTTTTTTTTGCTCACCTACAATTAATTTCAAAATGCCTGGGAATCACTGGAGGATTTCTGAGACACACTTTAGAAATAATAATAAATAAAAAAGTCCTTTGGAGATTTTGTGATTTCTCTCTGGTTTTATTTCTTCCAAGGCAGCCTCCAGCCAGCCTTGTTTCCATTCACAGCGCAGTTGTATGGTGCATCTGAAGCTGGGCAAAGCCCAGCACCTCCCCCTTTTCTGTTCTCCTTCTCTTCTTGAAAAGAGGCAGCCCCGGGTTTAAAAGTTGATTTTTAGCTTTGATTGTGCATATGTGCTATATGAATGCTAAGCAGCCTTTACAATGCATCCTTGTGATGTGCCTGGGAACGCAGACGCGGGCTGTGAGGTCTCCCTGGCTTCCCGTCATTCATACGGCTTCGGTGTGGTTTGATATGGGCATGTTTTATTYACGAGCAAGCTCTAGGGTGAACATAGCCGTGTTACGGGCAGTAGCTGAGGGACCGAATGGGCTGAGCCAGTGACACTTGAAAATCTGCCACATTTGGAGCTATTTTCTGCCGTGGAGGAGAGGTATTTTCCCTAACGGTGGTGTGGGCTGGCAAAGGAGGAGGCTCCCGAGAGGCAGCAGGGAGCTGGCACAGATGTGTCCTGCCTGGATGACAGGTGTAGTTTTGCCTCCTGGGGCAACCTCCTCTCCCCTGCCTCCAGCCCATCCTTTCGCAGGAGCACGAGTAACAGTGCCCCAAAGCCAAGGGGGAGGTTTCTCTTACCTGCTGCCTGGCTGGAGTTCAAGCAGCTGGGGCTGGGGTGCTGCTGGTGCATCATTGGTGGCTGCGCTGACAGAGCAAGAGCCAGAAAAATGGACAGCGAGAAAGCACTAGCATGAATTCAGCCTCTTCTCCTCCATTTATGTTTAGTCTCCCAAGTTCACCCCATACAGCATTAGCACATCAAATCCCCCAGCTCTTTTAGGACGTCCATCTGACAGTGTGGGCAGCATTTCCCTCCAGCTCAGAGGAGGGTTGGAGGTTTTTAGCTCTGCAAAAAATATGATCTGGCTTTGTTCCCTTTTTTTAAATCAATCCTTTCCTTCTGGACGAGGTGTCACGTCCTTCCGACACCCGTGCAGCTGGGGATGCCGGTATGTATTTTCACAGCCTAACAGAAGGCTGCAAGCTGCCACAAGGCTAGAGGAAGAGGACACCTGGGCTCGCCGGGGTATTTTCAGCCTCGCTACCCTCTTTCCGTGCTCCAGCTGATAACCAGAGATAAGGGAGGAAGCCGCAGGCAGGAGCTGTGGTCACCTGTGGTTTTTGCACTGCATTTGGGAGCGATAAGTTGTGCTCTTGCAAAGGGGACCAACTGATAAAACCCGGCAGGGCGGGCAGGAGGCCGAGTCTTGCCGAAAAAGCCATGCTGCCATCCAGCCCGCGCGCCGGCTGCGAGGACGGTTCCCTGCCATGCCTCCAGCCCTGTCTCTCTTCCCGCTGGGACGGGGCTGGGGGGACACCCTGCTTCTTGCCAGGGCTCCCTGGGCAGAGAGCTGCTGAGGCAGGTGTATGCCAATGACACGGCACCCAGAGGAAATTTAATCCTGGACAAAGCRAAGTGTTGTAAAGACTCCCTTTCGATGGCCACAGTTAAGATGAGCACGAATGCTTCCCCTGCACTCACTTCGGTAGTGCCCTTGCATGTGCTGAATGTGCCTCCCTCAACCAGAGCCCAACCTCTTAATGCCCCAGGTCTACTAATGCTCCTACTATTGACTTTCTTTTGGGGGGAGGGAGTAACTTCTTTTGCTCTTTTTTTTTTTTTTTATGTTTGAAATTCACATATGTTCTGCCCTAAAGAGAAATCTTTCAAGCCATACCTATATGGGATAAAGTGTAAGACRGAGGAAAGAGAAACAGCAGAAAATGCCTCCGCCCCCAAATCCAGCGCAGCGCCGGAGCAGGTAATCGAGGGAGCAGGCATGAAGGCAGAGCTCCGAGCACCGAGCGCTGGAGCTGGGAGAAGCATCTGAAGCATCAGAGGACATAGGCGAACTACCCAGGAACAGGCATTCACAACCAAACGTGAGAAAACATCTGTTTAAACCCAGGTGTTTAAAGTTACAGACCTGCTTTGAGAGCTTGGTGAGGCAGTGAAGGTGCCTGTTTTTATGGCTGGAGACAAAAGGAGGTAGAGCATCTTCTGTGGAGAGACTAGGAGCACTTCCAAGGGGTGTAGATTATGATTTTGTGACCTCTCACAAAATTGTGTTCCTGCAGTGAGGTGTGAGGCTCCTGCACGGACAGAGGAGACCTTTGGGGAACTGGGAAGGGAACTGCCTTCAGAAAGCCCACTTGAATCGTCCAGGCCTTCGGGAAGGGTTTCTGCTGGCCTGTGGGGACCTCTAGTGTGAGACCCGGCTTTGCACAGGTCTCCAGTAGCGTGCGTTTAGGGTTGGGGAAGGAAACTGGGGTCTAGGGGAAAATGAAGATGGGCTGCATGATTTTTCTCATGTCCCTTGCTGAGAAACAGGCTCCAGGTGTGCTCATGGTGTGCGCCACGGCTGCGCCCTCGCTTCTAACTCACCGTCGCTCTTGGTCGGGCTTCTGTAGGTGGTTTTACACACAGAGCTGTGCTTCATACCTTCTTGCAACCCTTCCAGATTTAACCTGTAACTCCACATGTGGACCAACCCTGCTGTCTTTATACCCGTGCCCCTTTGGTGGTCATTGCCCTTGAAAATGCAGGTGACAACGCAACAGTCTGTCCTGTAGTGCCAGAAGAAATGATGGGTGCTAACAGCTCTGCGTTTGGACACAGTCCTAACTCCACCACAGTGTTTTATAAGGCACTTTGCCCACCTGGCCCAGGGTGGGGACCATGTGGACATGGTCACCTTGCAGCTGTACTCCTGTCCCCGGGGGTCTGCGCTGCTGTGGATGGTCTCTGGTTCCTGCTCCTGGACATGTGTGGCTGCGCATCAGCTGCCTCCCCAGCCTGCTGTCCTCTCTCTGTAGTCCTCTCCCCACTGCTCTCCTTCCCTGCTGTCCATCTGTTGGTCTTTCTCAGGTGGTTTCCAGCTGGTGGCTGGAGTAGGAAGGTCTCTGTGTGCACATGGGTACATCAGTGTCTCCCAGTGGGTATCAGGGACCCCCACCAGGGCAGGGACCCGCGAGCCATGGGGGACACCTGTTTTCGGAAACGGCCGTGGAAGCTCACATTGGTGTCTCAGGAGGTTGCAACCAAGATGTTTTGCAAGAAAGCTTGCAAGAAAGCTAGTGATGTAGTCAGAAAATCATGACATGCTTTTTCCTGTGCACATGGCTTTGTGCAACTCACTTTCTCTTGCTTCTCTTTGCTCTACAAAATGCATCTTCCTTCCTTTTTTCACTCCCCTCCTTCTTCTTTGTCATTTTCCTGTAGCTACAGTTACTGATGTGGGATGGTTTCACCTTTTTCCCCCCTTTCCTTGTCACCTGGGGGGAGTGTGACTATTTTCCATTATTCTGTTTCACCTCTTTTGCACCAGTCTAGCTCCAAAACTAAGGATGATTAAGGCACTCAGTCATTCAGTATCCCTTTGGCCAGATTGTTCTTGAGGCTTCTTTGTGATTTACTTTTGGGAAATACGCATCCAGCAGGCAGCTGGTTTTGAAGACCAGAAGCCACCTGAGTCTTCTGTAGCCATGGGTCCATGGGGTCTTCAGTGCTAGAAGAGGGGAAAGGACAGAGTCAAAATGTCCATGGACGGTGAGGGTCTCCTGAGCAGGGGGTTATATTTACATATAGCCATTTTCCTGAATAAAATACTATCAAAGAGATTTTTTTCCCTCCTCTGCAAATGAAAGTTTTAATAGAGTCTCAGCCAAAGGTTATTGCCATGTGGTGGTTTTTAAATGGGGAGGGAAGACTCTTATGCAGATCTGTTTGGGGGTTTTGGTGTCTTCTTTAAAGAACAGGTTATTTTTTTCTAAATAACATTTTCCTAAACTTTTTCCCAAGATACTATTTATGCAGATTTAAAAAAAAAAAGTTCGTGACAATGTTCATTAAGCAAAACTGCATCCCAGTGAAAGCAAAAAACAGGGTATTTTGATACTGACTCTTGATTGAACAGTTTCAAAATTTTTTTTAAGGAGCTTTGCTCCGAACTGTGTGAAAGGCTGGTTTTCTGTATGCCTTTCCTCCTTTCCCAGCTGGCTGCATGTCAGAGCTGACGGCAGCCCACCGAGAGCCCGGGCAGAAGGCAGCTGCTCTAAACAGGATTTAATAATCGGGCAGGAGGAGGTGCATCGGCACATGGTGGGGACTACACTTCCCGAGAGGCCCCGCTGTGGCCATGCCTCCCTTTGGTAGAAACCCAGGCTTTATCAAGAGCTGGAGGGACCAACTGCCAGCTCTCCCTGGGGACAAGCAGCCATGGGACTGAGGTGCGGGATGAGGACCACAAAGTGCCAGCTGCTGGTGACCAGCCTCTGTGTCATGGTGAGCAGGCAGGTTTGGGGGGATCTCTGCAAAATTGAGGTGAACCATTGCTTTTCCTGTCCCCACTCGGAGAGGGTCGGGTTTTCCCACGTTCTGTTTTTTGCGGGCAGAGGGCAAGCAAAGCCAACTGCCTGAGTTATCGTTGCGCCCTGGGCCGTTATCGCTGGGCACCAGCATCGCCCTCCCCTCCGCTGATAGACTTCTGGWTTCTCAGGGCTGTCACGCTGCTGCAGCTCTTTCACAACCCGGCGGCTGCCTCAAAGGAGAAAGGAAAGGTCGCTGCCAGCAGAATGGGTGGTTTTCAGCAAAAAGATATTTGCTTCTGTCTCCTGGAAGCAGAAGAGGGAGGATGGATCTGCTGCAGTCACACTTGTTGCTGGGAGGGCGGTCGGCTGCAGGTGGGAGCAGTGAGGATATGAAACTACAAGGCTTCGAAGGAAGTATATGTGAGGGACCTGTGGATCCGCACTGCAAAGTGAAAGCAGTTCTAGGGATCCTTTTTATCAGCTTTTGAGGCAAATTCAAGGGGAGCTTCTTGACATCTGCTGTTAGAGCTGATGGGAAATGGTGGAAACTGGGGAACGCTTCCGCTGGATGTTTTCGAGTTGTATGTGCTTGTTGCCTTTTCACTTCATCACAACTTGCAAGCTTAAAAAATAGTAACAACCTGTATTTAGTTCAAAGAGGGTTGGTGGCTTGGAAAGAGTGTAATTAAAAGGTAATACCTTATTTTGGGCCACACGTGAAATTTATAGTTTGCCCAAATTTCAACATTTCAGGACCACTGGCTGTGGTGGCTGTATGTTGTTCTCTCTTCAAAATAGCAGAATATGTCATTTGGAGAAAATCAAAGGAGAATTGGTACCAAAGGTGTTTAGAGGAGATGCTAAGGCACAGCTGCCATGGATGGCAAGAATCACGTTATTGCTGTTGGGAGGATTTTAGACTGGTGTTTCTCAGAAATCTGAGCTAACCAGTGTTGCACTTAGCATTTTGCTGGGCGTGGATCGAGATACACAGTAATGCACAGCATGAAGGATCAGTAGATGCCACAAATTAGGTTATTTATAAGCAGAAAATGCTATGGTTTGGGTTTATTTACTCTCCAAAACTACAAGCCTCCAGCAAAAGCTATTAGAAAATGTCATACAGTGGGGATTATGTTTACACCAGACTGTCACATTTGACACAGGGATAGCTGCCTGGTGTTTCCGTATTGTAAAGGCACAAAATGATGAAACCTTATCTTAGGAGCTAGGAGTGGGCTCGCATCTTGTATTTCCCAGGTTCATTACACTAGAGTTGGAGCTGTTTTTAACTGGCCCGCTGTTGGTGCCTCCGTCCCAGCTCTGCCACTGGTCGTGCTGCAAGGAGCCCTGCTCTAGAGTTAGGTGCCATCAGAAATGTTCCCTCTCCATCACCTGGACTTGCTCTGGGCAACACGGAGGGTAATGTGCTGGTTGTCACCCCATGCCTTAGGCATACCAGTGCTCTCGGGGATGGGACAGAAACATGGACTGCCCAGCAGCATGTTGCGGAGACAGAAACCAGCACAGATTACTTAGAGTAGTACAAGACTCAGCTCTTTGCACTCTACAATAGGAAATATAGCCAACAGCAGGCAATGGGACTAGCATTGCAGAGAGCAAAGCAGAGAACATCATCCCAGCCAAAAACCACTCTTGAAGCTGGCAGCCCTCATAACTGCACGTGTGTACTCTGCAGAGCRGGGTGGGACTGCACAGGTGTGCTGCAAGAGCATTGATCATCTGGGCTTTCCTCATGTGGTGGGAATTTCATCCACAGGCACTGGCCAAGAGACTGCGGGCTGCACAGTGTCATGTGCGCTCATTATGCAAGAGAGAAGAAGAGCTTTAGTATGTTTAAGTGTCCGGGGTTTGTCCTTTTATGTGCATTTTGGGGTACATGCAGCAGTCTTTGGATGATCAGACTGTCTGCATCTGCGTGGGGCTCAGGGGTATCCAGAAACACCTCAAAGCTTTGTGTGCGCTCAGCAGGAGCTGCTGCCTTCTCAATCCCTTCCTGAAAACCTTCTTTTCCAGCTGCTGGGGTTGTCCATTGCCACACTGAGCACAGTCACCCACTACAGGCTCCATTTCAGCCTCATCAGCGACATCTCCCTGGAGAGCAACTCCTACAGGGTCATCCACCACGCAGGTACATCTTGGTCACGTCCCAGCGAGACCTTTGTTGAACCCAGGAGCTGCAAAATCCCCCCAGAGCAGTCAAAGGAAATGCAGAGGCATCACAGAAGGAGGCAGGGGCTGGCTTTTGGAGGATGCACTAGGGCTAACAGAGTCCCACAGACACTTTTTTTCTGTATCAGACCTGCATGCCTGGCACTGAAGGGTGTTGTGGGAGCACAGGGTGCTGAGGTGCTGCTGCGTTCACTCCTGTCCCTCTGTTCACCATCTCCCCATCCTTCCCCTGTGCAGTGAAAGCACAGTGGGGGCTCAGCCAAAGATGGACCTAAAGGTGCAGTGGGGCTGGAAGGGCCCTGGGAGCATGGGAGGAGGGACTGTTACAAGAGTTGAAGCAGAGCACAGAAAATTGAGGCTGGGAGGAGAAATGCATGGAAACACCTGGTTTTGGAGGAAATGTGGAGTTTTTTCCTTACACAAGGGAGAAATATAAACTGAGTCTCGGGTACAAGGCTAGAACAGAGTTGAGAACAGCCCAGATACTAAAATACTCTGCTCACCTCTGCTGCACTCGCATCTGCTGCTTCTCCCAAGCTATACTCTGGGCTTAAACATGCTCATACAGTCTCTAGATCCTGGTTCTCAATTTCAGTTTAACACGGCAGGTGTAAAAACTACGTTAGTCCAAAGCCAAGGTACAGCCCTCCCCCTTTCCTACACGCACCAGGGGCTATAGGCACTTAATGCAGCCTTGCAGGCTCTCCCCCCCAGCCACCCCTCTCCAGCGATGTTTCCACTTGCTTTGCTTGCAAGCGTTAACTCTTTGCAAGGTTAGCCCTGAGCGAGGGTTGCAAAGCCCTTCGCAGCGCTGTGGTCCCTGAGCCCTGCCCCAGGGTACCAGCTGTGACCCTGCCTTAGCCAGGAGGAAACCGGAGGGCGAGTGTTGCACCAGATTAGCAGCGCACAAAGTCCCGATAGGGGCCGTGGGACAGCTGCTGCACATCAGCACCCCCCATTTCGGGGGATCCTTATCGGAGTGCTGAAATAATTGACAGCTTGTGGTCTGTCGGGTGGACCAACACCCTTTTAGGGTGCTTCGCTCTGCTGGAGCTGTGGGAACCGCTCAGAGGTTTACAGCTCTGCCGGACAAGCAAAGCATATGCAGATGGGGGGGTATTGAATAAATTATAAAACAATTTCCGTTCTGCAACCTGGTCGTCTTGGACCAGCTCCCCAAAATTCACTTTTTGGCCCCTCTCTGGGCAAAAGCATCAGTCCAGGCCTCTGTTAGCCCTAAAGTCTTGGTGTCTGACCGCAGCTCCCATGTCCGACTTCCTTCCAGCTTTCTACTTAGGGATCTGCCTCAGCATGACCCTGATCCTCGCAGCCCTGCTGAGCTCTGCTGCCACGGTGCGGGAATCGCAGTGCCTCACCGCCATGGTGCGTATCGGGAGGGACTGCCTGGGAGGGGCTTTTTGTAACCTTGGGCTGATACCCTTAAAATGTGGTGCTGGGGGCTGTTTTGCCTTGTGCCTGGGAGCATGCACGCCTGGGGAAGGATGTCCTCTTGCTCCACCCTGTGCTGCAAGGGGACATTTTTGTAAAAGGCATGACCTTGCAGAGCTCTTCCAGCTGAGGACTGCATCCTTCTGTGCCTTGTTTCTTTTGCCAAGGTGCTGTGTATGCAGCTTTCAGAGGGGGCTCAAAGGGAGGTGCTTATTTGCCAAAGCAATTGCAGTGATGATGATTCCCAGCGTATTTTTTTCTCACCAAGTCAACACGTGGTTTGTGTGGGGAAACCTTAGCAGTGCTATTTGGAGTCCCATGTTGTTCCTCTAACTTGTGACAGCAAAGTTAGCCCCCCTCCTTCCCCCCTCGCTGCAAACATTCACCACAGTCATGGTGCGGGGCGTACACAGCATGGCAGCAGGCACAGGGACTTTGGGCTGGACCCTCGGTTTCAGCCTCCAAGGAGAAGGTGGAGGGGTACCACAAGAGCTGAAATGCCACCTTTCTCCTCTCCATCATCCACAGTGAAGTGCCTGTTTGGGCCCGGACCATGCCAGCATTAGTAAACTGGACTGTGAGCTCAGCTCCACTTAAAAGCACAGCCTGCACACAGGGCTTAGTCTGAATGGAGCAGCTTCCAGCCTCGGGGCGGGAGTGATGAGCGGAAAAGCGCTGCTCACGGCATGTTTGCCCGTGTTCTGTGAAGGGCAGGAGTTAACAGGTAGGTTGCTGTGCATGAAACTGTGCTTAATATAAAATAATTGCATTGCTGTCATACATAAACTAGCTTTCAAGAGATTTATCTAATCTATGTAATTGGGGAAAATTATACTGATGGTGGAAATGAGAAGCGGACACCTTTAAAACTCGGTGCAAAGCAGCTACTGAAGTTAATGTTTTCACCTTCTCAATACGCAGTCTTCCTCTCTCTGTCCGAGATGCTCAAAAGGGCCTGAGTGACACAGTTCCCATGAATACTGCTAGCAGCATACGTATAATTCCCCTCTCTTTTGCTGAAGTATACTTTAGTGTCTGCCTGCAATTACCGCATCTAAAACAACAGATGGGTATGTACAGGCTAGGGGAGATTGTCAGGGCTGCCTGAAAATATAGTTGAACTTCTCTGTAATGTTTATTTGGTTGCCTTACTCCATGTGCAGTATGGTTTGGGACATGCCACTAGGTAAAAGAGGTTGTTAAAATTATAGCTGTTTCCTGAAGGGACAGTTGAAGAAAAACACATCCAGCGAACTCCAGCATTGCTGTCCTCCTCCGAGGGCCAGCTGATGCTGCTCTCCTTTCCCCTTGCCGTGGGGGTGAGGACAAACAGGTCCCTTCCTCCAGCCCCCCATGGACTCCCACAGCCCAGCTGGTTTGGTGTAACACAGCCAAGCTCTGGCCACCAAAGAAACCCCTGGCTGGCAGAAACCCCAAACTAGCTATGTACTTTTCTCTGTGGCTCCTAGGGCATCTTGTTCACTTTGCTTTAGCATTCACAGTTTGGGTCCTCTGGGTGAGGTGGCCGTCTTCATTTTGGCTCTCTGACGATACCATTGCAGTGAAGACACGGTATCATTTCCTTGTGGGAAGAGGAGGAAGGGTCCGAGGTGCTTTCCCCGTGGCCGTGGCAATGAGGCATCCACCCCACTCTGCCCTCAGCAGGGGATAACGGGATGCCCCTTGGTTGCCTTGAAGCTCCGTTTCCACCGTCTCCGGCAGCGTGAGGGGCCCGCAGGGCGTGTGAAGGTGCAGGGCACGGTGCAAGGGGAGAGGGGGCAGCTGGCAGCCGAGCGAGGGGCCGCTGCACCGCGGCGCTTCCCGGGCGCGGCCGGCCCGGCTGCGCCTCCGCCGCTGGAGGGGGCCGCGGGCCCGCCGAGCTGCCGCTCCCCGCCCCGCCGGGCCGTGGCACTCGGCGCCGGGAGATGCAGGGGAAACGCAGGGGTAAGGGAGCAGCCACCGTAACCCCTGCTGGGGGGGCGGCATGTCCCCAAGCCTTCAGAAATTAACGGGGGGCCCTGGGAAATACCCAAGAGCTGGTCACCAGCAACCTTAATCTCTGCTCCTCCTTGTTCAAGCAGCTCATCAGCATCTTAAATCACATAGGGGAGCTTTGCTTATTCCTACAAATTGCGCCCCCCCCCCCCCCCCCCAACGTTCTGTGAGTATCTTACAGCAAGGGCCGGCCCGCTGCTTGTTTTCCCACCAGTTCCTACCCCCTCCCAAGGCTCATATTTAATCTCTGATCTGCAAGCGAGAAATGCAGGCAGGGAGAGCCAGCGCCTGATGGCTGCGGTGAGATGTAATCAGAGGCAGGAGTGGGGTTCAGCCCTGTGGGGCTCTGAAACTTGTTGTCGGTGTCATGTCCTGCCCTGCTGATCCCCGCTGGGCTGCAGTTCACAGAAGTGATCAGTCCCCCGCTTGTAGCTTTTTTTCTGCTTGTTAATAGAGAGGATTTTTCACCTTCCCCGCTATTGATTTTAAAGCACTTTTCCTCCCCTGCAAAGCATGTGTCTTGTTTAGAAGACCATTTAATTCACTCTTTAATCAAGGAGGGAAGACACCAGAGTATTGGTGCCTGACATCTGTGGCTGTATAGGAAACCGAGCCATGCTCAGGGGATGTCTGCATCAATGTGGCTAATCCACCACAATGCCACTTGGTAAACCAGCTACCCTGGGGAAATGCTAGCCGGGATGCAGATGGGCTTAGAGGAGCATTACCCTGGTCATTGACCTGTTGGGTGGATCCCATCTCCTTCTTGTGCCTCGGTTTCCCTACTGACTTTTTTTTTTTTTTGTCTATTTAAATTATAAGCGCTCACCCTGCCTGGCTATCTGAAGGTTTGTGTGTATATAGAGGAGGGGCCTCGGTCTTTGCAGGCCTTACTGGTGCTGTCCTAATAACGATAATGGGTGCACAGTGGTTAGAAACCAGGATGGGTCAAATTGGTTAAAGCATACATATTTCAGGAGCTCGTCCTGTAGCTGCATTAGCAGCATCACCAGACCTGACAGACRCCACTGTGCATCCACTGATGCTTGCAAGGAAGCTGGTTTCTAGAGAGTAACTGAGAACTTAAGGATAAAAATGTATGTTCTAAAATGCTGGACTATTATCCCCAAAGCTCCTCGTAAACAGGGAGAGTAGTGACAGGTTTATTGACTGTCCTCCAGCTATAGTTCTGGCAAACCCTGCTTTTTGGTGATCCGTGGTCCATCATGCAGTCAGTCCTGAACGTAAACATCCTGCAGCTCTCACGGCCCCTGAAGGCCATGTCGCTATCGAAGGGGAGGAGAAGGAAGGAAAACTGCAGTTTTGCTAGTACTGCTTGTACAAAGGAAAGGCTCCGGTGGGGTTTAAGACACCGTGTGCTGTTATCTGATCAGATGGAGAGAGGGGAGGAAAAAAAACGCAGGGAGCAACATGCCAACCAGAATATCCCAGCTGAAATTCTTACACCTGAACTTTCCAGCCTAAAAAAGACTTGTGTAGAGCAAAATTTGTGTTCAGGATGGAGCAACTGTTCCAAGCACTGGTTCCAAACAATTTCTGTGGTAAAAAAGCCTTAGTGAATGCCGATATAACCCAGTTTTTCACTGAGAGTGATGTGCCAGTAGGGCCAGCACACAGCACAGGCTGTTTGCTTCACTGTTCCCAGGTGTATCATTGTAGGCAAGTGTGTAGAGGGTCCTTAATAACACCGCAGTGCACTTCAGCATCTTGCTTTCGCAATGAATCTGTCTCCCGTGCTCTCCCGCGTGGTGCAGCACTCCTGAGCGAGGTGTCCATGTGCCGGTGGTCCCCGGGGAGCAGGCACGGGCAGAGCCAATGTGCTCAGTTGGAGCCGAGGACAGATTCCTCCTTCGGACTCAGATCACTGGCTCGTGTTTGCTATGTGGAAAGGCAAAAACATCATGTGCTTTTAGATGAACTGGGTCAGGGAGGGAGGGATGCAACCTGACAGATGCAATCTGAAATTAGTTCCCCCCTTCCCCGCCGCTGGGCTGTGAAGTCTGGCAGGGAGCTGACCCTTGCAATGGCCACAGCAGCAACCAAAAAGCAGCTGGAGCTGAGCAGGGCACAGGTCGGCTCCTTCCCTGGGAGTATGGAGGTTTGGCAGAGCTACCAAACCCAATCTGAGCTAAAGGATCCCTCCCTCATCTGAAGCAGACCCCCTTAACCGAAGGGGAAGCATCAGAAAGGTGAATTAAAAGATACACCAGCCAACAGACAAGACGCTGTTTCTGCAGATTCTGCCGAGTCTCTTGAAGACAAATTGTTCCTTGCAGCAAGGATGGAAACAAGGTCATTCATAAAAGAGTAATTGATGTCTGGCCGGTGACAGCCCTCCGCGGGGCTGATGTGGCTGCCTCCTGCAAAGGGAGCAGGTAGCAGCCCACGGCCAGCTCCGAGGAGCTCCAAGGGTCTGGGAGATGGTGAACCAGCCTCGACCCTTCCACATTTTGTATGCAAACTACACGTTGCCTTTTTCTTTTTTCCTCCAAATGTCTTCTAATGTAATTAAAAAGTTGCTCTTCCAAAAACCTTTTGGCTGGGAAGGGAAAAAGCAGCCTATAATTCATTTATAAGATGTTCTTGGAGCCATGTAATTGCTCCACACTGGCTGGATGGAGGGGGAGCTTCCCAAGGGGCTGCATCTCGGTATTCCCAGAGAAGCTAGACAGAAATAAAGGGAGAGCTGATGCTGGAGGTGAAGGACTGAGATGTGGGGTGGAGCTGAGGAAGGGAAGATGAGAAGGAGGATTTTAATCTGCTGGGGTTCCTGGCCCCAGAGAGATGGTGTGAGTGCTGGAGCTGGTGGGGGAAGCAAGGGAGAGCATGGAGGGAGAAATCTGGGTGGTGCCACTGACACGCTGTTTTTCTCACTCTCCAGATTCATGGTGAGTCCTCTCGATTAAACCCTTACTGGAACGATGTACGGAAGAGCTTTCACATCGCTATCAGTGCTGTTTTTTTCATCTGCCATAATTTTCTCTTTTTTTCTTATCTTTGAGCTTGATTTTGGTGAAAATGTTGACTCTGTTATGCTCTTTGTTTGGGGGGGAAGTTGTTGGAGGAGGTGCAAAATGCAGGGTCTCGTCCTAGTGAGGAGCAACCTGAAATGCCTGTGTAACCTCACCTCCTCCCCCCTCCAATTTGTGCCGTGCTTTGGTCCGTGGCATCTCGCCCTGCATGCTCGTCCCATCTTTGTTATTTGTATCCCCCTTGTCACGTCAGCGTTTGATCAGACTTACCTCTCCTTTAGGATCCCATTTCTCCTGTTATCCCATTTCAGCTCCTGGCAAGGCAGCAAGTGATCTCACCACCTATATGGCCAGGCAGCTGCCAAAAAAGTAAAAGGAGAGATCAGACATACCTAATTTAAGGTTTTTCGTAAGAGCCGTACCAGGGTTTTCCCCAGCGTAGAGTCTGAAACAAGGCAGCCCCGAAAGAGTGGGGAAATGCCAACAGCAGTCTTGTTCCTGGAGCAAAGCCCCCGGGCAGGGCATCATCCTGCCGCAAGCAGAGAAACACGGCAGGCAGCAGATGGACAAGAACCAGCAAAAGGCAGTTTATTGGCATGTTCATGTTCATTTCCAGGATTTAAAGTAACACATTTTCCTTTCTTGCTGCATATGGAAGAGTCTGGGGCTTTTTTTTTTTTTTACCCCATACTTTTTAAGCAAAAGTTTTTTGGTGAAGCAGAACTGGTAGCAGCAATGCTCTTCTTCCTCTCCTTAAGCTTGAATTTGGTAAACTTTCATGAAAGATTTAATCTTTTTTAAGTTATTTCAGCTATATCATACTATTAAAACACTCATAGAACAAAATTAGAAACCAAAATAAGCTGCAGTCAGTTGGGTAATTTTCCCCTGCTACATAACTTCATGTTGGAAGAGGGACAGTTTCATGGAAAAACTTGTAAGGGCAATAATTTTCAACTGGTGCTTATTCATCATCTTTTACTATTCCAAGACTAAGCTGTGGATTCATATTTGATGAGCCCATTTGGCCTTCAAACGCTTTACAGGCACTTTTATTCTTCCTTTTTTTCATTTTTTTTTTTAATGTGAACAAGCTCCATTGGTCCAGCTGTCACAACAGGCAAGCACTGTTTACATCAGGGGTTTTTTTTGGATCAGATTTATTCAAATAAAGAGACAACGCATCTAACTTCCAGCTCTGCAAGCCTAGGGAAGAAGACAAAAGTCAAGCCGGCTCCTGCGTTGTTGCCATTATTGTTTAGACACTTCAGGGTCAGTTGCTGGCCTTGATTATATTTCTGTCATCCTTTTGTCTAACTAGGACGGTGCTGATTTAAGGAAGGCGGCTTGGCCAAGCAGCTGCCGCCTTGCTAACAGGGTAAAGTCCAGCTCCTTTTCCAGATCAGGTTGCTCTCCATCCTGGTTACTCGCTTCTTTATGGACTATTCGTATGGGTTTTCCCCTCTTTGAAACCAACAGCTGAGTTTTAACATGGGGGATTTAATCCCATGAGTAAGGAGGTGCTACTCCGGGGCACGGTCCTGCTGCAGAAGAGGAGCATACTATAAATATAATGGTTTTCTCTCCTTTCTTTTTTTTTTTTCCCCAAGGGGAATTTGGGCAGAACAGGTTAACCTCTGCAGGAAGCCGGGTGCTCTTTTGGTCAGCCCCTTCAAACGGCCACAATGTAATTAGAGGGCTCCTGACAGAGAATCACATTATTATCCATCTAATTTCTTTTAGGTAACCAGCATTATGAGGGATATTAAAAGAAGGGGATGTTTAGCTCTCACTTTAACTAAACTTGCTCAAATGAGCATATTAAATGTGTCCCAACGATGTTTTCAAATGGCTGTTTTTCTCCCCATACTATAACTGATGGTATTTTTCCTCTTTATCCTCAGGGATTTTTCTGTTTTGCTCTGGCCTTCTGCGGATTGATCTCAGCTGCCTGCTGGAGATACACGCACAGCACGGAGGTAAGCATCGGCTGCAAGGAAATACCACCAGCATCTTGTCAGCCGGAGATTGTTTTGTAGCAATGCTTTCTCCCATAAAAGGGACATCTGGTGGTAATTAAGCCATCCATGACAAGGTCTATCATCAGATGCAAGAATGGGGCTGCCTTCATCAACTCCCTCTCCGATAGGGTCATCTGAAGGGAGACGCCTTGGAAACCCTCACGCAGGGCAAACGCTTTGTCCTGAAGGCAAAACAAAATGCGAGTCTCGTTTTAAATAGCTTTGGGATTTTTTTGCAGGGGATGTTTTGTTTTGTTTTGTTTTGTTTTAATTGAGATGCTTGACTTTTGAAAAGTCATTTCCAGCCAGCTCTAATTCCTGCAAACATCAGTTGGGAGCCTCTATTCAAAGGCGGTGGCAGGTTGTGACTGCTCAGGTTGTCCCTGGCAATGGCCAGGAGAAACACCCAGGAGGTGTGTTTATTAACGGGCAACAGTGGTGCAGTAAAAACACTAGTGTGAAAAATGGTGGTTTGGTTCGCTATCACGCTGGACCAGAAAGAGACAATTGTATGAGGTTGAATTTGCCAGAAAGTTGGGGTTTGAGTTGTTAACCCAGAGCTTGCTGGTGGTGTGGTAGATGGTGTTGGAGATGCAAGGTGGTGGGGAAATCGAGTCGAGGCATGCAGAGTTGCTGAGGGACAGCCCTGCACATCGCAGTGAGCACCCTTACCCCAGGGCTGGGATGCCCCTGGGGCTGGGATACCAGGCTCCTGGGGAAAGCAGAAATTGAACTTAATATTTAACAGCCTAAAGAAGTTTAGACTTTTTTTTTTAACCCTTTCCTAATCTGATATCATTTGCTTTTTGTATATTTATTCCTCTTCTCATTCAGAGGAATTTGTTGCTGCTTGGTCTTAATTCCCCTTCCCGCATCCCCACACTGAAAAAAAAAATACTTAAGAGACTTAGGCATGCAAAAAAATCATGACTTCTTTTTTCTGAAAGCAGAACACAGATATTTTAGGCAAGTATCCAAATTATCTAACAGTAATTCAGATAAGCGTTTGGGACTTTGACAGATGTTTCATGCAGCAGGTCGGTCCCCATCTCCGTTTTGCTCCTCCCCAGCCCCAGGCATGTGCCGCAACCTGCAATGCTCTGGCCAGCGGTGAGGATATGGGTGACGTGAAACATCACCCCGATGGATTAGGGTCACGTTAATGCTGCCAGCTCATCTCTTTAGGGTTACAGACGTTGTGGGGGATTGAAGACCAGTGTGTCAGGAAAAGAGCATCAGAAGGGATATCATTCTGTGCTGGAGGAGCACTCCATCAAAACCCCAGAGACTCAATCCATGCTAGCACTGCGGCAATTGCACTTCTCGGGGACAAGAAGCCCTGTCCCATAATGGTTCAGTATCCTGTGCAAAAAATTAAAACCCAGTCCTTTTGGAAGCAGAAGTCTAAAGGGCAAAGTTAAGGTTAAGGTGAGGGGTAAGGTCCTGCTTCTCTAGAAAGTTTGTCCAGAGCTAACCAGTGGCCGCAGTAGTTGAAAATCCTTTGAAATATGGAGATGGCTACGCTGGATCAGACCAAAGTTACCCACTCTCAGACAGGCCAAGGTACGAGCATAAAAACCCAGCGAGCACAAAGCAATGCTTGTGGCTCAGGTGCCTGCTGGTGGCACCTGCTGGTGCCTTTGGCTTTAATGCTCTCAGTGGATTTTTTCCTCCATGAATTTGTCCAGCTGCTTTGGAAACGTTAGGATGAGTGCTGATGGCACAGCAGCATCTTTTATCGCTACACTTACCTGGCTGAAGCAGATTCAATCAGAGCCGAGACATCCATGACAAAGAGTCTTCCCACAGCCTCTGCATATATTTTCCCTGGTTTCAGGCAAAACTATCAAAATTTTTATTTTCACGCTAACAATTTAATATGGAAATAATTTTGTTTTCATGACCAACACGGAAGGGAGGCCTTGAGCACAGTTTCCTCCTTCTTCTGCAGAAATTTGTAATTAGAGATTGAAACAAAAGCCGTGTTGGCAAAGGAGAAATGGCACCAGAAATTGTGTCTGGTTGGTCTTGTGAAATTGTGTTATCCAAATAGACTATTTAGTTATACTTTTTAATCCACAAACATGGAGTAGGGTGTAAAAAGGCTGCAAGAAAAAGTTGTATATGGGGTTAATACAGGGATGTGCCATTCAGAAAAATATTTTGCTGAAAATATTTAAAGGAGAATTACTTTCTCTGTATATCTCTTAATCACTACATCTGTTTTCACTTCAAATTATTTGCCTGCTTTTTTTTGCTTCGAGTGCCCTGCCCATAAATGCACCCATGTGTTATGGTTAGCTTTAGTAGTTGGTTGGGCTTCTTTAAGCAAAACAGTTTCCACTAGGCAAAATGAGGGGTTTTTGTAAGATGTTTACTTTCTGGGTAAAGAAAACCAGCAGTGTTTCTGACAACAGAAAAATTAAAATAGCATTAGCAATCATCTTGGGTTTCTCTGCTTTCTAAAATGCAAAGAGAAACAGGGAATATAAATGAGGGAAGATTTAATGAGGAGTGTCACTCACAAAACATACGGAAATTCGGTTTCACTTGAAAGGTAACCTGTCTCACCAGTGAGAAAAATGCAGATGTGCAAGAGAAATGCAGATGAGAGAGAAATGCAGATGTGACTGCCCCTCCAGGACAGAAAGACAGGTAGTGCAGTGGCACAGAAAACCAAATGGAGCAGGGGGAAAACTCCTGAAGTCTCATTATAGAGCCGTTTGTCTGACTTTCTCAAAGTAAAGAGCAAAATTAAAGCAGGTGTCCTCCCCCAGCCTACCGCGTGTCGGTACTGTCAGAAATAGTTAACTGCGGTAATACGGGGGAAAAAATCAAACTCAGCCAAATTGATGGGTGTCTTGTAAGCCTGATGGGATGTACACAGCTATCAAGAAAGGAAGAGAATTTGGGGATGTAAAACTGAGTATGGATGAATATGCCCATTACACGTGCCTGAATCGGTGCCTCTGAGAGCATCGAGGGGCTACTGCCCCCACGTTCATGGCTAAAACAAAAATTTGCATTTTTCCCATGCAAAATACATCGTCTTTCCAGTGAAAAGCCAGACAGAAAATCAGCCTGTTCCGTTTGGAAATGCCAGCTGGGAGCTGGCATTGGTAGATCCCATCCTCTCCCTCCCCATGGGTGAGGTGCCCAACACAGGCAGAGCTGAGAGTGGAGCCCTCCCCTCCCTCTGCAAGCCAGGAGATGGAAGGTCCCTCCTCCGCCAAACCACAGCAGATGCTCTCAGTGGTTTAATCCTCTTGATCAAAAAAACCATAAATCTAAATTTCCTTCATAAAGCAGACCCTTCTTACAGAAAATCATCTAAAATGGAAAAGCCCAATTTTCAGTTGAAAAATTGTTTTGATGGTTATTTTCAAGAGGTGGTAGATAGAAATGTTGTTTGAACATGATGAAAGCAAGATGCCCTTTTTGCCTTTGTGACTCTTTTAGAGATCTGTTTACAGTACTTCGTACAGAGAAGCTATGCAGGACAGGAGAAAAAGAAGAGTTATTTGTAAATATTCGATATTCTCAGACATGGGCGCTGTAAACAAAATGTGAATCTTCTCATTTCCTGTTCTTTTCTGCTTTTGTGACCTTCTGTAGCTCCTGAACGAATTCTTTCAGACAGATGCCATGTGTTTTAATTTCAAGTTACCTGCATCCCAGATAGACTCAGTGTCACCTGTCTCTATTCTTAAAATAACATATACCAGACATGCAAAAATCATGTATCTGAGGTTTATCGTGCTTTACCCTAAAAGGTTGATCTCTCTGTTCAACATTGTAATTAGTCCTGCTCTGTTGACCCATCCATGTGGCCAATGAATGGGTTTTGTGAGGTCCAGGCCTCCTCCRTACTGTCTTCTCAGGCTGCTTTGCGTTCATCTGTCTGCGTTGAAGTACTTTTAATGAGGAACTAATAAACTACTCATTCCCAAAGTATGTTTGCTTGGTAGGTTCTGCAAAGAAAATGTTGAACAAAATGGGGAAGAACAAATAAGTCAGAGCGACATCCCAGATCCTCTCCCTGTCTTGCCAGCATGTGTAATGCAGCCTTGCTGTTAGGGTCTGCCCCCAGTTTACAAAGAAACACTTTGCCTCTTACCCAATGGTGCCAACAGAAAAGGTGCTGCTGTCACTTGCAGAGGTGTGAAAACTTCTCTGGGATACTCAGCTGCTCAGAGGAAAATCTGAAATGAAAATATTTGTAATCTGGAGGTTGTTGAAGGACCTTTTCTTCTGCTAGCTGTAGTGCTGAGCCATTCATGTTTCAGTATTTTCTAGCTCGGCTTGTTCCTGAGCCCCATCCTCACCTGCTGTGCCCAACACTCCTCCTTCACCTCTGTCCCATCACACTCTCAAGCCCACGGCTCCAGAAACACCCCAGCCCAGCCTCCAAGCCCCTGTGAAACTCTAGTGTGCTTTTATGCCTGGCCCGAATCACTTGAGAGAGTTGATCCCTTTCCGTGTCCGACCTAGTGCAGACAAGGGTCTCCAGAAGGGTGAGGAGCACATTTGGTTGCCCTACCTATGGGCCATCTGGCCGAAATGTGGTCTTGGTGGGAAATGTGGTCTTGGTAGGAAAGTGTCACAAACCTGTCTGAGGATCGACACTGGTGGTGCAATCAAAGTGAATAGAGAATGACGTACWGGAGAGGGCAGGGAGGATGACCTCTACATGAGCACCTTTGATGCAACAGCTGTGGTAACCATGGCAATGACGAGGTTTTCGGCTGGTTTTCAGCCACGTTAGGAAGTCCTGATTCCTGAAGCCAAAGAGCTGAGTCTTGTTTTCCAAAGTTATTTTTATGGCAGCTCCTTTACCACAAACCGCTGCCTATTTAGGTGAGGTCTTTTAGTCATTCCCGGCGCAGCCCAATGCAGGTGGGACCTGGGATGCGGAGAAGGACGTAGGAGAGACTTATGCCACATCTGGCACAGCTGGTGGGGAAGGCTGCTGCTTCCTCCTCCTCCTCCCCAGCTTTCCTTCTCTCCTCACCCATTAACTGCTGCTTTAAAAACCTGCCTGCAGAGGCTGGAGGAAAGAGTAGCCTTGCAGCTGCGGTATAAAAGACTTCTGGTACCCTTGCTAGACAACACAAAAATAGGTTTGGGGTTTTGTTCTGGGCCCTGCTGTGAAAGAGGCCAGAGGAGTTTCAGTGTCACGTCATCTTCTGCTGTTCCTCTTCTCTGCAGCAGCTTAGAAGATCCTTCCAGCAGCCCTGCGACACCAGCCCTCTCAGCCGGTCAGGGTGGCAGGGTGAATCAGCAAAAATAAAATTGCTGCAACGTGAAAGGAATTTTGCAACAGAACGAGCTTTTTAATTACCGAGATTCATTTGCAGATAAATGTTAGCTTAAAACCGATTAAATTATGATTTCCCAACTCAGGGGAAAAACTGAAACTAAGCACTGGTGCAAATAGTTGCCCATAGTTCTGGTATAAAGGCCCGATTTCCCACGTCCTTTGGATGAAGAGGTCACCTGGATTTGCACGGGCTGCAATGATATGGCAATCTCTTAATTTTCAAATGGTCTCTCAAGTTGCTGGGTGATTTCAAAAGGAGGTTTCACCAGTGGCTTTTGGCTCCGCATGCGTAGAAAAGCATTAGCTTCTTTGCATTGCACTGCATGTACTCGGAGAATAAACGTGAGGATTCAGCTTTTTATGGGGTGGGGAACGCAACCCACCCGTGCACCCGCTGGTTCTCCTGCCGTCTTGCTCTGCTTGAAACTTTCTTCAGAGGAACCTGTTTGCTCTCCCCTCCTCGTACTGGGAAGGAGAAACAGAGTCTTTTACGCTTTGTTAGTGAGCAAGGTGGTATCTTTCCAGGTGGTGATTTTCTAACAGGGCCTGGGGTGCAAAGCTGGGATTAACAGTTGCAGCTGTTAAATTACAAGCATGGCTACACCTGGGCCCGTTCTTGAAAAGAGCAGCTTCCCTGCTCCCTTCCCTGCATATGGGATCTGTGCTGGTCTTCTCCTGTCTGGGGCAATTCCTCCTAACCAGCATGTTTGCAATGCCAGATGCAGCATTGCCTGGGTCCCCAGGAGGCGAATCCTGCCTTTGCGTGCTCAAACCCAGCACATGCACGTGCATTGCTTGTTTCTGCGGGTATGCAAGGAGTGACCCAGCACTTCCCAGGTAATTTCTTAAGCGGGATTGTAGAGGTCCTTCCAATGGCAAACCAAGTCTGTAGTTTTTCCAAGGTGTGTTTGTTTCTGTAGCTCCCGCTAGCGTTGTGTGTTGGGGCGAACTCTTAACAGGGTCCAGTCTGTCTCATCTGAAGGCAATGCTTAAAGGCAGGCTTAAGTCCTAGAGAATTTAATGGGACTTAAATACAAGCTGAAGGTGGGTGTTCAGGTGCTTTCTGAAACCAGACCCGAAGCAAACAGCTAGTTTCCTTTTGTTTTCTGATTCAGTGGGGTTGGATCAGGATTGTAGCCATTCACAGGGGTCTTTCAAGAGCATTTTCAAAAAGCAGTGATTTGGCTGCCAAAACACTGTGAATAATCTGATGTCCCCCTTGTTCTTGGTGTTATTCTGCCAGGCACAATCACTTTAAAGTAAGCACTGAGCTTTTCCCACTCTCTGAAGTCTATGGAAAAAAAAAAGGGGGACAAACCCTCCCCCTTCCTTAGTGTTTTTAAATATCATGACTCTTTCCTAGCATTTATGTTCTCATCACACAATAACGGCCTGCTCCCCCCAGCAAGACTCAGCTGTCCTTTGTCTGATGTGCCGCACAGGCATTCACGCTCATGGGTTTTATAATTTATCACTGCCCTGACACTGAACCTGTGCGGCCCCGTTTCTGCTGCTTTCTGTGGCAGAGTGTTAGCTGGAGCTCCCGTCTCCAGCAGCGTCAGCTGTGGTACCCAAGGCCACTCGGATGGTTGCTGTCACCGCGGCACATCCAACCTTCCCGTGGCTGTAGATTTCTCACCTCAGCGGGGTAGCCACCACCAGCTCAGAGGTGACAGTGCTGCCCTGGGGCTAGCTCTATTGCTGATACAACTATTTTAAGCTGAAACTCTTTTCAATGTTTTTCAATACTTTCTGTTGGGAAGCAGTCTTGCCTGGCAGCGGTTTCAAGTACTAAAGGCGAGAGAGGGGAGACAACTGAGATAATTTAACCATGATGTTGGGAGGTTCGTAAATTGCTGGGTCGGAATGACGGGAGCATGAAGGGTTGGTGTGGGCTCTTGGCAGCATGTTGGATTTGCAGTTCTGTTATAAAATGGACTGAAATACTTGAAGTTTGTTTTAAAAAAACAACCAAACAAAAAGCAAACAGAAAACCCCCCACCAAAACCCCACGAGGACCTTGATACACTGAGGCTGGTGTTACTCACAAGGGATGCAGCCCCAGATCTGGAGGATTTAGAGAAAAAACTTGTTGGTGTTGATTAACTGCTTGCCTGGGTTTTCTGTGCTTCCCTGTACCGCATCTGGTGCTCTGCCACAGTCACAAAGCGATGATCCTGGCTGCATCTGAGTAGCACAGAGGTGACCTCAGGGGTTTATGGCTTGGTTGAGCATGAGGCTGTGATGTCCCCCTGCCTGCTGGCTGAGCTGGTTGTATAGCACCCATACAGCTAGACTTCTGCTGTTCTTTTGGGGCATGGAGATGGGAAATGAGGAGGACGTGAGCAGTGTAACAGCTCAGCACTTTCTTCTGTTTTAAATGTTTTGTGCAAGGACCTGTTGGAAGCACTGGGATCAGAGAGAAACAGTTTTGTAAGGCTTTGCTTTTCCTGAATTTTTTGTTCCACGATGGTTTTTGTTCTCTGTCTTTCTGTGTATTCGCCCAGTGATGGACCAAAAGATGATCAGGGGTTGCCTGGTCCTCTTCCAATACCAGAAAGTGGGGGGAAGTGCGTGAGTTATTAAAAAAAAAAAAAAAATTGTGTATGTATGTGTATATATATATTTTATATATATATTTATATATACTGGAAAGAAAAGGTGAAAACCATTTAGCTAAAAGCCTCATCTGGATCTTGCTCTTCTTGCATCAGCGGTCCCCAGTGACCACCAGCAGTCAGAGGGGGAGCAGCACCTTCTTATCTTGTGCAATTTTCCACGGGGTACCTCAAAGGCTGCTTTGATTTGCAGCGCTGGCCAGATTTCTGCAGCTGGGATTGATTGGCTTCAGGAAGGCTGGAGAGGAGGGGAGCTGCATTGCTATTAAGGAAATATAAAGCTGCAGCAAGTTGTAACGACCGTGTTAGATATGGCAATGAAGGCCTGGTCGAGCATGGGGTGGGGGGAGCCCGTCTTACCATGTGCTCGATCCACGTGGTGGGAGTTGCTCTGCAACCTGGCTAAAGCACCCGGAGCAGTTTTCCCTCCTCTGTTTCACTGCAGTTGCATCATTGCTTTATCCAAACCCAAGCACTTGCATCTGCCCGCCCCCTCCTTTCTGCCATGCTGTGAACATGTGCATTTCTGCACGCCGGGGAGGAAAGGGAAGACAGAGATAGTGAAATGCAGAAGTGTTTTTCTTACTGGAGCAAGGAAGGATTTTGAGTGGGTCAACCGCTTTATTCCAGTTTCACATCTTAACTGACTAACTTGCAGTTTATAGCTAAGCGAGGGAGTCTGCGGTAGCCGCTGCTGAAGGGATATTTCTGAGTGGTGCTAGTGAGTACATCCCTCTTGGCGACGCTGAAAGAACGTGAAGTGCTGAGGTTGCAGTTTCTTCTGAGGCTGTGGTGCGTGTGCTCAGTTTGGTACCTCAAAGGCACAAAGAGCCACAGGAGAGGAGGATCCTCCTTCTGCTTGCCATGCTTTCCTTCCTCCTCTGCCATGTCAAGAGTGTTCCTGTTAAGCAGAAAGGAGGGAGGTGGGCTAGTCTTTGAGACAATCCTGACGTCTCCTTTCACTATGTTCTTGAGCTCCAGCTCTTCAGAGAGATTTTTGGTCAACAACTGTTGCAAAGATGGCTCACTGAGTAGGTCTCAGACTGTTCTTCTTGGTACGTGTCTACATTAGTTTTCCAACATACATCAAAGCGACTAGCTAGGCACGGGTATTCACTGGCAGCGGGAGGGGGATTCATTGACACCTTTGGCTTGCAAAGGGATCAGGAACTGAAGGCTGACCTCCTCCTCTGATCTTTCTGTTCCAAACCCAGTTACAGGTAAAAATTATCCTTGATAAATAACCCAAGTCAAAAATGTCAATTTTCCTCTTAAAGAAGGTAAGACTGAAATTTGCTTTAGTTTCTAATAGCCAAGGGCAAGAACACTGATGGCTTAGAGTAAATGCCATCCTGCAGTCTTAAATTCTGCTTCTTGGGGAATAAAGGATTTAGAGGATGATAAGCAATCTCAAAATTCCTTCTTTCTTTTACTTTAAGTGAAAAATGCTACTCTATTGAGTCAGCTGGAGTCAGCTGCATCAATCTCAGTGGTGAATTTCCATTTGTGGTATCCAACAACCCATCGATATCATCCCTAAATGAATGTTTCATTAAGGAATGCAGACATAAATGGGAGGCAGCAATTATTTGAGTAATTTAGAGCTGGAACATTTCACCCAGCATCTTCCAGGAAAAGAATAACTGTAAGGTGTGACCTCCATATCACTTAAGCTGGAGATTTTTCTTACACCAAAGCCCAGCTGATGCTTCATCTTCAGCTGTTGGTGTTTTTACTGATGAGCGTCACAGGCACAGTCTCCTTCCAAGGGAGAGCTTCATCCAGAAATACTCCTCCAGCAGTGGGTCACAGCATGTCACTAGGAACAGGAAAATCCACTTGACGATAATGATGCTAACATGTGGGGGGAGTGTAAGACYTTTGGAAAAGAAGCCCAGACAGACTTTCTCTTCTCCAGCTGTATTGGTCCATTACATGCTAACTACTGTCTGTGTTAAGGGATGGGGCACAGCTGTGGTTTTCTTAAAGCATGTGATTAACACTATCAGCATAACCACTCAAACTCAAAAGGCATCCTGTTGCTTAACCGTGAGAGAAAGCACCCTGATTATTTTTAATATTTTTTTTTCTCCAACACCTGGTGTAAGAAACGGAAAAAGAAAAGTATTTTGAGGCAATGGACTGAAAGTTGCCCGTCCGTGGAGTGTGCGATGGGAATCTGTTGAGAATGGCACAAAGCAGTGCTGCAGTCTAGCTCTTCACTGGGTTTGTCCCAGATCAAAGGAAAATACAGGCATGAACTTGTGTCTGCTGGATAAAATAATGTTGCAAATAAAGATAGGCCATGAAGCCACCTGGTGACTTTGTCTTGTGCTTTCAGGTTTTATTTTTTACATCATTAGGCATGCATGAGTTAGCATGCCATTTTGAGCTGGATAGACGCTGCCGTGCGTGACTGGTGCTTCAGAGCTCGGCTGCAGCTCTGAGTATAAACATAACCCCATCCAGGCAGAAAAGTTGCTAAGATGATGGTTCATTAATGCAATCTTTTTTGCTCTTGTACGTCTCCTTGTTAAACCAGACCTCTCGTATGCTCTGTGGCACGATCTCCTGCACAGAAGGAAACAGCCAGTGATAAATACTGAGATTTAGTACTTTATACCTACTTCTGAAATATTTAAATGAGAAAGCTCTCTGCAGTAATCTTTGAAAACAGACCGCCACGTTGTATGAAGACAGCAATTTTCCCCTTGAAAATCAAATGATCGTAGAAAAAAATCAGAAAGGTGATGTGGAGGAACTACAGTCAATTCACTCTCTAAAAAATGGTTTTGTAGTTTGGTATTCCCTTACCAGGACCTGAATAGTGTATTCAGGTAATAGCTGGATAGAAATGCTAGATGTAATTGCTAGACAGAAATGCTGAGAACGACTAATCAGCAAATTGTACTCTTAAGCTTGCCCAGACACACATTCTAAAAGAAAATTATTGCTATAAAACATTTTACACTTAATCGTTTGTGCTTTCAGTTCTTGGAGGCTGCTTGACAAAATGAAAAAAAAATCAGTAAATAACTGAGAAGCCGGCTCGCAAGCAAGCTCAGAAACAGGGTGCAATTGAAGTCTTTAGTAGTCATTATGTACCTGGAGATTACCCTCATCATCATCACCATCACTGTAGTCAACCTGGCTGTGAAACAGTGACTGCTCGTGGTTTCTTCCCTTATTGTTTCCAACAGCTGGAATAATTTTCTGCCATAGCTTTGTTATGGCAATCTTGTTTCTTCAGTTCTTTCCTAGCCACTCTTTTCCTTCAAACAGCCTTAGTCTCAATGTTTAAAGTCATTGCATGGTACCTAAAATAATGAGGAAGGTGCAAATGTGCACCACTGCATCTGGCAGGACCTCTCCTGGTCAAATCGATCCTCTCGTGGTTTCATGCAGCAGCCAGCAGCTGCCAACATCTGGGCAGCTCACCTGCCCTCCTCCCAGGTTGCTTAGCGCAGCACGACCGCCTGAGAAGCTGCTGAGGAGGACATCAGCCTCAGTTGGGCCCTTATTATCAGGACAAAACACAAATGAGCACTGACTTTCCTGCATAGTGAATTGGTTCTGGTGGCGTGGTCAGAGCCTGCTCTACTGCTAGGGAGCCTGCGATGGTCTTTGCAGATGAAACATCACTGGACAAAGTCTCATCTTACCTTGGTTTAAGTTGGATACAGTTGCAAAGTAAGCAGCCAGATCCAGCCCAAAACTCATTGCAGTCAAAGGAGCATTTTTCCCCAAAACCTCATAAAAACTGGCAATGTGCCCAGGCAAGGCAGAGGGCTTAAAACTACCTGTCTCAGCATTTCCTGGCCCAGTGTTCAGTAGACCTTTAATGTTAAACTTCTGGATTGCTTTCATGCCTTGAACCCTTGCTTGAACCTAGCAACTTGCTTGAACTCCCCCTCCCCCCCTTTTTTTTTTTTTTTTTAAGTCATTGAAATTTAGGCCTTTTGGAGGGAAGCTCAGCATCCTGAGCCTAATGATAAATATGAAAAGGCAAAAATTGCACATGCAGCACCATTACCTTACCGAGATCCATATGTATCTTGTCACAACACAAAATAGTTTTTATTCCTGCATCTTAGACTGGGGTTGGGATATTCAAAAGGTAATAATCTCTTGGGTTAAGAAGCTGCCTGTTCTGTTCTTCCTTCCTTCCTCAGCAACACAAGGCCCCGAGAGGAGGTCAAAAGATTATTCTTTTTTCATTATTCTTAATCCAATTCTTCAGTGGAAATGGACGCTCTTTTTATTGAATCCATTTATTTAATTGCTGCTGCTGGAAAGCTATTTCATGGTCCACAAGAAGTTAGAAAAGCATGGATGGATGTTTTCCTTTTTATTGGGGTTTAAGCTTTGCTCAGGGGAAGGATGGTGCACAAGTCTGCCAGAGATCTTGTCTTACTGCTGCGCCCATCCCGCTCGATGCACTCTGATACACGGGGGTGACAAAATGAGCATCCTCCCTCCTCACCTGTGTGGGACAGCTCAGCATCGCGCACCTTGCTATGGAGGATTTTTTTCCTTGGCTCAGAATATCTGTGCCCTGTCTGTCATCGGACCTCTCTCGCTAAAGCTGGGTTGCTCCTCCCTCACCTACTGATTGCTCCATGACAGGTGATGGAGCATCCTGGGGGGACAGTGGCTTTGCCGCAGATAAGTGCAGAGGAAACCCCCAAGCCCCTCCACTTCTATGCCATGTTGATAGCCGTGGAAAATCTTCCGATGTGAGCCTTTAAACTCTATTCCTGGTGGCACAGAGCCGGGTCGGATATAATACACCTTGAATGACCCTGGTTTCACCCCCAAGCACACGGCATTGGGTTTTTCTTTCCCTAGAGTAATTTCCAAGCACAGCCCCTTAAGACTGAGCTGAAAAGCCTCGCTGAGAGATGGCTCTGCTCCCGGAGCGCCCGTCCCTCCTCGCGCGGCCACCTGCTCCGTCTGTCTCGCCCGTCGATTTTCCCTCCTGAAAGCCAAGCGCTGCCTGCAGGCCCACTCAGATCGATGCCGGTGAGGAAGCGAGGGAAAATGAAAGGAAGAAGTAAGGTTTTGACTCCAAGCGCTGAAGGCAATTGTCATATTTTTCCCCTTTGAAACCTGAGCAGGAGTTGGCTGGGATCTGTCAAGCTGCAAGTTCTCACACATTTGGTAAATATTTAGGGTCTGATTCACCACTGAATCACTCTGGTTTTTTTTTTTTGCTCTATTTGGAGGAACTCCTCTGTCACTGGGATAATGCCAGACATCTGAGGTCTTCTCACCTTTTTATTTTAGCATCTCACGGTCACGTGTGTCTGTCCTCACAGTCACCCATCAGGACAAGGAGACGGTGTCATCCCTGCCTGGCAGAGGGACTTGGAGGCACACTGGTCACGGGCACCAGAGTTCTTCTCTGACCCTAAATCCAAAACTGGCCAAAAGCTCCAGCCATCAGCTGGTGAGACCCTGGTGTGATGCCAAAGGTTCCACACATAGCAGAAGGCAGTACACATGTAGCGTCGCAGCCTCTCTCATGGGACTCACCATGCTGTAGGTGCCCCTTGGTGCATGGTGGGTCGTACACCAGCTCCTGCTGCTGCATGGTGGTCGTTTAATAGCTGCACTACTTGTCTTGCTATACCTGGGAGACCTTCTGGGGGGATGCAACAGGAGCATATTTCCCTCCAGAGGCGACCGCAGTCAGTGTTTTCCACGTACAGATCTCTGCTTTCATCACAGGTGGAAGACAGCATGATGGATGTGTACGATCTTGTGTACGAGGAGGTGAGGAGGAATGCCTCCAGCTTCAGGAGGCACGAGCTGACTACCATCCACAAAGCCGTAAGTTGTCTTTCAGCCTTAGCAGAAAACCTTGCCCTGGGGTATCTTCCCGATGGTTTCAGCAGGCTGGGTCTGACGCCTGTGCTCTGCCTCGTGGATGCTGCAATGCTGTTTTCCCTCGGGAACCAAGTCCTCCAGCCTGCTGAGAAGTCTGCTCCTCCCTTCCTACTCTTCCTTTCCCAGGTTTGACCAACCAGATTGTCAACAGGAGGAAAGGGCCACCTACCTGAGCATCGCTCTGGTGCGAGACCTTCAAAGCTTTCGCACTGCAGCTGATATATATATTGTCTGTCTCAGCAGGCCCTCTGCCGTGCTCCCTGTCTGTGGTACAAGAAAGTTAATATACACCTCTCTGGTTTCCATGGTCAGATAGAGAGTGGGAGGGAATTCCACATTGTCCAGCAGAAGTATTTGGACTTGGTTATTTCAGTTTACTGAAAATTTATTTTCAGGTTATTTCAGCCTATGGCTGAGGAGTACTGGAGGCTACGTGGCCTCTTGCAATGCTGGAGACTGCTAGCAAGCTCCCCAAAGCCACCATCCGGGATGCTGTTGGTGCAGAGGACTTCTCTGTAGCTCAGTAGGTGGGCAAGGGTGGTTTTCCAGAGCACAGGGAGGACACTTGCCCTCAAAGCCACAGGAGATGAGTGAGGATGTCCCCCGTGGTGAGAAACTCCCGAGTCCCCACTGAGTAAGGGAGACGCCGTCACCTCGCTCAGCAGGGCCTGTTTGGGTAGTGAGTTCACGGCACGCAGCAGGGCTGGATGGGAAGGTCAGCTCCGCTCGCCTGTTTCCAGACACCTCCCATGCAACTCCCTTTATCCTTCTGTGTTTTCTTAAATCATCGTAACAAGTACTTTCCGAAGCTACTTTCATCCGTGCTTCTCAAAACGCAGAAAAGGGCAAATGTTTCTCATTGCAACAATGGTGGTGGCCCTCAGAGCCATGACCAGGCATGGTGGTGCTTGCTCTGCAGGGTTGTGGAGCAGCACACCCAGAGTCCCCCTTGGCAAGGAGAACCAGGCACAATACTCAGCTTCATCAGTTGCTTATTTTAGCCACTGTAATTGATGGAGAAACAGTCCTTCTACTCCTTTTTTTTTTTTTTTTTTTTTTTTTTTTTTTTTTTTTTTTTTGTCTCCAAGCTGGCCAGTTCACCCTGGCTATAGGAAACCAGCTCCACAGTGGGTGTTGCTGGGGACCCCCCCCAGCCCATAACAAGCACTGGCAACATGAGTCTGTGCATCCCTGGGTTTTCCAGAGCAGCCACTGTGAGAGCTGGTGTGACCATGGAGGGAGGGCTTGGCCCCAGGTCCAGGCAGCAGTCCTGGAGAAGCACGGGCAAGTTTGGGGCCAGATCCATCCACCTCCTCTGAATTTAACCTCCATTGCTGCAGTTGTCGATTGCATACCTACGTGCTTCGCTCCTTGCAGCCCTGGTTGTATAGCCCTGCCTGGGGCAGCAGAGAGGAAGCAACAGCAGGCGGCGAGGGGAGAGCCCCGGCGGGCGGCTGGCAGACCTCTCCCTCTCTTCCAGTTCCTGTGCTGCGGGAAGCACTCTCCGTTTGGGGACACAGCCAACGTCGAGGACAAGACGTGCCCATCCAGCCAGGTGCATGATGCAGGACAGGTAAGGGAAAGGTTTCTTCCACCCCACAGTGGGGTTGTGCCGCTACTCACTAACTGTTAAAACTTCACTGGTGTTTAAGTGTTAATGAGAATTGTGGCTTTTTCATGGTTTGGGGTTGCTATGGTTGGGGTTTGTTTTGTTGGGGTTTTGTTGTTTCAATAAGGAGKCATCTCACCTGCTGGAGGAGCCCCGGTGGATCAGCAGGTTTCAGACCTGCAGATGCAGTTTCCTTTGCAGCTCTAGAAAGGCTTCAAAATGCTTGTGTTTGCAGCCTGTCTCTTCCCTCCAGCTTCTTCCTCATCTCCTGCCTCTGCAGAGAGTGTGAGATATCACGGGCATGTGTCTGAGCTCAAAAAAACTGTTGGACTTTTCCATGTGACACTAGTTTCTGAGGCTTAAAAAGTGTCCCACTAACAGCAAACGTGGAATTTGCCGTAATTCCTTTTCCCAGGGCATTAAATAGGTATTAAAATGAGAAACTCATGAAGCAGGATGATGATGCCCAGCAGTAGCTTCACCAAGTACACTTCGTTCCTCCTCTTTGCAGCATCTCAGTGAGGCTGATGGAGAAGCCACCAGTATTAGACTGCCTCTGTGCTGAAGCTGCAACATAGATTTCATACTCTCTGAGCAAATCTATTGCATGATTATTTTTCTTCCACTGGAGTAGCCAAATCAGCTGAAGTAGCTAAAGTTGCCAGCACCAATATGTATGTTGTCCCTAGGGAAAACAAAACCATGTTGCTACAGCTATACAAAAACGTTGTTAGGTGAAGATGTCAAGCGCTAACAGGAGGCCGTGACGCACAGGCACGCATCAGCCCATGGGGCAGCGTTTCAAAGCACTGCCTCCATCGTCACATCTCAAAGCAGGGTCGAACTAGCTCAAAGAGCAGGAAGGGAGAGCAGAGCAAAACTGGGCACCGTAGGGGTGACTCTGTTCCCTCCCCGGCTAATGGTTTGCGTTTCCTCTGGTGGCGAGCCAGGGGAGGTGGGTCGGAGGATGCATTTTGCAACCCAGGGAACTGCAGTTTGGTAGCTGCAGTACATTCACTCTCTGGCTTTGAGCACTCTTACCTCGCTCTGCAAATCACTTCATCAAGGGCATGCTCTTGCATTTTTGAAATGGCTCTCTTGGCTAACAACTCCTGGATTTCTGTGGGGCCGCTGGCATGCTTAAGGCTAATGCATATTAATGCTTGCAACACTYTGCAAAATTGAGCTGTTCATTAGTATCTTTGGGGAACGTATTTAGCATTATGGTGTGCTCTGCTTTTCCATCTTTTTATTTCCCTCTTTCCATTTTCCAGTGGGTGGAAAGAAAAAAGCTTGTGCATGACCACACTTACCTGTGTGCACACACATCCCCAACAGTCCGAAACACATCATACCAAGAAAATCGTAGGTGTATTGTAGTAATAGAAAATATACCGCAGGTGTTTGTCTTCCCAAGTTGCAGCAAGCAGCAGAAAAAAGGAGAGATGCCCACAGAGCAGCCCAGCTGTGCAATGCTGCATCCCCTTCTTGCCTCCCTTTCTATCTGGGGTTGTGGCAAGTGCTGTTGGGGGGATGAAGCCCCCCACCGAGCTGCTGCTGTGCTGCAAGGGGTGTCCCTCTCCTCCCAGGACTGCCTGCGAGAGATCCAGGACTTCCTGAAGAAGCACATGGACTTTGTCTCCACGCTCCTGGGTGTCACCATCGGCTTCACGGTAGCTATGTCTGTTCCTTCGCGTTTTGGCCCCAAGAGGCAGGCTCCGGCAGGGGAAGTGTATCCTAAATGAGCCCCCAGAAGCTAGGATTTTGGGTGATTTTGGAGACCGGCAGCAGAGAAACAAGCGGTGGTGGACTCCACTGTGGAAATTAGAATCATAGAATAGAATCGAATCATAGAATCATTAAGGTTGGAAAAGACCTCTAAGATCATCGAGTCCAACTGTCAACCCAACACCACCATGCCCACTAAACCATGTCCCTAAGCGCCTCATCTACACGTCTTTTAAATACTTCCAGGGATGGTGACTCAACCACTTCCCTGGGCAGCCTGTTCCAATGTTTAACCACTCTTTCAGTAAAGAAATTTTTCCTAATGTCCAATCCAAACCTCCCCTGGCACAACTTGAGGCCATTTCCGCTCGTCCTATCACAACTAGGAAAGGGCCAGGACCTGTCTTGGCCAGGCTGATGGATGGTGGGGTTTTCCTGCAGGAATAGGCTCGCTGCATGGTTTTTCGCCCAAATGAGGCACAGCAGCTGGGAGCAGGGAGCAGCAGGAGCGGGCTGCAGCAGCATTTGCATTTCATCCACCCAGGCTTGCCTGCGTGTCTTCTCCTGCAAGCGAGAGGCTGTGTCACCTGGCACAGGGCTTGCGGATCAGGTAGGAAGCCTGCAGCAATTGTGGAAAAGGAGATGCAGTAAAAGCTCCATATTTTAGGAAACTTGCTGCCTCTCCTTGCCCAGCGCTCGCTCGCTGCCTCCCAGCTCAGCCTGGGAAGTCGCTTTGTGCAGCCGGAGCTGGAAGGTCTTGAAAGATACTGAGCACCAGCAGTGGAGCTGGAGAGCTGTGCGGAAAGGGAAGGTCTCATCCTATTAATGACCCCTAACGAACCCGGTAAGGTGCATCTCGGGCAGTGGGTGGGTGACACACGGGCTCGTAAGGAGCAGGCTGCAAAGGAGAGGACCAGAGTGTGTTGCCTGGGTTCCCAGGTGCCGTCCTTGAAGAAGGATCTTGCAGAGGAGGGGTAGAATCATCTTCGGAGGATGGCTTGGGTAGAAAGGGTCTGTACTGAATTTGTGAATCTTATTTGGGGGAGGACAAAAGAAAAAATGAAATGCTGTGAGAGGAGTGTGTCCTTCAGCGGTGAGGAGGCTTGGTGGCTGCATGGGGACGGTCCCTTCGGAGCTGGAGAGCGCTGCTAATTAAAACAAGCCTGCTCGTATGCCCACCCACTGCTTGGCAGAGGTGTATCACTGTAATTACCTCTACACGAGGGCCCTGCACATGTGGTGAAGCATGCCAGAAAAGAGTACATGCCAGGAGACTCGTTTCTTCACCATTAAGGGAGGTTTGGTCTGCTGTGATATCTCCAGGCTGCTCCCCAGCTGGGGTGACCTTTCCTGACTCAATGTGTATTTGGAGATTGTTTTACTACTTGTGTCAGCCTTGGCACAATTATGGGTTAGAAGACTCTTCTCCATCTAAATAAAACCCAGAGGAACAAACACTTTTGTATTTTATACTGCTAGTAGTAAATTAGGAAAACCATCAGGCATTGCTATGGAGCTATAAATGTCAAGTCATGTGTGAATATTTGGTGTCGCTTTCTAATATTTTCTCAGGTATAGGAGGAGTTTCACTGCAGCTATATTCAGACAAAAGCAGGAGCGTTTTTATTATATATATCTTTTTTCACAGCTTGATGCTATAGCCAGATAAGGCGGCTGTCTTTGAAGCGCGTGCTAGAGGAAGTCTCACTGCACGGTTCGCTATTGTGATGGCAGGATGCAAAGAAAGCACGCGATGAGGCTATAGCTGCTCTGATGTCACTGTCCCTCGGCCAACAATGCACACATGTCCCCAGATCAAGCCGCAAGCAAAGGCGCTTGCATGTTAAGGCAAACCTTTAGGCAAGAGCACGTTCTTGCAGCCCTTGTTATCCTTTCCACAGCAGCCTTGCCTTTGATACATTGCCTGTGTAAATCCTGATGTGTGATATACCAGGCAGAATATCACAATACAGAGGAAGTATACTGTCCTCTGCATTCACAACCATGTATGGGGATGGGGTGGAGGTTGGGTTTTGTTAGGGGTTTTTTTGTTTTGTTGGGTTTTTTACTCCAAACAATACATGAGGTTTGGGTTTTTTCTCCTTATGTTATCCTTACAAAAGGCTTTTATTATGAGAGATATGTTTGTTTGCATAGAGGAATGTTTTGTGGCAGGAATTTGAAATCTGAATTTCCTGGTTTCATCTCATTTCTTGGTATTTTTAGGACTGGGTTTGAGCTGTACTGTGCTAATTCCAATCAGATGCTTTAACCACGTGTGTTTTTTTTTTTTTTTCTCCCGTGTTGGAATTGGCGTTCACCGTTTTACTGGAAAACAGCTCTCTTAAGAAAAATGTGACATCCTGATACATAAATTCAGAAGTGCCAAGTGGACTAACAGGCAACATTTATGATCATTTATCTGCACAGATGGAGCATCATAATCAGTTCGGCATTTAATTGTGTGCCTGTCTCATTTATTTCCTTTTAGGTTTACGGGATGATCCTGACTTCATTCCTCTGGTTCTCCATCCACTTCAGCAGCAACCTGGACCGGAAAGGCAAATACATCCTGCGAGAGAGGTAGAAACCCGCTGCCCGGGCATCCCTACCAGGAAGAGGCAGCTCTTGGTACAGGAAGATGTCTGAAGTCACCCACAGAATCCCCCGGGAAGGCATTGTGTGGGGTCAGGCGGTGGGATGTGTGTCACGCGTTTCCCCTTCCTGCACTACTAGCTGTCGTGCATTTCCGAGCTGGTCAGAGCAGACGATGCTCCGAGGAGGAGCAGTCCCACACCTTCGCCGAAAACGGACAAGGACTGAGACACGCACCTGGGCTCGGAGACGCAGATCGCCTCGCCGGGGGATGTACGGGCTGTAGCTCCACAAGCAGGACACTTAGGACAAAAATGGAGAGAAAAGCCCAGCAAAAATCACAGCACTAAACCAAACTTCTCTTGCGCTGTCATCTGAGCAGTTCCCTGTAACCCCCAAAAATGTAATGTTTCTAGGAAGATGGCGTTGGATCACAGCCCAGGACCAATCTTGTGCTATCGGCAAATACATGGACACTAAGTGTGTCATTGCTGATGGGAAATGTGCTCTCCTAGCCTGGACACTCGTAATGATTGACTTCGGGCACGTTTCTGATCGTGCTCAAGTATGTAGGCATCCAACAACCATTGACTGTTTTTCCCCTGTTTTCAAATATTGCCAGACTTCCCCTGTTTTCAAATATTGCCAGACTTACAGAGCTTTTGGTAGAGAGCAGGAAAAAAGTCCAAAAGCAGTGCATGAGCTTTGAAACAAATGACCAGCATAAGGACATATCCCTCTGTTATTCCTCCTTGCTAATGCAATACACCATTATTTTTTAATTCTTAGGATTTAGTCAACCTCCTAGAGCTTGATGCCACAATGATTTCACAGAGGCTTGTCCAACTTCCAGCCTTAGCTCTGTGTTTATCTAGCTTCACTAACCCACTGCGCTGCTGTGCAATACAAAAGGACTTTGATATTACACATACATGCAGGACTGAAGTTTAAGTCTATAAGAGAACAGGACTGATCTCCAGCCAAGTCAAACAATACAATGTCCAACTCCACGTCCTCTTTACATCACCTTATCAATAATAAACAGAAATTTAAAAAGCCTCAATCAACTGAAGAACTCTGCTCCCAGTCTAGCTCAAACCCCCTGGCGTGCTTTGTCCTCATTGCGAGGAGGCAGAGTCGCTTCTGCGCTGAAACCCGTCATTGCAATAGGTTTCACACCTGCTGGAAAACCTGCTGTAAACTATGTGGCTATGTGAAATGTCTGTTGAACCAACAACAGCTTTCACCCCTCTCTTTCGTTGTGGCTTTTAGCCATGAAAAACATAAGTAGCAATTGTTTATTGAGACAAACGTGGAAACCCCCGTGCTGATGTTCAGGACATGTCCCGGCCCTCAGGCAGGGGCTGCTACACGTACAAGAACAGCAGTACAGCCTACAGCACCTGGTTAGCATTTTAACATGGCTGCAAATATCTTGCATTGGAAAGAATTGCGGGGGGGTGGGGGCGGGGGAAGGGCTATCGCTCCTCCTCCCGCTCCCTTGGAACCAGCAGAGCTTCACCATTGACTTCACTGGAAGCAGGATCAAGTTCAAACTGCTCCAGAGTGTTACTCAAGCTACCTCCTGGCACTCACCAACACGCCTCGGTCTAGCAGGGATTTAGTGGTGATATGCACTTTCCAACATACCCACTTTCTAGCAGTGGGGAAAGATTCACTTATCTGTATATATGTACGATTAAGTATACGCTCTCTGGAGAGAGACAATCTCCCTTGTGAGCTCCAGCTGCTATTGTCCAGGCCACTGCTATTGTTATTCCTCAGGCCAGCTGGCAGCTCATGTGATTCATGGTTGCTTCAATAAAGATGAATTTCTTGCAAAAAGCCATCATTCCTTCTCTTTTTCTGCCGTGCATGAGGCTGCCTGCATTGCTCAGGGGTTTGCGTCATGGAGAGCCCTCAGTAATTCTTTCAGTGCTGGGAAGAGATATTCCCCGGGCAGCTGGTGCTCGCCTGTCCCAGCAGCGTGCCTTAGCGCCCAAGAGGGAGGCAATGGCGTTGGTCCTTTAGAGGAAAAGGAGCCACTCATCAGCCTCATCCTACCCTCAGCCAGCTGCTGGGGCAGCAGGCAGGTACCTCGTGAGGAGTAATGCAAGCAGGGGCAGGAAAAAGGCTTAAGGACATGTTTAAGCAATAAAGACCAGAGTATTTATATGAAAGAAATCCCTACGGTTTCACTTTTTAAAACTCTAGGTAGTCAGGTCTTGCTCAGTGCTCTGTGTTGGCAGGACAGCTGATGATGTTCTGCCATATCAAAAAACATTGGAGATCGAGCAAATCAGTGGAGTCTATGTTATGGGTGTGTGTTACCTACTTAAGCCTCATCAACTACTAGAAAAGATCTCTGTTAAAGCTTCACCACCAGGACTGCTAAAGCGTTAGGTGCTTCTCCTTCCGGGGTCAATTTTTAATGTAAAGGGATGATTATGGACCTGAGCAGCATATATATGATAAAGAAACCTGAAAGGCTATCATATCCCCCTCCCCCACCTCTCATTTCCCTTGAATCACTTGTGATCACTGAAACTTCATCAGAAGAAGCAGGCACCTTTCCAGCACTGGCCATACAGGTATGCATGTGCTTAGCTGCTGTTTTCACACCTCTGTAATGATTTCTGCTGCTTGYGGCAGGGATGAGAACATGACCTGCACCAAACCATCTCACAAGGGGATAATGCGCCTGAAGAGCCATCGTTTCTTCTTCCCGATAAACAAGCAGACTGGAAGAGTGCAATTTCTTGTCCCAGGGAGCTGGAAGTTCCCTTTCTTCCTCTGATAGCCAACCATGGGGTTTAGGTAATTTTTTTAGTACAAAAAATTTAAAAAACAAATGAACTGTAATAAAAAAAAGCAAACCTTGTTCTGTATGTATGTGCTGGCCATCTTGTGATCTGTATTCCCATTTCACCCGCTGCTGGAGTTCCCCTGCAGGGAGCAGCACCTGTAATGAGCAGGTGGCAGAGCAGTGCCCGGCTGGACATGCTCTTCTACCAGAGCTCATGCTGTGTGTAGCAGCAGGGGCTCCTGCTGCCCTGCGATGGCATCCCGTTGTCATTTTCAGGAGCAGGAAAGCAGATACCTTCAATTCCTCGGTTTTTAGAAACCTGTTGCAGAAAAGTGCAACGTTACCATTTTGTTCGCAGTTGTAGAAACGGTAGCACCCAGGGATGGCTGGATGGAAGCTGCGAGGCAGGCAGGTGTCGAGCGGGTTTTTTTACACCTGTGCCTACAAAAAGTCCCTGTCCTGCAGTCAATGTGCTTGCACTTACCAGTCCCTAATTTGCTGCTCACTATGGGCAAATTACAGCTCTTGTGCAACCAGAGCAAAACCCCAGGAACCTATTTGTAAGCGCTGCCGAGATTTACCCAGGGTTGAGAAGAGCAAGAGAAAGATTTTGTCGGGATAAAAGCACGGAGTTGGGTAGTGGGGATGCAAAGCCAGCAGCCAGGCTAGGAAACACCTGCAGACCCACTGAGCCTTCCTGGAACTTGCACAAGTAGAAGCTGGCTGTTATAAGCATGTCAACACCCAAACTCTAGCAGGAGAGAATCCCTATTTATGTAGGCATACGCAAGAGCAAAAAAAAAAAAAAAAAAATTAAGGGGAGACCAAAGGTGCAAAGTTAAATATTTAATTGTGAATTGGCTCCAGTTAATTGTCAATTAAGCTCCAGCAATTATCAATTAGTTCCACTAAGGTCACCTGGGCAATCGCAGTTTGGCCTCTCTATGGGTATGCGTTAGCTTGTGCTCATGCGTTACCCTTTTCCTTTTATTTTAGACAAACCTCCAGCTCTTACTGAGGACATGGGAAGAGGGAGCAACCTAAGGCCAGGCAAYTACCTGCGGGGCTGGGCAGCATCAGCCCATGGCAGCGGCAAGAAGCCTTTTGTGCTGCTTTCCATCCTTCGTTGCCCAYGCCCCGCTCAGGTCCTGCTCTGCCAGCGTGAGCATTAATTTCCCCTGAGGCTTTACGTGGGGCTCACCGCGTGCCTGTGGGTGGCCTGACCACAGCTTGCTTACGAACCAGGGGAGCTTTCCCAGCGCCTGCTCCGAGGGCAGCAGATGCCGTTTTTTCAATGTACTTCTCATGCAGAACTGCAGGTGAGCAGGGCACAGGTTTGCACAGCAGCCAAGGACGCTCAGGGCTTCTGCAAATTGGGTTTTTCAGTACCTGAAAAAAAACCTGAGGAGCTCAGAGCGCTTGTGAAAAGCACAGGTTAAGCAATCTACTGACTTTCTAGAGGGATTCAGTGGTGAGGAGAGCAGGAATCTTTCAGCCTCGTGGTGCGCTGTCTTGGCTCCAAACTGTTTTGCTATTTCCTGCCCTATTGACTGTGTGTCTGCCAGTTCCCACTGCCGTCAAAATACAACTGCCTCATGCAACAGCCCCTTTGCTGTGCAACACTGGTTCATGCCTGCAGCAAGCCCCTAAAGGAGATTCTGCTAAGCAAGTCCTTCCGAAGCCTTGTAAGTTGGCAAATTTGGGTGGACCTTTGCAGCGCAGGGGTGGTAAGGAAGCCATCTCCTGCCAAGGTAAAGCTGCGTTTCCGAGCTGCAGACATAGGAAATATTTTTTGAAGAAATAGTTGATAGACATATTTTTTTTAACCAGGTGCAGAAGCAATRCGTTTGCAAAAGCAGCTGGCTATAATTCTCCTCTACAAATGCATCCAGAAGTGGTAGATGCTCCACGCAGGAGATCTCCGCCAGCACAACTGAAGGCAGGTAAGGTCAGAAGCTGCTTTGAATACATGGTCGGATCACGCACACCCTGCAACTTTCCCATAAAGTGTCGTTGCAGTTCTCTCTTTTAGTAAAATGCTATATTGGGGTGAAAAGGGATTTTTTTCTTAACTGTGTAGTTCCTCTCCTGGGAGGCTGAGCAACCCACAGCAAGCATCAACCCTGTCTGCTGGGAGATGTAGCACCAGGTGGGATGGTGGGGGAGAGCGCGGGAGCAAGGAGGGGGAGCCCCAGAGCAGCCTCAGAGGTTGTTTTGGAAAAACACACGTGGTGCATGTTTTGCAGCTTTCGGCCGTAGCTGCCAAACCCATGACCAGTTGCAGGCCTGCCGGTGAGGCTGCTCCGCTCCCTGCCGTGCCGTCCCTCTCACCCCCAGCACAAATCCAGTGCTGTCTTTAGTCACCCGGTGTTTTGGGGGTTCGTCAAACACATTGATGCCTAGAGGCAATCTGCATATCTACCTCTGCCAGGAGGGCTGTGAGGGGAAAAAAAAAAACATCTCTTTATCTGGAAGAGATACAGGGCAGTCGCTCAGCTTGCGAGGAATTGGCACATCTTGGGAGAAATACTTTCAGCCGAGCCCAGAGGTGCCCACCCACAGCTAATACCCTCCTGTCTACCAGATGCTATTCCCTTAGATTCAAGCAAGCGAAAAGGAAAGGTCCTTCCCAGCGTTTTTGCCAGGAAGATGCATATCCCTGCGTCGCTCTCCCTGGAGTCACTGGCAGCCGGCTAGCTGGGTTGTTTATGTTATCCCAAGGCAAAATTCCCCCTCTCTCCCCTCAGCATCACTAAGTGCTATTGTTTAACCCCAATGTGCACCAGCTTGCTCACGGACATGCTCGCTTTCTTTTTGGCCCCGTTACATCAGCAATAAGCTATTCCAGTCTTTATTCACCTACTAATGAATTATACATTGATTATACAATAGATGGTCTCTGCATCGATGGGCTGGGCTCTTGCTCTCCCACATGGCATCTTGCAAAGTGCAGCTAAGCCCAGCTGTGGCTCGGCCCTCTCTGATGCCCTGAGAAAAATGAACGTTCGCTTTCTGGGCTCGTGAGCAGCAGAGCCTGAGCTGAGAAGAGGGAGTGTCTGGGCTGGATGGGGAAACCCACTCGGGTTTGCTCTCCCTCTGCCATAGCTCCGGCGGGAGCCGATGCTGTCCTTCCCCACCCCCCCCCCCTTCCTCCTCCTCTTTATATAACCTGACCCATCACCATAGATACGTTGACATAAATATTTAAAGATGGCAGAGAGACAGACCACGCAGACGGGAACCATTTGTTGAGTTTATTAGAAACAGAAACTTCAGGCGCAGCTACAGGTCTCTGCTTGCCGCATCCCCGCCAAAGGCTGCAAGGCAAACGCGACCCCCGGGCTATCACGGTGCTTTGGCTGAGTTTGCAGAGCTGGGCACAGGGATTTTCAGATGAGCAGCACCCACAACAAAGATATTCTGGAGATGTCCCCTTAGATACATGGATGAGATTCTTAATATCATTTTTTTTCTACTCAAAATGAAGGCGTTGGCTGGCTCCCCAGGGGTGCAGGTGGGCCTCTCCTGAGGCAATGGGGCTCTACCTTCCCACCGCTGTAGGCCAGTCCATGCCCTCCAGCTTGCCCTTGCTCAGTCCCTGCCTTGAAAAACAGTATTGCAGGGTGTTGGCTGCCTAGGAAGTTATTCTTATGTGCTCTGGGAGTATTAGCCTCCCGCAGGATGAATTTCTGAGCTTCTTTTCATGCATCTCCAAAATGTCCTATTTAAAGATTTTTGGTGATGCTGCTGTTGTTTTGTTGGGGTTTTTTTACCACTGCAGGTAAATTGGAAATCCAGGTTATTTCTGTCATATTTTCCACAAAAAATAAGATGCGGTGGTTAAAAGCTAACTAGGACCTCACACGCAAAATGATGTGCAGTTTATTCCCACGGTTTGTCCATCATTTTTGCGCTGGCTGTGAAGAGGGCAGGGGGATTGCCACGCAAACCCAAGCCATGCAGCCAGACTACCACATCAGCAGCCATCCCATGGTCCCTGGCAGACGAGGGACTCCCGTCTGCTCTCCCAAATCTCCTGGACGCCCGGGGTGTTAGGTGTTTAGAGCCCGTCTTGATGCTAATCGTTTCACACCCCGGTTGCCAGCTCTCCAGGCACACGTACGAGGTGAGGAGGACACGGATCTGTCCTCTCCCCTCATCCCTCTCCATCGCTTTTTATAAAACACAAGGGTTTTTTTAAGGTGGAGCTGCTGGAAGGCTGACGGGCATCTCCCTGGGAGAAGCAGGCTCAAAGTCCCGGGGATTGGGCTCGCCGAGTCCTGCGGGTGAGGGACTGCCAGCTAAACCTGGGGCTGGGAGGCAGCTCAAGCTGCATCTGCTCTAACGGACCCTGGTGAGTCATGCCCATAGATGTCGGCTATGCCAAAACCCACAAGCATGACACTGACTTTTATAAACAGGTTCACAAAAAAACCAACAACAACCCAAGCCCAGCAGACAGAGGAAAAACACTGCAAGCGCCTCCGCTCTCTGCTGCTTCACTCCTCCTGCAAACCCAATTGCGAAAGCAAGTTCAAATGGCCCCTCGGGGGCAGGGGGAATTTTTTATTTGGGTTTTGGGGGCTTTCTTTTTTTTACTTTTTTAGAATTTACTTTTTTCTTTCAGGGATGCAAGGCTTGGGAGGTAGGTAGCTTCTTCACAGACCTGCCTGCAGCTGGCTSCTCTGTAAACGACTATGCATTAGCCTGGCGCACTGCTGAGCACTCGAACGCAGCCCATCCTCCTAAAGAGGGAAGTCATCAGCCCTATTCATAGTGCTTACACTCGATACTGGCATGTGACACCGATACATGAACTGAATTTGTGCAAATTAGTTTTACTTATTTATACAGCAGCATTTTATAAAGAGCTGATAAAGCCGCGGAGAGTCTTTGAAATGCAGTTCTGGTACTTCGTGGACTGTACAGCAAGTAGTACAGCATGACAAATGAATATACAACATCTGAAATCACACGTAATCTTGGGAAACAGTATATGTTCTATTGACACTGTGCCACAATGGTGGTTTTTTTCTTCCTGTACATTAAGGTCAAAGTTTTCAAATGTACACAGCTGAGCTGCTTAAAAACAAACAAACAAAAAAATATTTGGACAAAGCTTGAAATCCTTTTCCACTTCCACTTTGGAGAGGACTTTGTTAGTACAGCCAGATGGGTGAACCCAGTTTAGACTGTAACTGGGAGCTACTCGATGCAGGAGATGGTGGGGCTGTGCCCCYGCTCCCCCTGCCAGAGCCACATCTGTACCTGAGCCCTGGGCAGCACGTGGCTCCAACACAGCCTGAAGGAAGGTCCCAGAAATGGGACAGAAAAGGTTTATTTCTCATTTTCCATTTTTTTCCACTTCCCAACAGAAGAGAAGAAAAAGGCAGACAGCAAGAAAAGAAAAGCAACAGTGACAAAAAAAAAAAGCAATCCCGAGCTCCCTGGAAGTAGTTTCAATGCCAACTTTGTGGCAGTGATTGCAGCTGGGGTTGCCCGCTCTCCAGTGCACAAAAGTTGATTTGAGAGGCATTTTCCTTCGTAGCTGGCAGGGCCGCTGCGGCTCTGAAGGCCTTATCGGTTTGCAGCTGGTTCCTTCCTCTCCCTCGTACAGACTCTCCAAGCAGCACCTCTGAGAGTTTTTCTGGAAACAGCCACCTAAGTGCACGAGAGGCTCCTTGGTTCACGTAGCCTCCTATCTTCAACCTCTCCATTTGGTTGGGGTGGGGGGGTATTTTTGTTTTAATATTTATAGCTGGAAGGGATGAAGGTGCAGGAAAAAAGATGTTGTGGGATGCTATGATGTAGCAAGTGAGCAGCTTTGGGATCCTGCCGTCATCCTTTGGATGGATGAGCCGGAGCCACACAGGATTACAGCTATTGCCGTAACCAGATGGGTCGTACTRATAATTTGGGATAGCAGTTACATGCATAAATAGCCTTGTGAACCTTTGGCTTCGTTGGTAAGGCTGGATGAGTGAATGTGGCTTAGAGACAAAGGGTTTATGCATCCATGGCAAGCCCACAATCGGGGACGTACTCAGCATAAGTAATTGGGGAACAGGGCCAACTTCTATTCATCCCCGGAGTGCCGTGGGCTGTTACTGAGGGGCAAAGAAGGGTTTGATGAACACGACGGAGCCCTGGACCAACTCATCCCTGAGGACAATGGGATGATTTTGGWACAAGTTGATTCATTTTCAGCATACATGTGTAGGAAATGTGTGCTTACGTGACAGCACATTCCTGCTTACAGGATGCATGGCAGGGAAGACTCCATCGAGTGTGAAAATGTTTGGCTCAGAAGCTGCTCCCTGAAATGCTTTCGGTAGAGGAAGGAGCCCAGGTTTCCACGTACAATGCTGCAGGCAGGCGCCAAGTTCATATTTAGCATGGCAAGGTCCTGACCTTTGCTGGAGCTGCTGGCTGCTGCCTTTACCAGAAGTCCTCTTACACTCTGATTATGTGACTTAATGGCCTGCCCCTAGAAGAAGCGAATGAGCTTGCTGGAAGCATAACGTGGGGTGAGAGCAATTCTAGGGATGAGCAAGTGGGCCAAAGTGGGTTTCAGCCAAAAGACTGGGAAATTTCATCGTGCTTCTGTTGCACAGCTTTGGGTTTTTTTAACTAAAATTTAACTAAAATTTCTAAGCCATAATGTGAGGCATGTGACCCAAATCTCTTTGGTGGGCAGCCCTGAAGGCCCCCAGATGTTCATGCAACCCAATAACCAAGGGAAAACATCCTGAGTGGTTCTACTGAACTTGATACAATTGCTTGCAGTAATAAAGCCACAAGCTTAGGCAAAAAGTGTTTGGCAGATCAGAGCTTAGGATAAAATAGGAGGGGGAAATGAATGAGGAAATGCTTCTCTGAATTTCAAACTGCGAGTTTTAATGTAAAAATCCTTTTCTCTTTTTTTKGGGGGAGGGGGGTCCCCTCCCTAAAAATTCTGTATATAGAAATACAAATCCTGCTGCACCCTGCACCTGTTCACAGCGGTTTCTCCCTGCACCCCCTGCTGCCTGGTGAGGTTTAGGGGACGGCGGTGAGGTTTAAGGGATAGTGGTCAGAGTGAGGAGATGATGGTGCTACAGCCCCCCAACACCCACCCCCGTGGCTGCCCTTGCATGTAGGAAACTCTGTGTTGTGAGCCACCCCTGGTGGGTGGGAGAAAGAGGAGAAAAAGGGGAAAACAAACAAACAAACAAACAAAAACACACAGAAGGAAGAAAAAGGAAAAAAAGAAAACAGGAAAAAAGAAAAAGGGGGGAAAGAGAAAAGAGAAAAGAAGGAAAAAAGAAAAAAGGGGGGAAGAGAAAAGAAAAAAAAGGAAAAAAGGAAAAAGAAAAAATAAAAGAGAAAAAAGAAAAAGGGGGGAAGAGAAAAGAAAAAAGGAAAAAAAGAAAAAAAGAGGGGTAAGATAATAGAAAAAAAGAAAAAGGGGAAAAAGGAAAAAAGGAAAAAGGGAGGAAGGAAAAAGGAAAAAAGGAAAAAGCAAAAAAAGGGGGGGTGGAAAGGGAAAAAGAAAAAAAAGAAAAAAGGGGAGAAGAAGCCGACGGCGCCAGGTTTCGGGAAGGGGTGGGGGGCGGTGTGTCCCGACCCCCCCGTCCCCCGAGCGGGCGGTGGGGCGGGGCGTGTCCGGGGGCGTGTCCGGGGCGGGGCGTTCGGAGCGGGGGGTGGGGCGGGTTATCTCCGCCCGCGCCGCCGCCGCCCCAGCCCGGCAGCAGAGATTGAGGGGAGCTGCCGCCGCCGCCCGCCTYGCCCGCGCCACCATGGGGGTGGAAGGCTGCACCAAGTGCATCAAATACCTCCTCTTCGTCTTCAACTTCATCTTCTGGGTGAGCCCCGGGGCAGCGGGGGGGTGGCTGGGCCACCCCAGGGCTTTAAATAACGGGGCTCCAATATGGCTCGTCCTCCTGCGCCTGGTTCTAACCTCTTCCCAGCCAGCAAGTCTTAATTCTGGGCGGAGGGCGGATGTGCCTTAGGGGTTGCTTTTTTTTTTTTTTTTGGGGGGGGGGGGNGTGTGCCTGCTTATCCTTTGCTTTTTTTTTATGCATACATATATATATTTATTTATTTGCACATGCGTATCTATTTATATATATATTTACATCGATATATAGAGAGAGAGGTTCACACGCCTCCTTTCCGAGCGGAAGGGCGGGGGGTGCCTTGCTCCCGCGCCGGGCGGGAGCTGCGGTGGGGCGGGGGGGTCGGCGTCCCCTCCGAGGGCTGCCGCTCCTAACCCCCCTCTTGCTGCGGGTCTGCGCTGGGGAAAGCGGCGTTTCTCAGCCCGCCGAGGAGGGAGGGCGGGCGGGCGGGAAGGAGGGATGCTGCCGGGCGGAGGGAGGAGAGGCGCTGGTCCAGCCGTCCGCCGCAGAGGAGCTGGAGCGGAGAGGGTGTTCAAAAAATATGGGCGATCGGGGCTGGTTTTGCTCTCCCCGCCCCGAGAGCTGGCCGGGAGCGGACGGGGCTCGACGGCCCTGGCACCGCCTTGGGAGCCGGCCTCGACGCCCGCGTTTGGGTCGTGCCCGAGCTGGGGACCACTGCCTCTGCCGCCTGGGAAGTTATTTTAGGATGCAAATTTTACCCAGGCTGGAGAGGTTGCCTTTCCTGAGAAAGTTTCTCATGAAATAATCCATCCAGACATGCGGCTAATTTAGCAAAAAGCAGCGTATCCCGCTTTCCCTGCAAACCGGGTTTGTCCCGGTTACAAACACCCTCCGGCAGCGAGGGGCTGGCGTGGCAAGAAATGCTCTCTCCCCGCTCCTGCGCCCGGGAGCAACAAAATGTGCCCAAGCAGGCTGCTTTTTTTATTTTTTAAATAGGCTATTTTCCATTCCCCAAAATGCTGTTTTTCTCACAAGCAAGCCCAGCCCCACCCCATGGAGGCAAGGCACCGCTTGCTGAGCACTGGCTGCGTGGTYAGGATGTGCCCCTTGTCTGACACCCCACTCTGTTGATGAGGAATTTGGGGGTTTTCTTAATGTTTGCTTGCAGCAGGGAACACAGCAAGGAGGGCTGGAGAGGTGGGGAGGGGAGCAATGCCTTCCAGAGCAAACCCTGCCTCCGCACCGGGAGCTACTCTGCCCGGCTGGAGCCTCCGCCTGCCGCCTTTTCCCCAGGGGTGCATGGTGAAGCTCTTGGGGGGTCCCCACCTCTGGGAGGCGTAGGGCTTACTGCTGCGTGGGAGCAAGCGCTGTCAAATCCGGCCTGATTTCAGGCCTCTTCGCCTTGTTTCTGGGTATAACACTGACCAAGGGAGAGATGATGAGCTCTGACGACAGTGGTGTTAATTGATATCTGATGCGTTGCCAGCTGCAAGATGAATGTGGGACAGTCCTGGGGGATTTTTTTTTAACCTCTTCCTCCACCCTTAAAATGGCAGGACGGAGGCGGGTAGGCTCTCCTCTGAAGTGTTGTTCCTTCCGAGTTATCACGCTTATCCCGAGGCTTTTTCTTCCCTTCTGGTCCCAATTTCCTGCCATTCTTGTCGCTGAAGCTGCCGGGTGTGGATGCGAGGGAGGAAGGGTCTCCTGGGCGGCAGGAAGGATGCAGGGGGCTCCGCACAGCTTGCTCGCTCACCCCAGTGTGTGTTTACAAAACAGCTTATCTTTTATAAATGGGCATTTTGCTTCCAAGAGGAATAGCCGATCCATTTAATTTCCCTGTTAGGACTTCTGGTGCCTTGCCCTACCCCTCAGAGGGAGCCTGACGCCTGCTCCCTGCGAGCGTTGCGGGGAGATGCTCCAGCTCCTCCCGAGGAGGGTTGCCTGTGAGCTGGGACCCACTGGCTCCCCAAAACACCTCCCAGTGCTGAGATCACCTGTGGCCAGTCCCCTCAGACCACCTCCTGTGTGGGTGGGGATCTTGGGCTTCGTTAGAATTAACGATGCTTTCTGCGAGGTTGGCCAGCTGAAGGGTGGTTGAACACCAGGTCTTACGGTTTCAAGCCCTTTTGTGTTTTTTTTTTTAAACCAGTAGTCGAGGGGAATTTTAGGTTTACCACTGAGCAAACACGGTTAGCAGCCAAGCTTGCATCCCCAGCTGCGGAGGGATGCTTTGGTCGCCACCATAGCGCGAAGGTCCTTTTTACGGGGTGGAATTTAAAGGCTGGACATGGTGCTGAGCACCCTTGCTGCAGGGTGGCCGTGTTGGGACCTCAGCTCTGACTCCACGGAGGTGAGAGATGAGGCATTCACAGCCCTGTGGTCCTGCCAGCTGGTTAGCATGCAAGGGCTGCTGGGCTCCTCGCACTCATTTGCTTAGCGTTTGCATATCATTTGCCTTGCGCCCAGCTGAGGTTGGGCGCCGTTGATGAAAACAAGCAGGAGGCAGAGCCCAAAGTTTGGCAGATGCTGCATCGTGCTGCACGGAGCTTGCTCCAGCACCCGAGAGGAAGAGAGGAAGCAATTCTCAGCCTTAACAGTGTTAACAAATAAGAAAGAAACTCCGATAACTTTTTAAAGTAGTCTTGCTGTCCCGCCAGAGTGTAAATAAACTGACACCCCTCTGGCTTCCCCCCTTCTTCCTTCCCCTGGCAGTGCAGGGGGAATTTCACAAAGCCACTGTGTTGAAAAGCAAAAGGCGGCCCCGCTGCCAGCTCCCTGGGGCGCCTCGGCAGCCCTCTCTGCCTGAGACGTTTCGGTTTTATTTTATTTTTGGGGTTGTTTTTCCTTTGTGCATGCATTTTTGAAAAGAAGATGGCAGGCTTGCCAGGGTTACCTGCTCAGTCCAAGGTGGCTCTCAAGGAGGAAGCAGCRGCTGCTGCACAGACCACGCGTACAAACGGGTGCCCATCCCAGGAAAGAGGGGTCCCCGCGTGTTTCACAGCAGGATCTGCTGACTGAAGCAGTAGAGGCGGCCACGGGCAGCACCTAGGGATCTCACCCGGTTAGTAAAACACAGGGCTGGTAAGACAAAAGCCTTTCAGTGCTGCAGACTTGTCCTGAAACCTTGGGGTGGCCAGTGGCAAGGTGATGCTCTGCTTCCCTGCCCTGTGAGAGGGAGCATTGGTGGTACCCATTGCTGGGTGGTTTTGCTGGTGTGATGGGCAGTCCCAGCTCAGCCTGCAGCAAGGAGCGGGGCTGGGCTGGGCATGTGGCGGGGTGGAGCTGCTTCTCCATCCCACTCTCAGCAGATGGCCGGACTTCAACTGCTCTCCTCAATTACCTGAATCTGATAGCRGAGCTCAACGCATGGGGCTGAACTGACCACTGCTGCAAAGAGTCCCTGGAGAGGCCAAAGGAAGCCAGAGAGCTATTTTAAAATGTAATTAAACATAACCGAGGAAAAATTGGCTTGCTCRGAGAAGGATTGCCCAGCTTATTAGCTAATACAGCCTGTGGCAGCCTTCCAGGTCTAGAGCACTGCTGACTGCCCTACCAGAGAGGTGTCTAATTAAAAGGAAGAGCTTGCCCCTAATGCCATTTTCCAGGCACTGCATAACTCTTTTCTCTTGCTTGTGTTGAGGGGATCTGGTGCAGTCGGGGTGCAAAGGGGAGGAAGGGCAAGAGCAGAGGGAAGGTGGAAGTGAAAGTCTGTCTCAACAGTGGTGATCAGAAGGGAAGGAGTGGAGGAGTCAAGTATTTTCTTGAGCAACACAAGAAAATCTGTTGTCTGTCCCCTGGAGTCCGCAAAGCGTGCACGAAGATATTTGGCTTTGTGATGAGAGGTGACGGTGGAGGGAGGTGGCAGCTCTCTGTGGTGGTGGTCCCACAGTGACAACTCTGCTGAATGCCTCGTGACCCTCTCGATGCGATGAGGAGGGCGGCTGGGTACCGCTATTCACAGGTTTAAATGGAGAATGGAAGAGCTGGTAGTTCATGCGGCGTGCAGCTCTGAAGCACAGGTTTGAAATGACTCCCTGGACTCACAAAGCAGCTTGCATTTTGTTTCGGGTGCAGGCTTGCACTGRGCGCTGCTGAAATGCTATTAGTGATAGCGGCTAGCAGGCTGCTCTGCTGCGGAGCACGGGGTTTGGTTTGGTTATTGGTCTCCCTGGGAGTTGCAGAGAGCCTTGTGAGCAGTGAGGATGTGATGCTGGCCCAGCATCTTCTTCCACCACGTCGGTATCCTGGGACGACGTACCCGCAAGCGTCTTTCCACGTGTGTTTGACCCTGCGGCTATTTAATGCCTATCTTTGAAGGGCAAAGGGAGAGGTTTTCTTGGTAAGCTCAGTACCTGGACCCAAGTTTTCCTGCTGATGGCTCTCTGGGATGTGTCTCTGGGCTCTCTGTCGAGAGAACACAGTCCTACCATCACCTGCGAAACCTCCTCTGAAGTCTCTGCGTGCAGAAGGTTATTGAAGCAGGTCTTTTGAAGGGACCAGTGCCCTGCCCTGTGGGGGCACCGGATTTCAGTTAATGGGCTGGGCTGCAGTCGCAAGGAGGGAGCATCGCTGGTGGCTGGAGGGGGGATTGCTCTCTTTTCCTGARGTTATTCTTCTATCAACCACCGTAACGCTTATCTCCTGCAAGAGCATTAACCCACATACGATGCCTCGAGAAACGCTTTGATCCTGTACTGTGCAAGTGCCTTTCACTATATTATTAAAAAGGGAAAGCAGTTGTATTACCATTGTAATTAAATGCTTATGTATGGGGCCAAATTAATTTTAAAGCAATATCTGAAATTGTTTTCCTCTCCGCCAAGGGCCATTAAACCCTGCTGGTAGATGTCAATGTATAGTGATACTTTTATCTGCAGCAGTGATCAGGCTGTGGCAGGCRGGGAGCAGCCTGCGGGCTCGGTGCTCCCGGTCAGAGGACCCTGCTCCTGGATTTTGGTGCAGGATTCCCACTCTCCTCCCATCCATCAACCTTTATTTGGCCTCTGGCGTGCTGCTCCTCTGGGAGAGTTCCTCTGGAGCTTGTTTTGAAAAGCCCTGCAGTGTTGTGGGGCTGGTAACTATAGGCACCAGCAGAGAATTTCGCCCTGGCCGGCAGCTCTATTAATAGCCGCTGCTGGAAGGTGGCGGCGGCTGCGCTGCTGGGTGCGGAGCACGGGCTGCAGGCTGCCTTCSTCCTCCTGCCTGTGGAACACCAGGCTCCTCGCAAACGCCCTTTCTGCAATTCCTGGGCAGGCCTTGCCTGCAAGCTTTCAGCCTGACCTTTGGCGGCTGTCGAGTGCGATCCCCGCAGAAGGCAGCGGAAAGACCTCGCCTGCGCTTTCCAAAAAGAGTCCTATCTGTTGCTGCAGTTTGCGAGTGCCTGTGCCGAGCTTGGCAGAAAAGCTTTTACGTTGTGTGGCTGTCAAACTGCAACTGTGTTTGTCTGATTTAAGTCACTTCCCCTGCTTACACCCCGCCCAAAAAGTCTTGCGGGGATCCTGACGTGTTGGTGCTCCAGGGCATCCCACAGTCCACCCCGMCAAGCAGCACGGGGGCAACCTATAGTGCTTCCACCTTAAAATTTTAAGTGAATTTTTGGCATGAAGTCCCGCCATCGTAATGTGAAGACCGTCGCAGCATCAAACCAAAGTTCCCGGGTTCGTGGGCTGCCGTTCAGCTCTCAGCCCCTTGCTGCACCCCGAGCCCTTTCAGTGCTTCTGCAGGGCGCATCTATTTGCGGTAGAAAAGAAATTCAGCTTCCGCTTTCCAGGAAGCGAGGCGCAGGGTGCGGGCAGGCTCGGCGCTGCCTGTGTGTGTCTGTCTGCCACYAATGGTCGTGTGCTCCTCTCCTGCCTGCCTCGAGGTGGTAGTGCAAAACCTGTAAGGTCCTAGCACGCATCTTGCAAGGGCTTGTGTGGCCCTTCCAAAGGTGATTTCCATCAAGTTATGAATCTCTAGCTCCTCGCTTTTTTCCCCACTCACACTAGGTGTGGTGACAAAACGACGTTTCGTTATTTATGCTGCATATATTGGAGAATATGATATCTGCTGCTCCACCTAGAGACCCACAAATGACCTGGGAGTAAAGCATTCAACCCCAAATTAGCAATTCATTCCTGGCCGTGCGAGGGGCTTCTTGTGTGGCAAAATGCTTCAGCCTTGGCAAGCCATTTCATCCTTCTGTGCCCCGGTTCCCCACGCCTAAAAGGAGGGGGATTTAGTTTTACTCCATCTCAGCTGCTTTGCAGGCTGTGCTGGAGAGGAGCTGTGGGGAGCCCTGGTTGGGCTCCACAAGTGGGGTCCGGGTGCTGCCCCCCCAAAGGGCTCAGCTTCCAGGCGGTGTAGGGGAAGCCGCAAGCCTGTGCAGCATGAAAACCTGGTAAAATCTCTAATCATTTACCTGAATCTTTAAACCAGCTAAAATCCATTACACTTTCTTGGCAGCATCCTGCTTCTTGTAAGTAACTGTGGTATTTCACAGTCACTGTGGCGCGGGCTCCGCCGCCAGCGTTTTTGCAGCAAGGCAGGAGCTTCTCCCAGCCCTCGGGCTCACGCGGGTTGGGAAGCAGCATCCCGGTGGCAGGACCAGCCGCGGGAAGCAGTGCTGCTAAAAATACAGCATTGTGAAACTGCTGGCACCTCTGCTTCCCTCCTCCGCCGGCTTGAGCTGCAGGATGTCTGCTTTGCTTTGACATGCCTGGCAAGCCGCCCTATAGCCAGGAGTCCTACTTCCTCCTCCTCCTCCCCCTCCCCACCAGGAAACCTATTTTGGAGAGGGACAGAGGGAAGGGAGCAGGAGGAAGAGGGCTGGGGGCAGCGGAAGGGACCAGGCGGGTGATGTACGTCCTGGGTATGTGAGTGCCTGGGGAGCAGGAGGCAAAGGTTGGGGCAGCTCAGATATGGGGTGCCCTGCATTAAAGGGGGGAACAGGGCTGCTCCTTGCACCCCTAAATCATGGGAATTTCTTGTGGAGGGGAGGAGTGACTAAGCCGTGAAAGACAGGCTTGTTCCCTTGCCCCACAGGTGGATCTGGGAAATTTTAGGGTGAATGGCATGTTGGTTGGTGAGGCTCAATCCAGGAGGGAGCCCCACCATGTGCACAGTGGATGGGGCAGCAAACCAGGGCTGCACACCCGCCATCATTGTGATGCTCAGACGGTGATACCACATCACATGGGGTACCGCCCCATCACCTCTCAGGGGCCTGGGGGGCTGCCTTTTCCCTCCCCTAGGCAGCATCCGATGGGAGCTTCTCCCTGCCATGCCAAGCGGGAATGGTGTCCCTGCGAAAAGCAAGCCTTGGGCAGGCAGGATCCAGCTGGAAAAGTCTGGCTGTCTGTGGAAGAAGCTATAAATCTCTGGAAGCTGGAAAATAGCGGTAAAGAGGAAACGCTGGAGCCTACTGCGCCACCTCTGCTGTGCCGGCAGCCTGCTTGGGGCACGATCTCCAGGGTCTAGAGATGCAATGGGGATCCTGTGCTGTGGACTGGGTGCCCCTCTAGGCTCGCAGTGGATTTTTGAAGGGGCAGGGAAGATGGAGGAGGTGTTATTTTCATCAAGGCGTTGTTTTCTTTTGGGATTTGGTGGGGTATGTCTGTGGGATTTTATGGGTTTTTTAATTTAAACAAAGGCATACAAAAGTGCAGGTAGGGAAAGGCAGCAGAATGAGAACTTAAAACACCCCAGAGCAAAGGAAAGCGCAAGGCTGTAAAAGTAGCCGAGAAAGTTAGTAGCATGTAAAATGCTAGAAAATAATCTGGATGCTCCAAGTTGGAGTCTGAGCAGTTGCTTGTTTCAGCGGCATCCACCTCTGCAAACGCCTTCGTGCCGGTAGGGAAGGGCTGGCTGGCGAGGTCGGCTTGTGGAAAGCAGATCTAAGAGCAATGCAGTGCTGGCATTGATGAAGTTGCAGCTTTTAGATTATTGCTTTCATTAAAGCAGTCCCCAAAAATTTAAATGGAGAGCTGTGCTGGGCGCTCGGGGTATGTCTGCAACGAGTGACGGCCCCAGCCTCTGAGACATTACTGTCTGACTAGCCGGGCAAGCGCAGAGCAATGAGGTAACCTGCACGAGATCATGGATACCTACAGGGCGAAAAAAAAGAGGGATATTTAATGTATGAGGATATGCAGCCTGGAGACCAGCGTGACGCTGCCATTGGTGGTTCGAGCTCTTTTGGCTCTTGTGTCGGCAAACAGCAGCGATTGTAGGATGGAGAGGGAAGAAAATACTGAGCTTATATCTGGAACAAGTTGTTGTGTTAAAAATGAGATTATCCCAAGCAAGGTGCAGTGGAAGGCAGGGTTAGTGTGGCGAGCCGATGAGGTTTTCCCCCTCGTCTTCTTTCCTTTGGGAAGAAAGATGCCTTAATTATGTTCTGCGCTTCTTGGTGGTGGAAGGATGTATGGTTTTCATGGAAAAAGTTACTCATCGTAGCCTAAACCTTGTTTTCATTAGTAAGTGAACGTTGCTTTCTCTTAAGAAATCCAGCTGCTGTTGGATTAAAACTTCCATTCGGAGGTCCTCTGTGCTCTGTTAAAAAAGCAAATGGAGTCAGGCGGTGCGGGAGGGACAGACGTGGGGTGTTCCTGGGGTGCATTCGGGCTGAAACCGGGAACATCTGGAGATGGTTCAGCTGGCTGCCGTAGGCAGACCTCACTGCTGGGGTGGGTTTGATGAGTTGGAAGAGGCGCTATCCCTTCAGCTGACGGTCCCAAATGATTAAGAAATATTTTGAGGATAGCTTGCAGCCTGCTTTCGGTTCTGTGTCGGGCGTTTTGGGGCAAATTTGATTGGAAAGCAGCTGCCACTGCTTGCACTGGTGTCACCCCAGCCTCACCGTGGGTGGCAGGGGGTGCTGGGGTGGGTAGTGCTGAGCGCGGGGGGCGGCGTGCCAGGGCAGAGCAATGTTTCCTTGCAGAGGGAAAACCAAATCAAAAAGGGCTGCAGTCTTCACATCTCCCAGCCAGCACAGAAACCCCGGTCTTCCTCAGGGTCTCTTCTCCCCTGGGAGCCACCGAGAGACCTTTRCTTTAAGAGTGGCACTGGGGACCTTCTCCTTCTCCCGAGAGGATAAACACGGGCTTCATTATGCCCTCAAACAACAAATGAGCCATGCCAGGCTGGATTTGGGTAACTTTCTGCGAAGCCATGCGCTGCCTTATTTGGAGCTGGATTTGAGCACGGACCGGCTTTCGTGACTTTTCTCCATAGCCAGTGTTTGGAGAATCTCGGGGTCTCCCAAGTYGAGAGGGATGAGGGACCGTGCCAGCGGGGCAGTTGCATTGGTTGCTGTGGGAGAAGTGTTAAAAGCTGATTATTTTGGTGGCAAATTGGGGAAAGGCTTGTAAAATCTTCCCTCCCTCTCCAGGGAGCTGGTGGGGATTTTCTCCCTCCGGTAAGTGGAAAAGCCCYGAGGTCAGCTTGCCCTGTGAGTTTTGCACAAATTGTGTGGTTTTGCCCCAGCTTCAATGGCACCCCTGTAAAAATCTCTTGGCTGGGATTTGCAGAAATGAGCAAGGAGGAAAACCAGCAGCTGACCTCCTGAGGGGCAAAGCCGGACTCCCACCGACGGCCTGTCTTGCAGATCCCAGTCCTCATGTGTTCACCGAGGCTCTGCTGCGTTTGCACAACTGGAGACTTTGCACTTTTACTGAACAAACTCTCTTTTTTTTAATGTGACCTTCATGGTGCCTCTCGTGCCTGTAGCTGACTTGACTCAGACCCTTTTGAAAAAAATTGTGTTGCCACTTCTGTACTTTTTGGTAGTTAGCTTCCCTTTTTTAAGATGAATGGCCTTGAGGATTGAGGACACTCAAAATTAAATCAGCATTTGAACAGGCGCTTCCAGTCTTTCATAGGAGTGWTATTGAATTCTTAAGGTTTTTTTTTTAAATGTGTGTTTATTTCTTTTCCCCTCTCTCTCATGGTTTTAAATGGAAGGGGGTGTGTCATGGAGAGCATGTTTTTATCCTTGCCCTGGGGACTCCGTCGTGCGTGTCTGCGTGCACACATGTGAGTGCAAGTTCTCTGCTCTTCCGCTGGACAACAGTGCAGGCAAGGCAGTGGTTTCAGCCTCGTCGGCTCACAGAGCTGCTCAGCTCCGTTGAGCATCTTCATGGTAGCCTCCAAAAGCGGTGTGGTTGTGCCTTGGCCTGAACCGAGGCTTTGCTCTGCTTCAMTCCCTGTATGAGGACGTTAAGGAAAGCCGTACGTGCCGGAGGAGCAGGAGAGCGCGGTCCCAGCTCACAGCCCACCCGTGGGGACCTGCGTTATGGTTTCTCTTTTTCTATCGCGTTATGAAATTAAACGGGCAGTGAACAGAGCAGTGGAAGTGATGGCTGCAGGGGTTCCTGTGCTCACGGGACACCTTGGAAGAAGACTAGATGTTAATCAAAGTGATGCTGTGAGGGCAGCTGGTGTGAATTCTTGTCTGTCCCCTCCTGATGCGGGACATCCCCGAGACCTGTGGGGAGGGGAGTAATGGGATATAACACAAAGATGCTGCTGGAAGCATTACSGAATCCCACTGAGTGTGGTTTCTTAGTCATCTGTGCGTTCCTAAATGCTGTGCTAAATGTCAAGATGTGGACATCGTGAAGAGTGTGTTTTGGGGGCATYGGAGGTGTTTTGGATCCCCTGCGAGTGGGTGCGGTGGCAGTTCAAAGCCACGATGACTCTGCTCTTGCTCTACATTACTAGCAGTTTTACTGCCTTTTGGTGTCGTGTTGGTTGGACAGGTCTCCCCTGAGGCAGAGCAGCTTTTGGGGGTGCAGAAAGCTCTGTCCCAMTAGGTCTGCTCAGACTGGAAGCCTGACCCTGGATGGGAAGTAATGTGCATGCGAGACTGGGGGCAGAGGGAAAAACTGACGGTCCCCCCACTTTCTGAGCCACAGTCTCCCCATCCTTCCTACCCAGTTCTCAGCAGATCAAACAAAACCCAAAACCCTGTTTGTACGTCACAGAGAAATGAAATGGGGTGATAACAGCCTGTTGGGAAAAGGGAGTAATTGGGGCTGATCCTAACTTCTGTTGAAAAGCTCTCCTCAAAGCCTCAGTTGCACATCTCGTGCTTCTTGGGTAAGGCTGAGCCTTCCATTTTAGTAGAGTAATAAAATAGCTCTTACGAAAGAAATCACCTGCGGGAACTGGAAAGGGCTTTGCACGTCCCCAGAATGAGGGGTCTTCTCATAAAGCAGGGAAGATCGTGTGGCTCATGTGGTATGGGGCGCAAAGCATCTTGCAGGGGTGGGATGATGGTTAGGAAGGATGTTCTTGTACGTGAAAGAAGTAAATAAGAATTTGCAGAAAGATGAAACGCAAGCCTTCTGCTCCCGCCTGAAAACTGCTGCTGTGGGTCTGGTGYGGCCGGAGCAGTGGGTAACACCTGCTTCCCTCTGCTTTCTCCCCAGCTGGCCGGAGGCATCATTCTGGGAGTGGCCCTGTGGCTCCGGCATGACTCGCAGACGACGAATATTCTCTACCTGCAGCTGGGGGACAAGCAGGCCCCCAACACCTTCTATGTCGGTAAGTAGGTCTGGGGATGCTGGCGTCGCTGTGTGGGCATCATGCCCCAGGGTGGACCGTGGCGTGCCCACAGCAGGGCGGAAAGTTCTGGGTGAGCAGCAAGGAGGTCGGACTAAAAATACCTCCCGCTCCCCCCATACTCCCCAAAATATCCCCTGCAGTGCCAATCAAAGCGCAGAATCCAAAGTCACGGCGRCTAAAAGCGCAAAAAGATGTGTCACGGCATAGCAGGTTTTCTCTGGTGCCGTTCTCCGCTGCGATCTCCCCCGGAGCACGTTTGGGAAGAGTGGGGACTTCTTGGAAGCACGTCTTGTTTCCTATCCAAAGGGATGTAAAAGTAGCCGACGGAGCGGCTGGCAGTGGAAAGTGAAGCTGGGCGAGCTCGTGACTCATGTTCTCCAAGAGGGGCAGGTGGAGCCTCTGTGTTATGGTTAAGCTTAGCATGATTTTTATTAATTTGACAGCATGCTGGCTTGCTGGAAGATGAAAACCCCTATTTTTGCCCTATTCTCCAACAATCCCTCGCTGACAAGGGGGAGCAGCTTGCAGGAGGGGCTGGCTGCCAGGCAGGGGCCGGCTTGGAGTGCAAGCTGCCGGGGCTGGGGCAAGGACCCATCTGATCTGATGTCCTGTTCTCACCTGTAGCTGCAATTACCTTCTGGAAAGGGTTTTCCTTTGGTTTTCCCTGCTTGCCCATGAAACAGCATGCCTGAGCCCTCTCCCTGGCTGTGCCTGCTTACAGTAGATGCTCCTGCTGTAAATAGCGGTGGGTTTTCCTCTCTTGCTGTCTCCCCTCTCCTGCCTCACACCCAGAGCTGTATTTACAGTATTTCCCCTTTGTAGATTTTCAATTTTAAAAAGAGAAAAGGGAACTCTTAAGAAGTTAAACTCTCTCCTTTCCAGGAACCAGCCCAAACATCTCCGTCCTTCTGGGGGCCAACAACCGATGTCTCCCTAGTTAACACATTTCTCCCAAAACCTGGAGCGCGGGGGCTGAGTCCTCCCCTCCCGCCTGCTGGGCGTCTTTTGCTTTTCCACCCCTTTTTGTTTTGTCTTTGTCCTCGACCTTTGCTATTTAGAAGGTGATGGGGAATGGACCGCGGGTCCCACCACCGCGCTGGCTTTCTGACACTCATGAACGACCCATGATTTGATGCTGGCTGTCTTTTTAAAGTTATATTCAGCAACAGATCAGCCTGGATTCCTTCTGGCGGCTGTAATTTCCATGCAGTAATAACAGCAGAGCATTTCTTTCAGCTGCTGCCTCTCCCAGCCAGCCCTCTGGCGTCTGAAGGCTGGGATTTCTTTTTGCTTTTCCTTTTTTTTCCCTTTTTTTTCCCCTCCACCGATACTCCCTCCTTTTTCTCCTCTGTCATCCAACATACACATGCACACGATGTTCCTGCTTTGGGAGTGGGAACCTCTCTGGGCTTGGCCTCCAGAGCTGGTTTTCCCCCACCCCCCACCCCCTTTGCAAACCACTTTTTGGTGTCTGGCGCAGGGCACTGGTCCCAGGATCTGTCAGGAGGCTTTTAAAGGCCAGCCAGGCTTTGCCGCAGCACTGCAGGACAGGGGGAAGCAATAAAAACTGTCAGAGGAGGAAAACTGGCGCCCTGGGGTTTGTACTTGGTGAGGAGGGGGAGTGGGAAAGCGGCGCTTTGGTGTCTCCTGGTTTCTCCTGGTTTCTCTCTGTGTCCTTTCCCCTGCCCCAAAGTTAAAGCTGTTTTGTAACGGCTGTTTTCTCAGGGTGTCTRTGTGTTACAGGAGAGGAAAAATAATTAACACAGCCGTTTGGTGTGTGGGATTTGACGGCAATGGGGAAGTGGGAGAAGGAGGATGTGGGGAGCAGGGCAGCTACCAGGGTACCAGGTGTGATGCTTGTCTGCCTTCAGCCTGCTGCAGGGCTTAATGTCTCCTCAGAAATAAGGCAGGTTTTCACCACGGCGCACTGACGCTCAGGTCTCTTGGTTGCAGCTCTCGTTCGCAGATCGGGCTTCCTCCGGGCCCCACTGCAGAGTTTGCTGCCGGTGAAGGGGAGAGCTGCTTGGGAAGGAAAGGGTCCGGCCATGCAAGGGAGCAGGAGGAGAGGAACGGTCCTTGCTCTCAGCTTCCCCTGCAGCCGGACGGCCGCAGGCAGCCGCTCTTGCAGCCCCCACGGGCACAGGCAACTGCTCCCCCGCTCACCCGTCCAGCCCGCGAGGAGGGAGCTCCTGGGGCTGGGGTTTCCTGCAAGCGGTGCTGCTCCCCTGGCACTTTGGCACTGCATCCAACGAGTTGTCTTGTGGGCTGGCTTGGGAGGGTATTAAACGAGCTCTTGTTCGTGGGCTTTTCCTCAGCACGGCTTGCAAACCATCTGATCCCCTAACCACTTGTTACACTCCTGGCTTTTGGCACTTCTATTTTGGCTGTGGACCCAACGCTCCAGCAAATGGCAAGTTAACTGCTTCAGTGCTGTAAAGGCCAAGTGGTACCAGGGATGGAGATAGCTGGAGCACTGTAGTTTCATGCTTTTGTGACTATAAGGGAAAATACTTGGTCTTTGTCTGAGCTAGGCTTATGGTCTAATATGCATTTATTTGTAGTTGAAAAACTAAAATCCTTCTTGCCTCTTGCCCTTGCATAACACTGCGTCTGAAGTGCTCTGCGTGTCTGGAGGCTGGGCAAGGTGTTGATAGCATGTCAGAAAACATCCTTCAAGATAGCTAGAGGCATTGATAAGTTGGATGCTAACAACTGGTTAACCACTTCTTAGATATTTAYTGACCCTACACGTAAAGTACCATTTTTTAAAAAAAACCCAAACTGTGATTCAATGAGTTATGAGAGCCCGTGGGAAAAGGCTGAGCTGGTCCATCTCTGCGGATACCAGTACAAACTGGAGCAGTCTGATCTCTCTGCAGTAAGTTGGTGCTGCGGTGTCACTGGTTTTAAGAGCCCCTGGGGATCTTGGAAGAGGCAAGTGACACTGGACTTATTGCTTTTGCCCCATCTCGGTGAAGATAATGCGACAGGGGAAAGCCAGGTTCCCCATCCTTCAAGGATTTGGTTATGTGATGCCCAGAGATGGCCGCTGCGGGTGAAATGCTTTCAGCAGGATGGGGACAAAAGCCTCGGCTCTTGTTTGCCTTAAATCCCCACCCCTGGATTTCATGTTTCCCCCCTTGCTGGGCCGCCTGCGCACTGGGAGCATCGCCGGGCGCTCATCCCCGCTGCCTGCCCTTCCCGTGCTTTCCCTGAAGCTGCCTGGCACGGAGCAGAGCGGGACGGGACAGACGGATGGTCTCGGCTTTGCTCTCACCCGCCAAATCCAAAATAAGAAATCTGCGTCCAGCTGCTCACAGCGAGTGACAGGGCGACACAACCCGCAGCTCTAATTAGCTCAGCCCTGGGAGCGGTGCCAGCCGCAAGGAAGAGTGCAAAGGCATCCAGAGCTGGGGTGGGGTTTTCTGTGTAGCTTTGGGGGTGAGGAGGGGGTTGGGTTTGCTTCTGTTTAGTTTTTTTCGTGTTTTATTAGTAAATCCTCTGCTGACCAGTGTCTCCTCCCCGGAGCACAGTGGCACCGGCGCTCTTTGGGAGGGGTGTAAGGTTTCGGACAGGCATGCAGTGGCAGGTTACACTTGGCCACCGAGGCTGCGGCCGCTGCTCCCTTTTTGCGCCATCCTGCTGGGTATTGCTGCCGTGATAGAAAGGCAACAGGTTTTTTTTTTTTTTTWTTTTTGGGGTTTTTTTCCCTAGCAACCAGGCTGATGATTGTGGCTCCAGCTCCCAAGTAGGTCAGGCAGCAAAGCCTGTGGGAGACAAGGGGGGGACAGCTGGGGGCAGCAATGGCTTTGGGCTAATTTTAAGGCGGTGAGCGTGCCTGTGAAGCGATGTGCTGTGGTAGCACTGGAGGGGAGACTGGCTAATGGGAGCGCAGGCTCTCTAACAAGGTGAATCAGACTCTCTTCACCATCCTGCTCATACAAACAAAATCCGGGATAATAATTTCTGCCCTGGAAATGAGTTCAAGCTGCTTTTCACGCAGACTGGGCTGGAAGAAATGGGCCAGAAAGCACAGGGATGCTTTGAAGTCTTTGTCGCAAACGAGTACACATCTGAGTTGAACTGCGGTCGCATCTGCACGCTTGTCCTTGAAATCAGCGCAGCGTCCATCGCTGTCAAGCTTTCATGGGTGTCCTCAGGATTTTTGGAAGTATTGTTGTGAGGCTTTGCTGGCTTCAGAGGGGTCTGACCCTTGCGGAGAGGAGGGACTGCCGAGCGGTGGTGTGTACGTGGGTAAGGATCGGGACGCCTGCCTGAGCTTCCCCAGGGCTTGCCCGCTGTCCCTACGGCATGTGAGGATGCTTTGGCCACTCTTGCCATGGGTCCCAGATGTGGCCAGCAGTGCAGAGCATCCTGGCACATCACCCAGACAGACTTGTGTTGTCTAAGCAGTCATGGAGGAGCTGTCCCTTCTGTCCATAACAGCAGCTTTTTTTTTAATTAGCCTTTTCAGGACTGCCTTGGACAAAAAGCAGTGATGTCCAGGGTTTCAGAGATGTGGTTTTTGTTGCAGAGGGGGTTGCACTGAGCTCTGGTGTGGTGCAAAGGCTCTGGAAGCCAGCAGTGCTACCGTGAGTGCAGACCTGCCGTGAGCAATGTGGAGTTCTTGGTTTCTCTTCATGCTCCCATCCTTGCCCCCATCCCTCCAGAAATATTAGGCATCTTTCAAAGGTGGTGCCAACTTCTCTGTATTGTGGGGTTAGACTCAACAGCAAATTTTTTGCTAAACTTGTTGTGAAAGGGCTAGAGAAGAGCCCAAGAGTCCTGGTCTCTAGGTCCTGTAATAAACACTAGTGGGTTTTTACTACCTTCTGTTTTGGCGTGAGGTGCTGCAGCGATCCCTGCAGATGCACACAGCTGGTTCAGCACTGGGTTCTTCTCTCACCCGTTTGTGCTCTACTTCTTCAAGGCTCTGCGTGTCAGTGGTTTAGCAGGAGGGACACGAGCTGTGGCCAGGCTTGCGTGCTTGGGAGTGGAAACCAAGGTTTGCGTTTGGCCTCAGTAAGCAAAATGGACTATTTAAAAAATTATATATATGTGAATTTTTTTAAAATAGAAGTACATGCATTTTTCTCTCTTGGAAATAAACTTATTTACAGTTAAGGGCAATTTAATTATTTAATCTCTTAAAGAAAAAAAAAAGGCTGAGATTTACTGGTTCTAGATTTTCCTCTAATCGCTTTCAGATCAACTCCTTCAATAATAGTGGAATTCTTTTTAAAATAGTAGTTTTGAGGCAAAACGCTTCATCAGTACTTCCCTCTAAGTATCTGGCTTAACCATATAGCTGACAATACAAACCAACCTTTTTTTGTATTCTTATCATAGAATTCAGTTTGTATTACAATTAAATACAAGTTGCTTTTTTAATTCAGTCTACCTTCATTGTGACCAGCTCCTGAGATTCTTTTACTCTGCAGACTAAAACTGGTTATGACTTAAGGCCATAAATTGGTGCATCAGGTTATTCTGGGTTCAGATCTATCCGACTACAAATAATGTAGTTGTCCTCCACCTTTGTCCCYTCCCGTTGGCTCTGCCACCGGGGACCTGTGCCAAAGGTGGCTTCTTGCTCTTCAGAGCTGTTTAAACCCGTAGCTTTGACAGGTTTCCTTTGAAAACCTGCCAAGTGTTTAGGCATGCAAAGTCTGCAAGAAATCCTCCAGCGGGATTTGGGCTCTGGCAGTGGGTGAGACCCCAGGGCATGTAGAGGTGTCCAGAAGTGTTGTAGGCTGGGGCAACAGAGGATGGGCCGGCATGTCCAGCCTGGGTCTCCTGTGCTGCGTCACCATTGTCCATCCCAGTCCTGGAGACGTGCAGCAGACCTCCTCCCAGCTCTCGCAGGCACGCTGACGTTATGAAACTAAAGCCTCCTTCCAGCGTTTCCTGGGCAGGCAGAATAGAAGAAATCTGATTGTGGCATCTCTCTGTGGAGTCTCTTTGGGTACGGGTGTGCACGCACAAGGACGTTGTTTGGGGTTTTCTCCACCTCCCCTTTGCTTTTCTGACAGAGGTGTGTCCTTTGCTTCCTTCTTACCTTGTTCTTGCAGGCAAGGGCAGCATGTACAGCCTTTCATCTCATCAGCCACGCGGCCCCAGGAGAGCTCTCCACGCTTTGTGACACTGTTGCTCCATCTGGAAGGCATTAGCAGCCGCGGAGCAGCAATGTTTTTCTTGGGAAAGGGGGTGGAGGGGAACAGAGGGGCTTCCCAGTTGTCGTCTTCCAGCAAACCCTCTCTTTTTCCACCCCCTCTCTCTCGCCCCACTTCCAAGAAAGCACTGTTGGCTCTACTGGGCCAATTCCACCAGGCAGCTGGACAAAAATGTCCAGGAGACCTTCCCTTGCTGGCTGGCTGGTGCAGTCCTGGAGGGACTTTCCACTCCCTGCCTGTATCGTGTCCCCAAGTCACAAGGAAGCACGTCGTGGTCAGGACTTCTTGGTACGGAGAGGGTGTTCTTCCAGGCTTTGTGGTGTGGCATAGGAAGGAGTCTCCCTCCTGCCACCATCTGATGGTCTCACCCTTCCCTGCAGCAGGGGTGGTGGCGAGCCCCGTGATGTTCAGCATCTCCAGGCCAGGAGCCACAGCAGGGTAGGCACCACAGCCTGCCCTCCCTCCCTCAGAGGCTTGTAAAACTCTTGGATGTGCAGTCTCCCCCCGGGAGCCTGTCTGTCGGGAGAGTAAACACAAAAATCTCTCTTCCCTCTGCTCTCGGCCCCTTTTTAAAGCACCTCCCGCGGGGAGGGCAGGCACGGCTTGGAGAGCCGCCCGGGCTTCCTGGGAAACATGGTGTGGTGTTGGGGGGGATTTCTTTTTTTTTTTTTTTTTTCTCCCCCCTCCCCTTTTTTGTCTTTTGGAAACATTGCTATGGTGACCTGGGGGAAGAGACTGGCTTCCATTAGCTTAATGAGTTAAAGCTGCTGGGAGAGGAGCAAAATGGGGGGAGAGGTAGGGCGCTGCCCGGGAATGCCCATGCCTGGAGCTCCGCAGCATCTCCGATGGGGATGGTGGGGCACGGGAGGAGGGCTGGCCAGGGCTGGCCCGCTCCCTGCTTGTTTTAGAGGGACTCTGCTGTGCTTGTTCCTCCTTTTATTTGTTTTTCATTATTTCCTTTTTTTTAAGTCTGTTTTTTCTACTTGTTTTTTTACTTCTCAGCAGGGACAGGACATGGGTTTTACAACCCTGCAGGCACCAGCTATGCTGCTTTAATGCCAGAGCAAGTACTGACATTGAAGACTTCCTTTTTCTCTCCCTTCCCTGCTCCCAGAACTGAGCATCCCGCTTCCTACCTGGCCTGGAGGCAAAGGGCCCTCCATGGAGGTATCATCTGCATGAGCTGGGGGCTAAGCTGGCCTCTTGGCTGCTTTTTTTTCTTTAGCACCATCCAGAGAGAAGTGCTTAATGACTATCGGTCCCCTGGGTCTGATGTTCGGGGGCTCGCATGTGGCTAAAGCTTTAGGAAGTCCCCGCAGCCCAAAGCAGCACGTGCCCTGGTTGTACTGGGGAAGGAGGGGATGATCTTTGGTCCATTGCTGCTGCTTTTTTCTGATGCATTGCATCCTGATGCTCTTGAACAAAGAGACCCTATCACGGTTGCTGTGCTCCTGCTTTGAATCCAGACAGGACCCTGAATCTCTCTGTAACGAGGAGGTGAAACTAAGACTGGTTGGCCCTCTTTCATAAAGCTTTCTGTTTTAAGGCTCCATCTCAAAAGGAAGATAGGGGACTCCAGGCAATATTGACAGCACCCGTCCCTGCGAGTCCTCCTGTGACTTCCTCAACTCCAAGATACAAGTCCTGCGGCTCACAGCTTGCTTTTGTGGGCGGCTGGTTACACGTGGCAGCTTTAGCAATCCCTTATCTGAGAACTGTGCCATAGAGTTAGAAATCGCACTGTAACGTTGCTCAAGGATGTGGAGGCATCCTAGAAATGATTTGCTCGCTGTATCTGTTGCTGCAGCTCTGGCTGTTCCCAGGGTTATCTCCTGCTGCCGTTGGATGGAGCAGCATGAGTGTAGGCATTGCAGTTTGCATTTTATACCTCTCTGATTTTATTTTTTGTTTATGGCAAACAGTATTTCTTGTTTTAAAACCCCTGAGAAAGCTGCAATACACATGAGCTGGGAAGTGGCATGTGAAAGGCAGATGGAACCTTGCTCATGCAGAATTGTGCCAGTTCGGGTGGAGCCCTGAAGGAGCGCATGCTGCTTTGGTGAAGAGTTTCCCATGCAGGACAGGCTAGCAGGAGTTAATCCCATCTCTGATGCTTAAATAGTGAGGAGGCTTGGGCTGGGAGGAAGTCTCCTCTGGCTTCAAGGCAGATAATGTGCCATTCAGGATGGGGATGACAGGTGCCTTGCTTACAGACGCAGAGCCCAAAACCATGCTGGCCGTCATCCTCACCGTCTGCCAGGAATGAAAGCTAAGATGTGTCAGGCTGCTTTCTGGGAAAAGGGCTTGGTCATTCCCGTCTGGGCTGTGATTGCTGTGAAATAGCTCCCCAGCTGCCTGGCAACCAGTCTGGAGGCAGAGCCCCCCCACCAGCCCCATCCCTTGAGGGGAAGGATGGGTGTGGGGAAAAAACCACCATCCAAAGTGTGTGGTTGGGCGCTTTGGTTGCCTTCGTTGCTTTTGCAGCCTTCAGTGTGGCATTTCCATGGAGAAACACCGCTAGCATTAATTGTACAAGATGCTATTGTTGCATTAAATATTTTGTGCTTGTTTTTAAATGAACTCCGGAGCAGAGTCCCACTCCGTTGCCTCCCAGGAGGCTGTAGGGTTCTGGCCCTCGGTAACAAAAGGCGACTCCATAACAGCCACTTGTTTGTGCCTGGGAACGAAGCTGGCCTTTATCCCAAAAGCCTTCCAGGGTTTTTTGTGGTTTTCAGAGTTCAGGCCAGTCATCGCCGCCCTCTCCCCTGCCTGGCTGCGCATTCCTGCTGCTCCCACCCCACCGGTCGCATCCGCTGAGCTCCGGTTAGGAAACCGCATGTGGTGCGCATCTTCTTCCCTTCCCTCCTTTACTTCTTGCTGTTTGCTTGCTTGACAGCGGCGCTGGCTCTGGCGAGGAGTTGGCGAAGCATGAGCGGGGAGGGAAGCGGGAAGCTGGGACCTCGCTTGTCTGTCCACGGTCTGCACAGCCTGTCTGGGGTGGGAGTTCAGCAGGTTGGGTTTAGTTTTGGTTTTTTTGAAGCTGCACAAATCCCAGCAAGAAGCAAGTACAGAGGCCTCTGGAAGACTTCTATAAAACAGCAATTGTCTCTGTTCCCTCTTAGTCTCCCCCATCAGTTGCGGTTCTTGCTGGGCTTTTATCTCCTAGTTTTCAGAGCAAAACTTTCCTAGCCACCAGTGCCTCTTACGTCTTCCTGATGATCTCAATATAAGAAAGACATTTTTTACAGTGAGAACAATCATTCACTGGAACAAGCTCCCCAGGGCCGTGGTAGAGTCCCCATCACTGGAGGTTTTCATGATATAATCGGACAGGGTGGTAGATAGTCTCATCTAGGCTCCCTTCCTCACAAAAGGTTGGACCAGATGATCTTTCGAGGTCCCTTCCAACCTGGGCTGCTCTGTGATTCTGTGATCTCCTGGCTATGTTTGTGCAGCCTGGAAGTTGCCTTCAGTGTTTATTTTGAAGAATTTGAGAATAAAATCTGTTGTCCATCCATGGGAGGGACCTGGTCATTGGGGTCCCTGCAGCATCATGCTGCTTGGTCTCCAGATGTGCTGCATCTGCTTGTTACCCATCTACCAGGGTGGTTAGCACGAATGGTGACTTCTCAGATGTTGAAATGACTTGCCCCCAGCCCAGCTTTGTCTTCTTTCTGCTGACCTAATATGAGGAGAAGTCAGAAGCTGCTGCACTCAGGGATGAGCAAAGTTGATTTTCCCAGAGGGCCTTGTGATGAAGACTCTCCAGTGGAGCCACCCAAGGCTGTAAGATGGAAAAACCTGATGCGGTTTGGGTTGAAAACCTGAACCAGCAGCATCACTGGTACAAGCTGGAGCAGTGAGGGCTGGTTCTTGGGCATTAGCAGATTCTGGTGACAACAAGCAGACCTTTTTTTGAGACACCACTACTGATACATTGTTCTTCTTGAAACAGCAGTTATGTAGCATCCAAAAATCTCCATCAGTCTCTCTGGAGCTTGGCAGGCGTCCAGCAGACAGCCTTCGTTTTACAGGATGCGTTCATGTCTTCCCGTCACCTCTAGCCCCTTTGGGGCCCCTCTTACCCGCAGACACCCCAGCCTGCCGCTCGCCACGCTGGCTCTCTGCCCGGCTGCCACCGCTGGTCCCTCCACCCCATGTCATCTTCAACTGTTGGGATAAAATCACCTAGCTCTACTTCAGGCAGGTGCATGGAACTTTAACTGCTGGCCTGTCCTTTCCAAGAAACTCTCCTGGGGGGTTTCTTTTGCTTGTTTTTCCTCTCTCTTCGCACCTTCAAGCAAGGAGGTGTCCCATCCCCTCTTAGGGAGCTTCAACAACCCAATTGCCCTTTGGGTTTTTGTGGCTACGGGGTGCTGCTGAAGCCCCTTTGATATGCACCAGGAGGTGCAACTCACACTTTTTTCCTCCTCCTGCTGGCAGTGTTGCCGCAAGGATGTTGGTGTCGCCGGCCGCAGAGCCCATCAGGTTTTGTGAAGCGGGGCTCCCTGCGGGGTCAGCGCGCTCCATTGTGCCGGCGCTTCCCCTGCAGCTGGCTTCCTCCCTCCTGCGGCACCTAAATATAGCGGGAGGCATTGTGCGAGCGCGGTACCAGTGAGGAACGCCGTCCGGAGGGTCCCAGCGCCGGGGCTGCTGGGGAGGTGTTTCCATCGTCGCCTCTCGCTGAGTTGGCCCTTGCGTTGGCGCTTGCCTTGTTTGGGTGCTGGTGACTTTTGTTTTAAAGAGGGAAGAAGCGGGAGCCAAAGTTGACCCTTTCCCAAGTTTGACATGTCCGTAAGCGGATTTTAAACAAGTTGAGAGCATTATTATGTATCTGGTTTTTTAGACAAGGGTTTAACTTGGCTTAACTCTGCTCTCAGTGCATGCCCTTTAGACTTTGCACTTTAATTATCAGAAGATTGTTTAAAAGTTACAAAGATAAGAAAAACCTTAAACATGACAGGCATGTACAAGCAGTTTTAATCTTGAGGTCTGTTTATACTTTAGTGCTGTTCCTAAAGGGGAGTTGACAGACTGATTAATAACTATAAAAACATTTCGACTCGTAGCAAAAGAAAACATTTAATTGAAGGGATGTGTCTCCCAAGTACTAGCAAGATGCACTGTATCGCTGTTACCTCTGGGATGCCCCATGTACATTACTCTCATCCTGATTTTTTTTTTCTTTTCATCACTGTCAGTTAAAAATGGTGACTGCAGTCTTGCCTCATTTGTAATTATTTCTTTGATTATTTTTCACATGTGTCAAATTGCTTTTGGATGGAAAGTAGGATTCACTATGAAGTAGTAGAACCACAATACTTGAGAATATTAGTTAACCAAAAATGCACTAAATATACGGGATACATCAGGAAAAAGCTGTTTTTGGAAAAGCAAACAAATTTAACTGAGCTGGTGGCATTTGGCTGAGTAATCACCATGGTCTCACCAGTCTCATGGTCGGTGAGACCATGATGATTACTAGTGGCAGCAGACCTGAGCCTTGACCTAAGCTCTTGTTTCCTGGATGAATAAACTTTCATTCCTCTGTTTTCTGAGCACCCCCAATGCCTAGTTTCCAAGCTTTGAACTAGTTATGGAGTAAGTTGACTGTGCAAATTTAGTAAGTTGAAGTAAAAAATGTCTTCCTCTCTGTAGAAGAACCTATAACAAACAAAAGCCAGATTATGTTAAATTAGATGCTTAAGCAGTGCTTTTCGCTTAGTTTTGTGGCTCATCTGTCTTTCAAATGTTAGCCAGATAAATATTTGTATGATGTTTAATATAAATAAACCATATGCCTTATTATTTATTTTAAAAGATATGCTAACTAATAATTTTCATCTCCTCTGCTTAAATATTTAAACCAGTATGTATGCCGTGGGAACTCCCATACTGCAGCTTTGAGGGTGCTGTAAAGCCTTTGTCTTGCCTGCCGCATCCTCTGCCTGTCACTGCTCGAGCTCTCTGCGTTTCCTCTGATTTTGGGGGTGATGGGGTTTTTACATTTCAGTGTTAGCAGCTTCAAGCACTTTGAGATCTGCCTCGTGTATGTTGTGTTGTTCTACTACGTCTGCCACCACCTCTACTCATATCTCCTAGGCCTTAATTCTGCACACCCCTAATTAGCCGCCCCAGGGAGCCAGCATGTCCGGCCAGGCACTAGGGTGCTGCCGTACAAAGCTCTGCAGTAATGTGTTTGCCTCTCACTCTTCCTTGCAGGAATCTACATCCTGATCGCAGTCGGAGCCGTCATGATGTTCGTGGGGTTCCTGGGATGCTACGGTGCTATTCAGGAGTCTCAGTGCCTTCTGGGAACGGTAAGAGGCGCAATGGCACTGTGATGTCCCTGGCAGCACATGGCCATGCCTCCCTGGCTGGAGACTTTTGCAACGAACAGGGCTGGGAGGATGCCTGAGCACATAGGTGGGAACTGGCTGACCTCTGCAAGGAGCAAGGCAGCGCTGTTTGGCCGAGGGCATCTCTGCCTGGCGTGCTGGAGCTCCGGCTGAGCTGGCAGGCACGCTGCGAGCTCCTGCTTGTGCCTGGCTGCAGGACAGAGGCTGAAGCCAGCAGCACAGCAGAAGAGGTGCAAACAGCAGGATTCTTGGAGATTCATTTTCTCTGTAATATGTGAACCCCCCCTCCATGCTTTTTTCCCTGCCATGGTCCGGCTGTCTTACTAAGCACCCACTAAACTCTCTTTCTTACCTGATGTCCCCTACAGCTTCCCCTTTCACTCCATTTCAAGGCTGCCTGTGGTGATTCCAGTTCTTTTAAGGAATCATCTACTATTTTTATCTGTTTGGACAAGGAAACAGCAAAGATTTCCCACAGTATCTTAGTGAGGACATCTAGGTGCATCCTGGAAAATCCATTACTGAAGTGCTACAGGCATCCTTGATGTGAGGCAGCAGCTCGGGATTCCTGTCATGGGATGAGCTGAATTGTATAAACTGTAGCCACACCAAAAGCCTTTGCGTTGGGGCTAAGGGAGACCCATTTATTTAAAGCAAGTTCTCACATGTGGTTCAGCTTTAAAGTCAATGCAAAAAAAAAAAAAAAAAAAAATTTAAAAAGAAATTTAAAAAAAATTTGAAGGACTTCCCAGCACTTGGCTTCATTGGGCTGGAAGATTCTTGGTGGTGGTGTGGTGACCCATGGGCGTGGATTCAACTGGGAGAGAGGGAAATGGAGCTGCTTTCCCTCGCTCTCGCAGATGGCTTCACCTCTAGTTGCTTCTGTTTCCCAATAAGAAAGGGGTGCTTCTCACCAGCTTTTATAAAGACGACTGAACGTCGGTGGATGAGAGCTGCTGTAGGAGTTTGCAGGCATTATCACTGCTGCTGAGAATAGGAGGAGCCGGTGCACAAATCCGACAGGGGTTGTTGTAGCGAGGTCTGGCAGCTTTGGATTATTTTTTTTTTTGTCAACGCAGGCGATTACAGAACCTGAATTACCCCTCATTCCTTCTTGAAGTTGGAAAGAGGATTAGAAGGGCAGATGGTACAACGTACCTGAGGCTCGACAGGGAAACCAGCTGCTTTGGCTGAAATTAGCAGCTCTAGCTGCTGTGCGCTGCCTGTGTTTGCTCACACCTTGGCTTGCCAAGAGAAGGCTGGAGACACTTCGCGATGACGCGTTCCGCTGGCCAAGGCTCCCAGCGTGCTCCAAGGACATTTCCAGGCAGCGTCCTTAGGGTGTTGCAGGGAAGCAGCCACTCTCCCCTCTCCTGCAGCCAACTGATGGAGTGACTACAGGCTTATTGCAAAAGGGGAAGGTACCAGGAATCTCCATGCTATCAAAATCCTGTGCTGAAGGTAGTGTGGAAGCTGAGTGGCGAGACCCGAGGAAGGCAGGAGGGAGCCGCTCGGCACGGAGCGGGCACTGCTCCCCAGGAAGGGGCAGGGGCACATCCGAACACCAGGCCAGGAACACTGCCATGTTCCCATAGCATCAAGCTGCATCTCTGATGTTTTGCAGCCAGCTCGCAGAACTGAGTCTGCAGGAAGTTGTACCTCCAAATCTGGGATAAACGAGCCATCTTTCACTGGAGGGTAACCACTGCAAGAGTGAGCCCTAGTGCTTAACCAGAGAATTACAGTGGCCTCGTGCCTGCGATTTAGGGTGATGTGATTTCTTGGGGGGGATGTGGGACCCTGTCACCTAAAGATGTTCCTGGAGAACCAGGGATAGGTAGGTGTTTAAATAGCAGTTCATTGTTCTGGGACTGGATGAGGATGCTGGAAGTCCTTTCCTGCTGTCAGGTCAATAGTCCTGTTTCCATTTTGCTGATAACCCTTTGCTCTTGCACATGAGAGCCAGGTCACAGCATCGTTCAGGAAACTCCTGTTTCTTCTGTTGAAGAAAGTGTCCTGAATGTGTCTAGAACAGAGACTGCCCAGGATCCAAGGGCTGTTATCCTGCCCTGTGCCGTGATTTTATGTCTTCCCCTGACTGCATTCACCTCTTTTGCTTCTTTACTTCCATGGCAACTCTCCCAGTTTGGGGCTTTTCTCAGGAAGAAGTCACTGAGGGTGATGTCGCGGAGGTAATGTTGGCTGCATGTGGAGCATGCCTGTCCGTGCCTTCCCACTTGACTCTGATGTATGAGCTTTACAGCTTCCCATTCCCAGTCTAACAGACCGACCGTCACAACATGTTCCCGGGATCTGAACAGAGAGGTGGAGGGAGGCTTTGGGGGGATGGCAGGGAGGAGTGCTGGAATTGCACGAACAGGGTGGGACTGTGGGAARACATCAGTGTTAGTATTTATGCAACAAACTGCAATAGCCTTGCAGGGCTGTGGATGCCAGGAGAGCTGGCCATAAATCACACCCTGACGCCCCACAGCTCCTCAGCAGCTGAAATGTGCTTTTAACCCTGCACTGGCAATTCCTATCCTCAGAGCATCTGTGGCAGAGCAAGCAGCTTGTCTGGATGGTCCTGCAGGTGCATGAAAAGGAGCAACGTGTCTTGTGGTGCACAGGGCATCCTCATCCGTACCAGTCCCTGTGTGGGAAGGGCTGTGCTAATCCCCGCTCAGCCATCCCAGTGGGAAGTCTGGACATGGGGTGGCATCCRATGAGTTATAGGAAAATGTGTTTGGACTAAGCACGTGTATGAGAGAGAAAAATGATTTGAAGTCAGGCAACACCTTGCCCTGATCGCCGTCAGTAGAAGTGCCGCTCCACACCTCTACGCACCTAGTTGCTGCTTTTGCCTGTAGCCAGATATGTTAAGTGTCCCTCTCTTGATTTGTCTTTGCAGTTCTTCACTTGCCTGGTGATCTTGTTTGCCTGTGAAGTTGCGGCTGGAATTTGGGGATTTGTCAACAAAGACCAAGTAAGACGACTCCGAAACCTGCGTTTGTGGGACTGGGAGGCTGCGGCAGAACCGCAGCAGATCCTGGCATGAGCTGTTTTGCTCGCGAGCTGCTCCCAGACTGAGTCATGGGGGCTTGGATTAGCTGTGTGACCCGGGAAGGTCACCTAAGTCCTCTTGGCCGGGCTGATGAACTTTAGATGTGAGCACTTGATGGTAGCAGCTGCCCCTTACGGTATATAGCGCAATGTCTGGAACAAAAATAACCCTGTCTCGCTTGGGTCTCCTCCTTGCTGCCACACTGTCAGTCACAGTGTGAGTTGATTCATGTATGAAGTCATAAAGGAAAGCCATCTGCACGTCCTAGATGGCAAACAGCAAACCCAGCCGCGTGGCCCCGAAGAGAGGGAATACCGTACAGGGAGAGCCTGCGTCTGTGTTAATGGGATTGCGTGATGCTTCCTGTGCTTTGCCAGTATCATATAACCCGCTTTGGGCTGTTCGTCTGCCAGGACTGAGCTTGCTGCTGATCAATATGCTGTGCCCGCACGAGGGGTAGGAGTCATGTGCCTGTCCCAGGCACCCTGCTAGGGAGTGCTGGGATGAGGTTCTCTGGCTGGAGGGGGTTAGCTAAAGGGTAGGACTGAAAATTGCAGCTTTTCACCTTCCCTTTCTGCTAACCTTCCCTTCATTGCGGTCACATGTGCTTGCACACATACAGAGTTTGGTCTCGAAGAGCAAAACTATCAGTGTATGGGAACCATGGCCATGCTGCAGCAAGCAGCGGGCTGGGTGTTGATCACTTGGCTGTTGAGGGTTTGGAGGAGAGAAGGGGACTGCTTGTGCTCAAAGCTGAGGTTAGGCTCTCTGGCAGAGTAGGAAATGGGTTTACTTTACTAAGAGACATAAGCCAGCTGGGTAAGTATGTGGTGGCCTGCTCAGCTTTCACATGCATGTAGGCCACAGATGACCAGCTTGGCCGTGAATGGGAACACCCTTGTAGTCATTCACCAGAGAGAGCATGACCTCACCGGAATAAACTCTTCCGTGGCTAAACGTATTATTATGCAGGCAGGGTGCTGTTTCCTAGCAACCTTGGTGAGCTAATTAACCTTTGCAGAGGGGCTGTGCCTCCTGCAAATGTTAGTTTGTGAATCCTGAAGAGTCCAAGATGTGCGACTGAACCGACAGCAAAAAAAGTGAAGCCTGAGTAAGGAGGGACCCCACGGCTGTTGCTTTCCATGCTGGGGAGAAGGCGGTTGGCCATCAGAGCATAAAGCTGAGAAATTTAGGATTTGCCAATACAAGAGCGATGACCTCAGCCCCTAAAATTAATTTTGCAGTTTAAAATGAACRGTGGCAGTCTGTTGGCCTCAGCTGCTTTTGCAGCCTTGATGATGAATGGGCTGTTTGGAAGTACCTGCTCACAAGGCAGGCAGCTTGCTTCTCCCCACCTCGGTTGGGGGCATCTCGGGAGCGACACGGGCTGGGAGGGAAGCGCTGAATGATCCCAGCCACCGAGAGCTGCTCCCAGCAAGGACTCCGTTCCACCTGGGGTTGCAGCCCCTTGTGGGGACAGTCATCTCCTATCACGCAGGCACAGGATGCTCTTTCACAAAGCTGGAGGCAGTCTCTCCCTCAGCCTGCCTTCTTGGAGATGCATTAGATACAGGATGGGGAGGCAAGAAGTAGGATTATTATTTTATTTTTTTCCATGTACCAGCATCAAATGGTTTGATTGGAGAACATCGCCCTCCAAAGCAAACTTTTTTGAGCAGTGACGGAGAAATGCTGAGATAATTGATTGAAATTACGCTCCTTGCTGCAGTTTCTTTTTTCGTGTGCTAATCCAGCCTGCGCCAAGAGCAGATGTTCTGGAAAGTGTTTTCCCTTTCATACTTGCTCATATTTTTTTCTTTTGCTTCTCTTGCATGTCCTCCTTTCATCTGTCTCTCCCAAATTATTGGAGGGTGTTAGAGAAGCCACAAGGCTGGTTTCCCTGAAAATGAGGGGTTTTTTGCATTGTGGAGCAGACCCCCATGGGTGGCTGCAGTTTACCAGCCCAGGTGGCAGGGCTAGAGTACAGATGAGACTTCTCATACAACATTTACAGGACAGGGGTGCCCAGCTCCAGGTAGGGACCCAGCCAGAGTTTGACATCCATCTAAAAGCACCTAAGCTTCCTGACCCAAATGAACCGCCTCACGAGGCTTTAGTGTGCAGTCTCTCCCAAATTCCTGCCATCCCCTCCGAGCCAGACAGTAAGCTGAGGTGCCTATACCTACAGAAGGCCTTGCTTGGGCACCCAACCTCCTCCTGACTTCCCCAGCGTGTCCTGCCTCTGCGGCCTCGGTGGGAAATGCGTTGCCTGCTTGCTTTGTCCCCATGTGTCAGGTGGTTCAGAACAAGCTGTTTCTGCATTCCTGAGCCCAACAGCAAATCCACGTGGGCTGAAGGCTATGTCAGATCTTGTGGTTCACCCTCTGGGCCTTGGCTGTCTTTGCCTGCTAGCAAGAGCTCACAGAGCACTTGGATAGTGTTGGCTGGAACATGCTGGCTGGTGGATGAGGTTCTTAGTATTTGCTGCTTTTAACATGCCCTATGAAAGATAGGCCTTTTTTCACACACCTGTGCAAATAAATGGGGTCCAAATCTATTTAAAAACTGCTCACCTACCTGTGAGTGCCATTAGAGGGAACCTGTCCCCTTCAGGCACATCTGCTGGATGGGTTTCCTCCTTCTCCTCTGGCTGAAAGGGAGTTTTTCCTGTCTTTCCTAGATAGCCAAAGATGTGAAGCAGTTCTACGATCAAGCGTTTCAACAAGCGCTCATGGCAGAATCGGAGACGAACAATGGGAAAGCTGTAGTGAAGACCTTTCATGAAACGGTAAGATGTCGGCGGTCTTGCTGCACGCTCTGCTTAGGCTACGTGCAGTTGGCCAAAGCAGCCGCTGATGGATAGGATCCTGCGTGCTGCGAATTACACCCGGTTAACTTCTGCGTGCGGTTTGTCAGTGGTAAGTGGTGAGGAGCGACTGTCGCTGTGCATAGACTGATCCTCCCCACCAAGGCAGAGGCAATAAGTTGAGCTACAAGTCCTCGGGCAGGGAATGAAGGCAACGCTGGATTTTTTGACGCTTAGGAGTGAACTGGATCAAATGTGTTCTCAGCACTGGGATTTTGCTGCCTGATTTCCAAGCTCTGTGTAGCAATCTTCTCTCCATAGGAGTTTCTTGCAGCCAGAGGAAATGAGAATGTGGGAGGAGAGAGAATTAAAAATGGGGGTCAGGAAAATGAATGGGAAAAGCAGGGTCTAAAGTAGATGATGCTACATGCAGGTCTTAACCTGTCAAGTTTGCTGTTCTTACATGTCAAGAAACAGAGTTGCGCCCTCTTCAATATTCTGTCCTTCTGCGCTGGGAAGTCTGGCCCAAGCTCTAATTAAGTTGCTTTTCATTTACCTCGGCACCCCTGATTTAAGTAAAATTCAATGGAAGAAAAACGTTGCTCTGAGGAACTAATCCCGATACTTCCTCTGCTCAGCATGAAACAAAATCTCTGGAGAGAGTTGGGTTCACTCTCCTCCAGGATACCAATGCCAGACCTGTCTGGGACTATTGTAGGAAGCAGCTGCATTGCATGGAAAGAAAAAAATTGAATTTGGAGAGTTATTTCCCCTCCCTTGTTTCCCTCTGCAAGATGCTTCCTCAGTCTTGGGTGGCTTCAGGGGGAGAGCATTGCATAAATGTTTGCTGTCTGCTAATGCTGGTTTTTTGTTGGTTGTTTTTTTGTTTTGGTTTTTTTTTTTTTCCTCCTCTCTCCATGTAGCTGGACTGCTGTGGTCCCGATAATGCAATAGCAGCTATCACTCCCCTGTGGAGAGATGACCTCTGCCCAAAGAAGGACTCCTTCCTGAAAAACCTTATTGAGGTAGGCACGGCTGCTCTTCGCTCAGTGCAGCTACTGCATGGAAACTTAGCTGCCAGGGAAATGTGGGGATTTATTGGGAATTAGATAAAGGGTAGAGATTTCATTTATTTGGGGATGGTGTAGAGGGATGTCGGAGGTTCCCGCCGGTTCTTCCTTTGCTGTTCTTGCTTGAGGGGGCTGGCAGGCACGGAGGGGTTAAGTCTGGTGGGAAGTCCTAGAGCCAGGACCCAGGAATGCAAGCGGGACCAGGGGGAAGCAGACCTGCCTTTCTGGGTGCCAGGGGCGGGCGAGGGGAAAGCAGGCTCTCTGACCGGCGTGCTTCTCTGCTTCAGTCCTCAAACTGCCACAAAAAAATCGATGAGCTGTTCTCCGGGAAGCTGTACCTGATCGGTATCGCTGCCATCGTGGTCGCCGTGATCATGGTAAGCGTGACTGCATGGCACCCTGCTGTTGTGGGACGGGTAAAAGCCGCCTCGAGGTGGCCCGGTCCCGTTCCAGCTGGGCTGGATCCATCCCTCTCCTCCAGATGCCCCTGTGGCTCAGCGTGCAGCGCCAGCCCTCTGCGCCCCAGCTGCTCTGGGACGTGGCGAGTCTGAGGGCTTCGTCATCCCTCCGGGGGGTCGGGATGTTAGGGCAGGCACCCTGCGAGCATGGTAAAGCAGGAGCACCTGCAACCCCATCCAGAAGGGCAGAGCACTGTGGAGCCTCCTCGCTGCTTCCAAAACCGCTTGTTTCTTAGGCTGCCGTGTTTTGTCGCTGGGGTCTGCAGTGGGAAGGGATTTGCTTTCTTTGGCACAGTAGGTTTGCTCTCCCCAGTGAGCGGTGGGTGGCGTGGGCTGGTAACCCAGTGCCTGTGCAAAGGCTGGGCTGTAATGCCAGAGGGATCTTGAAGTGTTTTCTGCATAGTTGGCAGCCGGGAGGCTTGCAACGTACCACCACTGCTGCCAGCGAGAGAGGGGAGAACGTCATCTTATCTCAAATTGGCCAACTCCTAATGAAARCAGCAGTGAAGACATAGCATCTCTGCCCTTATCTCTGGCATGAGAGTGTTTATGTGGAGTGGGGGACCTCGGGACGGGGGGGAGCTCCTACATCGTACTGGTTGGTGCCTCACTGGTGCCCCTGTGTCTCCCGACAGATCTTCGAAATGATCCTGAGCATGGTGCTGTGCTGTGGCATAAGGAACAGCTCCGTCTACTGAGCCGTGAGAGCTGGGGAGGGGAAAGGGGGAGCAGGGTGGATGGCGCTAGAGGGGACCCCAAGTGCCACCAAGTGACCAGGATACATTTCAACAAAAGACAAAGAAAACTATGTATATAAATACTTCCAATATTACCATACAGTACTTATCATTCTTATTTTGAAGTACTTTTTTTTTTTTTTTTTAATAAATAAAACTTTCCCGTATCCTTGTGGCTGAGTTAGTTACACATCAGTTTTGTGTGATGGGGAAAGCTGCTGTAGCAGGAGATCGAGTCCTTCCCCCTTCCCCACCCCTCRTAACTCAGAAATAACGTTGGTGGAAGATGTACAGAGGAGAAGGCTACAGCCTGTTATCAGAAAACTTTGCCTTGTATTTTATTCTCTTTTTCAACACCAACTTTTTTTTATATTTGTAATTGGATGCTGAAGCAGGATTTAGCATTTTTGTTCATTTGTACTCATCTTTTCCTACCGTCACCCCAACTCCCTGGCATTTCCAAGCTGTTCATAGGGAAGCCTGGCTGACTGCCCGAAGCCTGGGAGAGAAGAGAGGAGAGGAAACAGCCTCTGTCGCCTGGGTATGATGTGTCCCAGGGGAAACACAGGCGCGTTGTTCCTCTCTGACCTGTTTGCATCACTAGGTCAATCCTTAACAGAAGTCATGCTTAAATTTTTTTACTCTCTGAAGAGTGGGGATGTTTTTGGCTTTTTGTTTTTGTGGTTTTTTTCTTGGGGCTATAACTTTATAAATTGGCTCATTTCCACTGATTCGTTACATTAAAGGGTCACAGGCTGGGGGTGAATTTTAGTCCCAGTTTTTCAAATTTAACAAACGAAAATTAAGTCACTTTTTTAACCTCCTTTAATGTTTCTTTACAGACATATGTTTTTGGGAGAGTCTAGTTCTGTACTAAGTTTCCACTGTTAAGTAATGCTTGCATACAAATGATATTGGAAAAAAGAAGAAAACTTTAAAAAAAAAAAAAAAAGTCTTTAACCTTAGAAATCCTGCATTTATGTATTGCAGGATGATGCTTGGGGGTTCCCAGCCATACATGTTTAAAATCTCATCTTTGCATCACTCTCTTATTCAATGAAATTTTCCTTACTTATAGCGTATTGTCGCACACTGTAACATTGCTGGGAAATTGTCATAACCTGATTGGGGGGGGGGGGAGTTTATTTTTAAGACCTTCCACTTCCAGTTACATCAACACAGGAGATCAGCTTATCAAAGCAAGGGAATTCAGGATTTTAGATCGCACCAGTTGAAACACTTTCTTGTGACCTGGTAAGCTTTGATTGCCAGTTCGATGTATGTGGCTTCTGTTGTATGCCACTCCGTTACCATGTAGATAGAGGGGGAGAGTGACCCAGGAGCTATGTAATAAAATCAGAGTGTCTCTAAAAAGATGATCTATATGTATAGTTCTATAGATATATATTTTTAAGCAAAGTCTTTTCCTTAGCCGTACGGGCACTTGAGCTGGAAATGATAGTATCTCTCAGCTCTTTGCCACCTTGAAGCAGGTAAGGGGAGGAGTTGAAACTAGTGATCACCTTCCCCACTTCAGGAATATTTCTGTTTCTTAAAATATTTCACTCTCCCCCTTCGTTGCAACGAAGAGCTTCAGATCAGATAGGGAGGGAGACCCGTGATCATTTTGAACTAGTACCTTGTCCACTGCACGTGCACGTGACTGCCGTGGCCTTTGCCACTACACGATAGGAAATTCCTGCACTGGGGCAAACTGATCCATTTGGAGGCTTTTCCCCCCTTCTGCTCCCCCCTTTTCTCTTCCTGCCTTTTAGTATATAGGGCCTTTAAAAAGTACATAGGTAAATATATATATATGAAGTTGTGCTGGGTTAAGAGGAGGAAGTGCTTCAACAGAACTTCGGATTGAGGGGTTGGACAAGAAAAGATTCAGCCTTAGAAATAGCCTTAAAGCAACACTGCCCTGAATGTCCACGTTGTGCACATCAAGAATGAGACGAGGTTTTGCAGTAGGTAACCCCTTCCCCTGCTCCCCAGCATAGCTCCTTCAGGTCATCTACTTTGTTATGTGGCTATATGTATACGCATCAACCAAGCATGTGTGTTTACATATATGTGCATCGGGATTCTTAGCATACAGAATGGATGTGTAACTTGCCGCCTTTTTTGTTGACTGTTGATAAATGTGTATAAATATGCCATTAAGCATTTCAATTCTGTTTTCTTTCCTTATACTGTGTTTTTGATATTGTTCAGTATTCAGTTGATGCTGTGTATGTAGCTGGAGCTCTGTTTGAAGACAGACTAGGTCTCAATGCAGGTCAGGTGTGTCCTTGGACATTGTAGCTTCAGGGGTCTGGGTTGTCCCAGGCAGGAGCAATTGGGAGAAAGTGGTACTTGGAGAGGAAGTCTGAGAGCTGTAGGAGGAAGAAGAGCAGGACGTTTGCTCAGACCATGTCCCGCATGGGCTGCAGTTTGCTCTCTGGCTCATTTCAGAGGTGGCTTGTCGCTGTGGGGAGCTCCAGAGGCAGCTCCCTGGGCCACCTCCTGCCCCTGTGGCTGCTGCAGGAAAGGTGCCGCGGGAGGGGAACAGCCAGCGGCTGAAAAGGTCGTGGGAGGGGGCAGAAGGAGTTTTGCAGGGAGAGGGTAATGCTTTCTTTAGAGTTACTAGCTGAGAGTCCCCATGTTCGATGGAATAGTCATCAGCTGTAGCACGAGGGGTCAACCCTGGGAGAAGAGGGACAGAGGAACCATCATGCTTAAGAACGATGAAGTAGCTGAGAAACCCTCACAGAAAAAACTACCCACTTGGGTCTCCTCTAGTCTGGCCTCCTGTGAAGCTGGACCCAAGTTAAAACAAACTAGAGAGGGAGCTGTGCAGGGCTGAGGGGACTCGCCATGTTGCAAGCACGCAGGATCCAAAAGCGACAGGGCTCTTCTGCCAGTTGGTCGGTCCCAAAGCTGGCTGAGGTGAAGGGGAAAAAACCACTAGGTAGGACCCCTGCCCTGCCTCAGACCCTCTCCTGCATACCTGCACATTTGTGTGTGCAACATGGGGCCCCGTCCTGCTCCCCTCCACACTCCCAAAAAACAAACTAAGGATGAAATTGTGGGCTGTAAATACAAACACCGCCCTCTCCAGGGAAGCATCCTCCTGGAGCTAGTGACAGCTGAGAAGATGGCTATGAGCTGAGGCAGGGAGGAGGAGAGAGGTCTAAGTTCAAAGACCACATTGAAAGGTCAAACAGAGCCGCTGACAGCTTAACTGAATGCTTGGGATTTTTTCATACTGTGGGGCATGCCACAAAGCAGTGTGTTTAACTTTTCTGCCTTTTTTTTTAAAGAAATGAAACAAAAATCAATTTAATAAACATTTCTCATAGTGTGCATAGTGTGATGAACCGCTGCGGTTTTACAACCAGTTAACCTTAACACCAGGATGCTTTGTGAACCAGGCTTCAACAGCATGGGTTTTTCCAGCCTCTGGGAGGGGGCCTGCAGGCAGGCTGGGGATGCATCCAGAATGGTGCTGAGGGAAGGCAAAAAGGTTGCTTGCTGGCAGCGGTGGCTGCTGCAGTTGTGCTCCCCCATCAAGGGAAGGGAGGCACAGCTGTGGGGGAGCCAATGTGGATTGCAAAATAGGGTGACTGTGCTGAAATTCAGGGGGGCTGTGGTGGCGGTACTGCGCACACTCAAGGGGCTTCTCCTAAAATGACCGAAAATGGCCCAAAATGCCCTCTGCTGCCATCTGGCCGGGGACTGGTCTGATTTTTGCAGATGGTCTGGTAATGCCACCGTTGCTGCCACTGCCTGCCCCTCCACACCATCAGCCTGGCTGAGAGCGAGGGGGAGGCCACGTGCTGTGATCCCACAACTGCCTGCCTTTCTCTACCCTGTCTTGGACTTCTCGCTGCATTTGAAGCAGGATGTCCCGTGGCTGCTGCCAGCCATTGCCCATGCTGGTATGGAGAGGGAGGGAGTGCCGGGCAAGGGAGAGCAATGTTCAGCTGCCGCAAAGAAAGGCAAGCCCTGCTCCCGGCGGCTGTGCCTGTGCTACGAGATCATGCCCATCTGTTGTTCTTTCACTTGTTTACCTGAATGTTAATGGAGTCGGACATAATGACTTCTGGAAAGAAAAAAATAAAGTTATAATTAAAAACAATTAAAAAAAAAAAAAAAGAAACAAAGCAAAACCCCTTGTTAGTGGATTTTTAATGATGTGTTGTCAGGTCTTGTTTCTTTCCATCACGTACAGATTTCTGCCACATCTTCCAAGGGAACGGGCTTGTCTTGTTCTTGTATTCAAGCAAAATTCGGACTGCGGGGAATGCAGTCCTTAGCTGACCCTCTAGGTGGTTTCCCATGAATGTGATGTTCTTTGCTTCATGCCTTAAAACATTTAGATTGTGGTGCTGTTGCTCCAGATGGGGATAAAATGATTCCTGCCTCTGGAGCTAGGATTAAGCTGATGTGAGTCACTGTCAGACTCAGGCTGGTGTTCAACAGGGGGAGAAACAATAACTGGCAAAGCACAGTGCGTATTTGGCATCCAGGGCGTGTGCCTTGGGACCTCAGCCTGGAAGCATAGCTGGGATCTTAAACCTTCCCTGGCTAAATGCAGTCCCCTCTGTTTGCACCTCAGGTCTGAGTGTGAACACTGATGTGCTCAAAACAGATGAGTTGTACGTGACACTTGAGCTGAGATGCTGGGAGAGGACTGGGCAAACCAGGCCCCTTTAAGGTGCTGTTAAGTGAAGACATGGGTTATTCTTGGAAAACAGCAGTCCTGCGGCATAGGAGCATTTGAGGCCACACGGATAAACCACTGTGAGGGGAAGGGGTGGGTGGAAAGCTTGCAGCCCGCTTGTACTCATATTGCACTTGACAACCCTGGCTTACGCTTCTCTTAAACATTTTTCTCCAGAGGTCTGAAGGACTTGGAAAGTCACTGGAGACCTTACTGTGGAGTTCCGATTCCTAGGAATACGACTGTGRAATGGTTTTTTTGTGAAACGAGAATTTTCACAAAATAAAAATACAAGCGTGAATTTTTCTAAGCTAGATCAAGTTGGGATTTTTTCCAGTGGAATTCTTTACCTCTCCCCTCCCAAACTGTTTTGTTGTTTTTTTTTTTTTTTTAAAAAAACCCTCTAGACCGTTTCTAATGAGAAGTTTTGGAGGTATTTTTTGCTTTGGCGAGCTCTATGTCTTAAGCCTCTTCTGGGCTGTTTGTGTTATAAGTAGCAATGTGCCTAATTGTTTCCTACTAAGACAGCTGCGACCAACATGTATAAATTGCTTATGTCTATTCCCTAATAAGAGGTTGTCTAAACTCTAACCAAGATTTGCAATATTCCCACAGGAGGGAAAAAACCCAGCCAGCTCTCCCATGCAAGAGCTGTTTATGGCGGAGGTTTCTGTAGAGGAAAGCACCTTCCCTCTGCCTGCCAGCTCCACTTGCCAGGCTCAGTGATGAAGGATGTGTTAGATAGTGGCTGTGCTCACATTCCTGCTCTGAACAGCCGTTTCCTTTGCTGGGCACAGCAGCATGGCCCTTCCACTTAGGGGAGAGGAGGGAGTTTCAGCTCCAGGGCAAGCTGCTGAGAACAGAGGAGACTGTTCTGAAAAAAAAGGTGAGTATTTCAACAACCTCATTTACTGGCAGGGCCATGGTAGGGCTAGGAAGCTGTGACTGCACCAGAGAGTGGAAATACAGCCCCTGGTGAGGGAACATCTGCTATCAGTGGGTGCCGAAGGGGAGAGGGAAACAATTAACTACCTGACCAGCTCTTGATTAAGTGATAAAGATACCGGCTAGAAACTCCAAATTCCGTACGTACCACACTGTGTAGCTGAACTAGAGGCGCAGTGTTAATCTGTGTATTTTTGTCTGACCACTCCTCTCAGTTTCAGCCTGGGGAGCATCAGATTACCTTGCACAGGCCATAACCTAAGCAGCAGGGCGCAGAAGCACTGTTCCGGTGCGAGCTCTTCAGCCAACCTCTGGCAGCTTGTCTGATGCAGGCGGCCTGATGCTTTCACTTCAGAGCCCAGGGACCTGGAGCAAACAGAAAACACCTCCCAAGCACTAAAACTGCTGCATAACTGAAACCCATGTTGTTTTCACACTTGCAGATACATTAGAGGGTACGTAAACTTTGCAGCCAGGCATGCTAGTGTGGACCGCCTGGCGTTTCGCACTGGCTTTAAGTGACCCAGCTCAAGTGCCAGTGGTTGCAAGTAACATTTCTAATTAGAGTTTAATGACACCTTTTCCTTTAAAACAACAAAAAGGTGCTTCTTGGCCCTGCTTTGCTAGCGCATTCCCTCATGTTAGAACACAGCTTTGCTGAGTACCGAAGAGGCGTTGGTGTTAGGCCAGGTGAGACAGCACACACACGGCCTGCCTGCCAGCTGCAAGTAAACTGCTAAGATTTCCTCTGGCAAGGGTTAGTGGTGTTAAATGTAAAGCCCTGTGTTGGCTACAAAGTTGTGTGGTTAATGAAGCTCCTACAGGTCATCTTCTAACAAGAGGTCTGGGGAGTTTTAGGGTTTTGTGGGTTTTGGTTTTTTTCTTAATGTTAACTTCAAGGCCCTCAGCTGGTTCCAACGACCTCTTTCAGCCCTTTGCTACTGCTGTTAGTATCAGGCACACTGGGGCCAATGATAGGAAAGAAAAAAAAAAGCAGCAAGAATTAGAAGGGGTTTTTTAGTACAAATATTCTGTAGCTAAATCGAAATGAACGGAGGCCCCCAACTGTGTTTGTTTCTTTTTAAAATGTCAAATAATTGCAGAGAGTATTAATTTTGCTCTTAAATGACTTCAGTTCCCTCCCACACATGCAGTGTCTCTTAACAGAAAAGGGGGTTGCGCGTTCTCCCTGCAGGTCCTCTCCAGGCCAGCAATAACATTGTTATTGTGAAGAATCAAGTTGATAAAGAAAGCTGATATGAAAGACTTTCATAGCCCACCGGCATTAAAACTCGCTCCACAGGAACTAATTTTATGTAGTTACCTTAGGGGGGGAAAAGCACCAACATGGGTAAAACAGCACTGGAATAAATCAAACTTACTTGCAGCTGAGCCAGGACCAAATGAAAGTGCAAAGTAAAACACGTAAGCGAAGCTCAGTGTAGAAGAGAGGTTGTGTCAAGCACTGAATCCTGGAAACTCACCCCACGGGGGATTTCAAGGCCATTTGTAGGCTTTCCTTCCTGCAAATGGGAGAGGGCAACTYGAATTATTTCCTTCATCCTGTACCCATTCTGGCTTGGTGTGACTGCCTTCTCCCAGCAGAGAAGGATGCGGTGGTCACTGCTGTGCTTTTGCTTTTTGCCTGCAGGAAAATACTCCTCTCCCTCCCTGCCTCCCCTCAGGACCTCCAGCATCAGCTGCGTATGGCTGTACCAGACTAACTTCAATACTCCTTCCAGACACAGGAGCTGGTGAAAACGCATCCAATCGCTCTGTCTCGCTTGCAGGATCTGGGCGGCTGCTAGAGAATCACCTGCTGCTTTCCTATAGCCGTGAGGAGAGGGGCCAGCGGTCCCTGCCAGGCGCCTACCCCAGGCTCTGAGCGCAGAAGCAGCAGGAGCCTGCCAGTGAGCAGCGGAAACGGTTACCGGATGGGGGCCAAACGACAGATTTATTTGCAAGAAAGGAGCACCAGGCGCCCAGTAACAGGGCTGAGACTGGTATGCATTTGCACACACCACCCCCGCATGCAGGGACGCGCTGGCTTTCTGCAGACGTGTGGGGCCATCTCTGCAAAGGAGCCGGCCCCACGGAGCCCGTGCATTGGATGCAACCCGCTCGCTTGGATGATGTCCCATGCTGCAGCTTGGATCCACTTTCCAGCCCCCCCGCCCCTCTACAAGCCACCTTAGTTCATGCTGGCGAGGGGAAAATGCTTTACCATCTGTTCGTCTTCAGAGTCTGACTCATTATTTTTATTTCAGCTGTCGCCAAGCAATAGCAAAAATCCCAACACACCAGCATATCCACCGCTGCAAACTGTCTTGTCCTCAGCCACCAGAGAAAAAGCAGCTCATCCCCGGTTCTCCGCAGTGTGCGATACTAAATCTTCTGCAAAAAGACAGGAAGGAGAAAAAGGGTACAGCCAGCTTCTGAAGGTGACCTTGGTCATCAATGTACACGGTATCCAGGCAAAAAAACGAGACCTTGTAGCCTCCGGAAATGGAGGAATGGGGCTTGTCTCTGAAGGCATCCACATCCACAGGTGATGGAGATGGTGGAGGTGGTGTAGCCCTCTTCTGCCCCTCCCAGTCCCTAATCCAGCATTAAAACCAGGGTTCAAAACAAAAGAGCACCATCGTTTGCACCAGTCCACGGCGTACCCTGCTTGTCTCCAGCCTTACAAAAACTTCTTGGTTCCCTTTGCCTGTTTACCCTCCTCCTATCTGTTCCTGCTCGCCTACCAGAGGACTCATGTTTTCCTCTCTTCCCCGCTCCAGCCGGGAACCCATTTGAATGCCTCTGACCATATGTGTATACATTAAAAAAATAGGATCACCAAACAGGGAAACACCTCTAGAGCTGTTGTTTTAAAACTACAGCATGACTCCAGACAGACAGAAGACATTTTGCACTAACCTCATCATTGCTGCCAAATGTATTCCAAACGCAGCCCTCATCTCATAAATTACCATAGTTAGCAACACTCCAGCAGGCAAAAGTATATATTTAAAAACTGACAATGCAAATGAAGTGGCTGCAGTTTATATTATGGGTGACTCACAGTGAGGCCCCGCTTGAAGGGATCCAGTGAAGTCTCCTCAGCTGTGGGTGCAGCCTTACCTCTAGCACACCCATCAGCAAAGCAACCGGTGATGCAGCAGGGTTGGGATGCCATGGGGCGAAAGTTAAAGTGCCACTAATATCAGACAAAGTGGGGCTACATGGTAATTTCTTCTTTTGTTACAAAACAGTGGCACGTATGAGCTTTGCTTATACTCGACACCTATAGCAAATCCCTCAGAGCAGGGTGATCTTAAGAGGTAAAGGCACAACCTTTAGAGGCTCAGGCCCTTTGCAGGTATTAATCTAACGATGAAGCCCCAGGGCCAGACAAGGCAGTAAGAGAGCCTGCACCTGGGTAGAGGGTGGAGACGAGCCCTGCAAACTGCTGGGCCACATGCCAGTACAGCAAACCTTGCCTTTTCTTTTTTCCTTACGTAGGGTAAACAAGCTAAATATTGAAGCCACTTGGGAAATATATTTCCACTTAAAACTTGAACTTTTCACTGAAAGGAGGAAGAAAAAAAAAATCAGGCATTTTTGGCCAACACCAATAAAACATTTTCAGACAGAATTCTACTTCTGAACGCACACACAAAAAATGTTCTTCTGGGACAGAAAATGGAAACTTTTTTTTTTTCTGATGGATGGATAGTGGTTTTATGCCCCAAGTGACTTGGGGTTTTCTGGTTAGAAAATAAATACATACAAAAAAATCGAAAAAACCAAAAAAACCTACCAAAAAAAAAGAACAAAAAACCAGACACTTCCTCTTAAGTTTCCATTGTGGCCAAACCCTGCTTTTCTGATGAGAAAAAAAGCTCTGCTTGACATGGTTTTTTCCAAACTATTTAGGGAGGCGGTGCCGTGCCCGCGTCGCCGGCCCCCTCACGGCGCCGGGCAGCCCGATGGGTGGCCGTCGTGCCTCAGCCACTGTGGCAGTGGAGCCAGCGCTACAGACTCTCCACAACGCACAAAAAAACCCTCTCAAACACACCCCTGCGCAGAGGGCAGCGCCAGCACGTCTTATCTCCTCACGGCTGCAAAATGGCGGGCGAGCGGTCGGCGCGGTGTGCCCTGGGAGCTGTAGTCCCTCCGCCGCCGTGGAGAGCTCAGCCCCGTTTTGCGGCAGGCCCGTGATATTTTCCCCACGCCGCGGCTCTCAAAATGTCCTCCGCCGGGAGAAAGGCGGGCGACTACAACTCCCAGGACGCAAAGGAGAGAGGCGGTGCGGAAAGGGCAGATGCCTCCCGCTTCTCGCCCCTTCCGCGCCGCTTTGCCTGCTGGGAGTTGTAGTCTCGCCGCCCCGCGCTGCTGCCCCGTGGCGCCTGGTAGGGACTCAGTGTCCCAGCGCGCCCCGCGCGGGGGCCGTCGCCGCGGCCGTAGGCGGGGAGGAGAGGCGGGAAAGGCGGGCGGCCGCCGTGAGGAGGCGTTGGGCCTGTGCTGTGTCAGGGTACGGGGCGCGTTCCCCCCTTCCCCGCCGGTTCGCGCCGTGTGCCCGGAGGTGGCGGTGGGCTGGCGGCCTCCGTGCGCGGCGCTGAGTGGGAGCGGGGGCGGCGGGCTCCAGACGCCCCTGTGTCGTGAGGAGAAAGGTGTGGGGGCTAGAAGAGGGTGTGGGGACCCCCGGGGGTGCAGAGGCCTGTGTTTGTATCCAACAGGATCCTGGCCCGGGGAAGGGAGCTGGGCCCTGGGTGGACAGGCAGGACGGCTGAGGCTGTGGGCTGCACCCGCGATGTTGGGCGAGGCTGTGGGCTGCACCCGCGATGTTGGGCAAGGCCGTGGGCTCTGTCATTTCCCCCTCCCCGGGGTGGGGTGCCCACTGGAGGTGTGAGCCAGGGCCCGGGGCCTGCTGCCCTCTTTCTTGGCCTAGCAGTCTCTGTGGGCGCCGTCCTGAAGGACTGCGCTACGGTTGGCAGGGGATTGCAGGCAGGCTTTGCTGCAGTGCTGTCTCTGCGGTGAGAGTGTACTCTTGGCCATGGTTTGGAGTAACTGGGGTCTCTGTTTTCCTCATAGGCTGCAGGAGGACACACAGAGCCTGTTTGAGTAAGAGATGGAGGAGTCTAATGGGGACCTTCCCATCCAGAGAGACACCATCCTATCTGAGTTGTGCTGTGATCACATCACTGTAACAAACCTGTGAGTCTGTCTGGTGTGCTGTAAGGGTCAGTATGTTTGGCTACTAATGCTGTTAAGGCTAAAACATCTCCTTAGGAGGAAAATTTTTCCTTTCTGTGTAACTGCCCTCAGACAAGAGATACCCTGATTCACAGCTTGTGATGAACACTTATACTGCCATCTGAAAACAGCTGTTTAGTAGTCAGTTATGCGCTTCAATGTCTCTTTTGGGTTGTAGTCATTACTTTCATGTGTTATAAAACCAAGCAGAAGGATGTATGATTTTCAGATGATTATTTCCCATTTAGGGGTTACACGGAGGGCAATGTTTTCAAAAGCAGTCATCAGATCCCTTTTTGCAAAGACAGCCAGACTTTACATGGAACATAGCACTTGGCCTGTGGAATTCTTCAGAAGTTTCTCTATGTTTTAATGCCTCATGAAAATCTGGCCCTAACTGTCAATATGACCTTTCTTTGAAAACACAACGCTGTGGTATCCATGGTCTCTTTTTTGCAGCATTTAGCACTTGCAATGCATAACTATTATTTTTGTTTTCTTAGCTGCATTTAATACTGTTCATTTAGTAATGGTTTATTGCACATGCAGATTACAGTTTTATTTTTTAAAAAATTCTCATCTGTTCTACAGAATAAGGTTGGCAATGTGAATGTGAAGACTGAGTAAATATAGTGGTGCCTGCCTTATTAGGCTGTGTGTTGTTCTTTTGCCAAAAATCCAGGAATATCTGCAGACTTTTATACCAGCATGAGTTTGTGTCAGATTTAGAACTCAGTTCTGCAGCTTTGAATGATTCAGGGGGAAGGAATTATTTTTAAAACTCATTTTAAAACTACATTTCCAGTATCTTGATGGAAATGTTTGTTTTCTAGGGTGGAAGTGCTGAGATCTTTGGTGGCTTTAACTGACCCTCAGGAGGGGAAGCTGACTCAGTCTCAAGAGAAAGTGAGTGACTAACAGGCTTTCCATGTCTGTTTACTGCATCATTTCAGAAGAACCTATAATTAGGTAGTTGAGCTTATTCTAATAATATATTAGAACTGTTTCTGTAATTCATGTTTTTGTGAGCTGAACTGAGGGGCGTGTTTGCCAGCTTTGTTTCTGATTGCCTGGCAAGCGGTAGTGTGATCATCAACCACCTCAGTTCTGCAGGGTTCCCTTCAAGCAGGCGGCAGAGTGAATCGGGTATTCCAGCCGCTACTGGAAGTCAGGCTTCAGATCACGCTGTCTTTTACTGACTGAAGGGCCAGCTCTTGCAGACCCTTCGTTGCACCCTCCCCTTGTTTCCATGCACAAGCATGGCATGTGCGATTAGTTTTCTTAATCCAGTGGGATTGATTTCTTGAGCTGGCTTGTTTTGTGATTCCAGGAATCTAGTAATGACATGAGAGCTTAAAGCCAAGGAAGGAGTGGAGCTTGTACTTTATGTTACTTTAAAGCAATCCTGAAACTGCAGCCCTGATATTTTTGTGGCTTCTCTGCCACTGACCTCGATCAGTGATAATGTACTTTATAATAGGCAGAACGTGACAATTATTAGAACAGGAGGTAAAGTAGCTAATGCAGTAAAGGATTGTAATGGCCAAAAGAAAGTGTGAGAGATTAGGATGTGGTTTTGTGGATTTATACAGTATGATAAATGCAGGGTGTAATTTGGAGAGGTCATTGTTTTCTCTTGGAAGGTGTGTAAAACAGTTATGGGATTTGCTCAAAAAATTTATGCTCATCTTTTAGTAATTAGACCTGCTGTAACCTTTAATGAAATTTGGTGTGCAACACTACTTTTAATTACTTCATATTCTTGTATTGAGTCTTGTGTAAGTCTTTAATTTTAATGTGCATTCATTCCTTAAATAATGTTTTTATTTCAAGCAAAATTGCTTAGGAATCCCTGAAGTACAGCTGCCTGTGATATTGCATTAATAATTATTTTGCACAGCACAGAATGATAGTCTCATACTTCGTTCTCATTTCACAGTTGAATTTTTATGCTCCTTTGTATTCTAGGCACTAAACTCGCTGGGCGTTTGGAAAACCGTATTTGCAGCTGTTCCTGGGCCTACATCAAAGACGTCAGTGGAGTGACAGCTTGAAGATGGGAGATCAGGATGCAGCTGAACCCTTTCTGGGGATAGTGGCTGGTGGTGCCACAGACTACGAAGGAGCTCTGCCCTCAGACACAGTGTCGCTCAGTGATTCTGATTCCGATGATTTGGGGTTAGTGGATGAAGCAGAAGTTGATACAATATCTCCTGAGGAGCCATCTGTAGATGATGGGGATTACAGATCAGGGGAGATCCCCGACTCTTCAAACAGCAGTCACAGATCTCCTGTCCAGCCATTCCATCTGAGGGGTATGAGTTCTACATTCTCTCTCCGTAGCCAGAGCATTTTTGATTGCCTGGAAGAGGTGGCCAAGTTGTCTGTGCCTTCAATGCCTGAAGATAATGTTGTTGATGGGAGGTTTAAGCGTCCATTGCCTCCAACCACAGTTTCAGGTAACGTGGTTCCAGAAAGCCTGGGAAAGCAAGCCAAACCAGTGCAGGCTCCCAAAAACTCTCCTGCAGTGCCTGACTATGTGGCACACCCAGAGCGCTGGACCAAATACAGCCTAGATGGAGTTTCAGAGTCTAGTGACAAGACTAACAGGGCAGTGGCCATGGAATTTCTAGAGGGTTTGAAGAAAAGAGGGGAGGAACAAAGCTCAGCTACCCAAGATAGCTACACCCCATACTTCAACCAGGACCCTTCCAGCTGTGGAGCTGGGAGGATTGTCTTCACCAAACCAGCAAAAAGGGGTGTTGATGGACTGGAAAAGAAAACATCAGCAGGGGAGGATGATAAGAAACACATGAAAATAGATCTGAAGGGAAAATCTCTTAAGAAGACTGATGACTTGAGGGAGGAAGAGAAGGTAGAGCTGGGGCACTTAGATAGTGGAAGTGGAAAGGCAACAGAGGAGGAGGAGTCCATGATGGCAGGGGACCTGAATACAGAAGGTAAGCTTAGTGCAAGGTTTAGTGGCGCAGGTGAAGAGCCATCGGTGGAAACAGTTGGATTCCATTGCAGTAAGAAGAAGAATAGGAAAAATTTCCGACCTAAAGTAGACGATGAAGTGGAGGAGGAAGAGTTCTGAAGGATGGAGCATGTTGGAGACATCCAAGGACTTGTATTGTCTTTGGATATGTTTGGTTTTTTCTCTGACTTTTTTTTCTGGTCTGGAAACCATGTGATAGCTTTTTGTCTAACGGTTTGCATCATAGTCACCAAGAACATTTTAGGTTGTTAGAAATTACGCTACCTAAAATACCCTCCAGACTTTTTGTTTGTGAGAAGTCTGTGGGCAACAGGATAGTTTTACCCTAGCAGGAGAGAATAAGGTGTGCTTTGTTTGCCTGAGCAACTCCCTGGGGCTTGCTCTGGAGCTGAAGTAGCCAAAGAAAAAGATGTGTTAGCTAAAAGGCTGCAAGGCTTCCTGCTAACCCCCAAATTTAGAGCTGTTCCCAAATCCTGTAGAATCCTGGAACGAAGATGATGAGCTCATTATGTAGAGATTTTTAAACAATGAAAATAAAACCTAGTCTTCCACTAGATGTGATTTCGCCTGGCCCTGTCCCAGGGAGGAAAACCTTTTTTTTTTTTTTTTTTATACATCCTTCTCTCAATTGCCATTGAGAGTGAAAGCACAGTGGTGCCCCATCATGAGTTTGGAGGGCCCAGGTGGGAACTGGCAAAGCCAGCATTTTTTTAAGGTTGGCTTAATATTTACCTTATTTAGTGTTACATGATAAAGATTTTAAAAAACACAATGTTTCCTGTGGAGAGGTACAACTTTGGATACATCCTGGTGAAGACAGGCTCAGGATGGCTTCAGCAAAGTCTCACCACGTTGAATGTAGGTCAGAATTCGCAACAGCTTCAGTTGTTAAGTTGGGCAGCAGCTTTTCGTCTTACTGGTATGATATGATGTGATGATTCTTGGCCAGCACAGTGTCCTTTCCAGGTGGCACTGCTTCCACGTTGATTCTGTGCATGGATTTGGTGGGAATGAGGTATTTATACCAGAACTGGATACTTTTTTGTTCTTTAGGATTCAATAAACTTTCAGTTGTAGCTTGATTTCTTCATCTCTCTGAACCATGCTGATTAATGCAGCTATAGAGTCCTAACAAATACKCAGTTTATTTGGGAATTGTCTTGAAAATCTTCTAGAATGTTACTCTAAGCTTACCATCGTGTAACTTCTCCTTCAATCCCTATGATTCCAAAATTCACATTTTTAACATTTTCAGTCATTTTACAATATATAGAGAATCACCTCATAGGATGAATCACCTCATACAATGAATGACATTGTAATGAATGTAAAATATAGTAGTTTTTAACACAGAATGTTAATAAATTTTATAAATAAGGTTGAAAGATTAAATTCTTTGAAAGGTTATACGATTTGAAACTCAAATTAGTTCAGGTCAGTTTGGACTGACATTTTTTTGCCAGTATTCTAAATTAACCAACCCCAATGTTAGTATTTATAACCGTGTAGTGAAAGACTACTTCCTTAGAATTTGTGATCTTTCTTGCTAGACTGTGCTTGCTCAAACTCTGAAGGATATTTGAGGAGGTTACTTTCTCTGGGGGGGGGTGTCAGCATCTTGCCAATAATTGACTGGTAGGCCCAAGTCATTTGGGTCTTTGTGTTTGAACAGATGCATCATTTGGTGGCAGAAGCAGAAAACAATATAAAGTTAGTAATATTGCTCCATCTTTTGAAATTCACCTTTTAATTTTAAAAGCAGAATGTATTTTCTCATGAGTATATGGTTTGATGCACATTAATTAATGGGTCGTCACTAAATACATCAGTTGTTCCAGTGCATGTGAGTGGGACGTAAAAATAATTCCAAATGGATAGGTTTTGGATTCGAGTGGATAATTAATGTGCTGATCACAATTAAAATAGTAGCCGTTTCAGAATGGAAGCTGCTGCCAAGAGCAGGGCATGCTGGTTGTAAGACATGCATTATTTCCTAACAAAAAATGTAGCTCAGTACAAACTTACTGGTTTTATAACTTCTGCTTGCCTAGGGTGGAGAACAGGTAGGACGGTACCAAAATTCCATCACTGTTAATGGGGTCACTGAGGTCTGGGGCACAGCTGAATAAACTGGACAAATGCCTATTTTATGAAGACATCATAACAAGATTAGTATCTATTAATAAAAGACTCATGTCAGAAAGGTACTTTTATTAGATCTGAGATTTTTTTTTTCCCACCTCTGGTAACAGAGAAAGCTTTTGCGTAACCTACATTTATGTTGCATAGAAGCAGTGTTATATGCATGAGGAAATTAAGTTCAGTTGAAGCTTATCAGAGTAAGAAAGACCACAGCCCAATACTTCCCCCTTCTGATGCTGTTTATATTATTCCAAAGAAATTTCCCTTTAAAGGATGGTAGTAATATTCATTTTGTTGGTGTATCTTTTCATACAAAATTCTAATAAAGCCAGCTAGCTTTGGTATGCTAAAAATGCACATGCCAGTTTAAGTAATGAAAAAAAATGACAAACAGTCCAAATTCCTAGTTTGTAGGAAAATTCTTGCTACACATTCTTGCTTTAAAGTCTCTAAGTGATTCCCTCCCCCACCCCACCCCACCCCACCACCCCCCCCGACCTTTGAGAGAGAAAAGTAAAATGAAATCAGAAAACCGCTTAGGTCTAGATGCAGTGTTCATGTGGTGTGATACATAAAGGCAAAGTCTCCTTTAACAGCAGCAAGCTGACAGCAGCTATGATCTGGCATCGAAACAACAAAGCAAGCAGCAGAGGCTGGGGGTCTGACTGCGGGAGGGTCACCTGCTTTGTGTTTGGAAAGTGACTGCAAGCCACCGCACACATGAGGACCACGCAATGAGATTCCAGTTTCTGGGTATAAGTGAGGAGCCCTCAATAAGGAATACCAACAAAGGAATACCTCACAGAAGCCAGCGTGGGAAGAGAAGACGGTGAGTGCAATTGTTTGAGGGTTGTAAGAACTCCAGGAACTGTATGGATTGTAATAGTTCAGTATCCGAGGCTCTTTCCTGTGGAAACTATTTCTTGATTTCCTTTTTAAGCAAATCAGAAATATGAGCTTGCTTTCTTGGCCAAGGAAGTGGCTAGTTTTTTAGTGCGTAAATGATCACCTTTCCAAAGGGAGACTCGCTTGAACAGAGAAATGTGGAAATTGGCAATGATGATGATGGATTGAGGGTGTGGTATTTGAAGAACAGAAGGCAGATTGTGTTTAGAAAATAAGGTGGTAGAGTCATCCTGGAGGAGAAAGTTTTTAGTGTGATTTGTGGAATGGAGTTTTGGAGAAAGGACCAAGTGATACAAGAGTAGGAGGGAAGAAAGCCCAAGAAACTGAAGGATGAAGACCAAGAAATCCTCAGTAGTGTCAAACATTGACAGTGCTTGGCATAAAGGCTTTGAGAGCTGGGCCTTAGGCCTTCATGAGATTAGGATTTTACTTCTAGAGTAGTTCAGTAGGACAAAAGGTTTAATCTGAAGAAATGAGAATAAAATTTAATTATCAATGTATGTGATGTCAGTCTCGGACTGATCTGCATGCTGTTCTCTTTTCACTTCTTTCTGGCAAAGGCACTTCTGCGTTGGCATTCATCACACCTAATAGGATTGTAAAAGCCACATGCTTGTTGAAAAGCCTTAGGACAAGGGGCACATAATAGTAATTGCTTAAGAAACTTTAACATGTTGAAAATAATCCACAATAAAAAGCTACTGTAGATTCTATTACTTTGCATTTGCTCAGTAAATGATAAAAACAGGTTTCTTGTTTATTTTTCAGCTATTTAAGTTTCTGATTTTCATGCAGTTACAGTATTAAAATATCTGGGGAACACGCTACGGGATGGTTTTTCTTACTGGGATGTTGATAATGAAGCAATTTACATATGTGTTTTATAAGCTTCTAACAGAATTAAGTCAAGTTTGAGGTTAGTTCGAGTCTGAGTGACGTGAGGTCTTGTCATGTCATGACTTTGCTGAGTTTCCAGCTGCTTCTTTTTCCCATGTAGTATACATATGTTCAGTTTATGGGTTTTGGAGGGCTTTTTGTGTAATAGGTAGATATTGAAATAGATCATTAAGAAGAACATCCAAAATCTTTATTGTGTTGGATATCCTACGGTGGCTGCGAAATAGTCTGTTTCTGTCTCTAATGTTTTAAACTCTTAAGCAGTGGAGCCCTGGGACACAGGACAAGATTCTTAACTGACAGAAATAGTTGCAGCTCTGAAGGCAGACAAGCTGTGTTGATTAAAACAAAGTAGGAGGCTTGCTCAATTTTTAGTTTTAATGATTATTGTTATCTATATTAAATGCTTTCGTAATACTTCGGTAGTACTATCTCATTGAATGAAGAAACCCCCAAAACAATCCTCTCAAACCTTGTGGCAAATATATACTTATTTACATGCTTAAAGTGGGGTGAGATCATTCTAACTCACACTAAGTGACAGTCCTTTCCCCAAAGCTTTTAAATGTATTTTGCAAAAGTTAATTTTTTCATTCTGAAGTATGAATATTCTGTTCTTGTTTATATTCCCATTACCTCTAGGTACCTCCTTATGTGGTTCTTTTCCAATCTTTTTTTTTCCTTGCATTTTTTAAACTAAATTGTTTGGCTGTATTAATTAGCTTTTCCATTATTGTTTTCAATACTTACGTGTATAGTTTGGAGCTGGTTGGTTGCACAAGAGGTTGGTTTTGGTTAAAACCTCTGCCATTGAGGAAATAACAGCTGTACAGTAGCAAATCTACAAAATAGGTAGTGATTTCTACATCAGCTAATTTTTGTAGTACTTTATCCATTCTTAAATTTGCAAGAAAGATAATCTAGGCAGCAGACTGAAGCAGCATCAGAGATACCACTTTTTTTTTTTTTTTAAAGAAATTGTATTGTGTTAAATACCTTCCCTTTTTTGTGAGTATATTGCATTATCTCAAGCTGGCACAAACTTATTAGAGCATTTCTTGTGTGTTCCTGTTGGACCTGTATTTGGTGTCAACATTGTTCACTGAATAGCATGACTTTTCAGGAAGCCATAAAATGGATAAGAAAGGAGAGGGAAACTGCAGTGGGAGTATTAAGATAAGGAACTTTCAGGGAGGCCAAAATTTACACTGGAGAGTTCTAGGGACAAAGACAACAGTAACAATTGTGCTATGTAGCATATACTGAGCTGAGCATTTTCAGACTGTTTAAAAAAATGTTTGTTTATATTTCAAGGGTTTGTCATCAAAAGCTCAAGATAGGGTTTCCTTCTATTATCTGTGTTTCCCATTTTTATGTTAGGTATTTACCAGATACCAACATCTCAAAGGGATATAAGAAAATTAGAAAAACTGATGTCCAAGAAGATTAGTCCAGGTCAGATCAGATAGAATACGGGTATTTTCAAAGCTGACAGTTTTAAAGAAAGAAAAGGTCAGGAGAAGGAAGAGAATGGAGGGGGGAGGATGAAGCATTTGCTTCCAGAAGCATCCTTAACAAAGGAAATAAACACTTCTCAAGCAGACTAGCAAAGAGAGCAAGAAATGCTGTATTCCCCTTTCTCCTTTCTACAGGAGGTCAGAAATGTTTCTTTACGTATGTATATCACCAGAGAGAAAACAGTAAGGAAAGTGAAACCATAATACAGATCCATTTCTCCTTCCCTTTATCCCTAAATAGGGTCTGCCAAACCACCATTACATGAGAGAAACATGGTGAAATCCTAAAGCTGATCTAAATGCCTATAGAACTGTTGCTTACCTGGGCTTCCATAACTTTAAAGCGCTTTTCTTGTTCTTTCAATCCACTAAAATATTTAGACAAACTATCCACTCTGTGGAAACAAAGCAGACACATGAGCAAAAAGGAAAGGCCTCAGAAGAAATCCTGAAGTACAAAAACCATGTAACTTACTAGAGCCATGGCCCCTTGCTGGCAAGTTCTGTGCTGCTGAGATATGCCAGAGCCCCCTAAAAGTTTTGTCCTTTTGAGGTGTTCCTGCAAGTATTTATTGAACAGAGCAGCATTTCTGGAATACTCTCATGCACCTGTTGCCCAGGGACTCATAAACTCACACAGATTACAGCAGCCGTTCAGCTTCTGGTGAGGGTCACTTAGCCCCAGCTGCTGTGGAAATCAAGGACAGCAGAAAGGAGCCTTAGGTCCAGCTGTGTCTCTCCAGCCACTTATGTCCCACCTGTACCAAATGTAAACTGATCCTGGTGTGAGAACTGAGGCCACAATATTTTCCATCAACATTGGGGAGCTGAGCCACTTAAAATGTATACTAGGTTTCATTTTTGGAAAATGGCTTGACATTCAAATCCCTTTTTCCATGCAGTCCAAAGGGACTGTGTAGAGAACTTCCATATAATGCCTCCAAATCGTTGTATTGTTCACATGGTTTCTGCATCCTTCACCTCTTCTCCCATCATCTGATTCCCCATAGGCTCCTCAAATCCCTCTCCGCTTTGTCCTAACTACTATTTCAAAGTTTTCCTCTAACAGGTTACGTTCCATTCGGGTCTATGTGAAAATGCTGCTGCTGGATGGGTCTAATGCATTTTGGGATTGGTTCAATGCAAAGTTCAAAGAATCACTTTCTGAGGGTTTCATAAGATTTCCAATACACACTGCTACCGCCTAAGAACAAAGATAAAAAGCCATGGGTTTAGTGGTGTTCATCTGAACCTTTTCCATTCTCTTTCTGGCTCTGCTATACCTGAAATACTGTGAAGCCAGACTGATTCTTACTTTTCCCCTCCAAGCAGTAACTTCATCTACAATGTGCCATCTTTAAAGCTTTCTAGCTTTAAAGCTAGAAAGAATATAATTGTGCCCTTTGGAAGCAATTACACAGATATTTATTGCTCGATCTCAACAAATGAGCTCTCATTCCTAGGGTTTGTCAGTGATCTGCTTATGAGGATAAAGTTTAAACCAACATAATAATTCTAAATTATTATGAATTAAGAGTCTACGTAGATTAGAGGGAGAAGAGTATTTTCCAAGAACATACTCAAGTACACTGTTCTGGTCTCCAGCTATTCTATGACTTAGACAGATTGAGGTTTGTTTTGAAAGCACAGAAAGAAAACAGCACAAGAATATTTCCATGGAACTTTCTTACTATAACTTTCACACCCATAGTGCCTCTGTTTGAAGTCAGTTTTATCATAAGAGGAAACAGCTGAAACAGGTGTTAAAAGTTTCTTTAAAGAGTGCTTTGCTGTCTGGACTTCAGTATTGCCTTAGATGTTTCTGTTTTCGCTGCATATAACTACTTTGTGTCTCACTTAAAGGAGTAAACCTCTGAATAATAATTTAGGACTTTTTCTTTAGAATACTAAACAATTTAAGTGATATTCCTAGTGGGGAGATATTTTAGAGAAGTATTTAAATGGAGACTCAGTTAATTAAATACAATTTTAGAACCAATATTAATTTCTTTTGGAAAACTGTAGTCTCATGCCATCAAGCTGTAAATAGTTGTTCTTCTGCATCTGTGGGCTGGGGGTAATTCAACATATCTTAAACTTCCATTCGGAAGTCTAAGCCATTCAAAAGTCTAATTCAAAAGTCTATGTTGTATTCCTGCAGGGGATGGAAGTATGTGTACTGCAGTATAGCAAAGGAACTGTTCTTCCACCATTTCTTCATGAATATGATTTTCATTGAGCTTGACTGCAGATTTGGCTGGAGCTTACAGGTCTGTAATTGTACATACTTCAAGAGTGCCAAAAACTCTTCTAATGTTGTAGTGATGCTGGCTTCTCACATTTTTTCATGGACTGCGTATTTCCTAACTGCATTCTAGTTGGACTCCTCATATAAGCTTTACAAGCACCTGAATGTTTATCTCATGCAAAGCTGAAGACTTGCCAGGTACACTTATTGTGGGTCAGAATAACATACTTATTAGATGTGGCCTTCAGCCTTTCTTCATTGCTTTCTTTCCTTTCTTGTTCAAGGTTTACAAGATAATTTTCTTTTTGTACCAGCTCCCATGTTATGATTTTTTGATCTAGGCCAACTGGAAGATCTCTTTCTGTAGGGAAAAAAAATTAAGAATTTTATTTTACTCCCTTTTCTCTTATACTAGTAATGGAAGGCTGCTATGCTAAAGAAAAACAAAGTCTTGCCATTGCAGGCCCTTTGCCATTGCAGGAGTGTCATGTTATGAAAATGCAGTGTAAAATAAGTATTTTCTATTTTTTTTTCTTGTGATGGAAGGCAATAGACCTTTTTACAGTTGGATATGACTCCTGAGTTAAAGAACAGCATGGACCAATTTCTGTGGTTCCATTTAAACCCATTTACAACCTTACTGGACTTCTGACATATTTTAGCCCCAAAGTAATTAATGAGCACAGCTTTATGTTCAGATGCACTTTATCATCTAAGCTTCTTTATTAGAACAATTATAAATAGGAAGGACAAACTGTGAATAAATCTCTCCACCTTGAAGTATAAAGCCTGTTGTTGTTGTTGTCAAGTACCCCAGCCAACAACAGACCTCAATTTCACAGACATATTTTGAATGTAACATACTAGTTTTGTATCTTCCTAAAGATTGGTAAAAGGGCACACTTGCTGCATGCTCCAAACACTACTGAATCTATAACCCAGGCAGTCAGGTACTTGCTTTATTAGGGGGAAAAAAATAAATTTGTTTATTTGGGGTTTTTTGGGGGGTTTTTTGGTTTTTTGTTTGTTTGTTTGTTTTTTTTAAGAATCTTAAGCAGTATGCTTTCATAGCCAGGAAGAGTGTGTCTGAAAGGGAGCTTAGTCAAAGGGCTCTGAATTGGTCCAGTCTGACAACAGTTCTGCTCCAAAGCCTATTATCAGCCTGCGCGTGAGGAGTAAACAGGCTTATTATCAGACACTATTAAACTAGATGGGCCAAGTTTGCCATCACCATAGAAAGCCCCCAAATGCCTTCTGTAATTAGCTGAACTTCATCTGCCTTTTTGATTATCACTTTTAAGGGACCACCATTTTTCTCTAAGCGTGCTTGTTCTCTCTCCATGTCTCTGTATTGGGAAATTCCACTGATCCTAGTAGATTTTTAGACATGGTATATGTTTTTAGGGTTGTCCGTACTTAATAATTACTAAAATTCAGGAGCAAACGAAATAATTATTCATTAAACCTATCCATTGTTATCTCTTCAGAAATCAAATCCCTTTAACCAGTTTTATGTTGACACCTTTGTTGTAATAACTATGGTGATAAAGAAATGCATTGTGGGAAACTGTTTATAGTAGAGGATACATTATAAGCCTTAATTTTTCATTTGTACTCTCCTGGCACTCTTTGTTAAAAATAAATTGTGACTGTTGGCTTAAGGAAATCTTAATTGCTCTTCTGTTTTGCCTATGCAGCATGTCCTAGGAGAGTGTAAGGGTCTCCAGTTGCTAGATGTTTGTTAACAACTCACCCAGATGTTCTTTTTTATGTTCCATTTTGTTGAAGATTCTTCTGAGAACCAGAGTTATGTGGTTAATAATGATAAATGGTGGTGCTAAGGCAGGCCGGCCATGATATTCAACAATCAGGTTGTAGCGCTGAATTTTCCAGATGATGTCTGCATTGCCCTGAACAACTTGAAAAGTGTAACTGTAATTGGGGGGGAGGGGGGGGGAAGTAGATAACTGTTTTTACCGCAACAAGCTAAAGCTTATTATTACAAAATTTAGTCCCACATTTACTTTAAAAAAGGAACAGAAAGCTCAGCAAGTAGTGTTAATTTAATCTAAAGTTTGTGCAAATTCTTAGATATTAAAATAATTGCAGTTGCAGTCTTCAAATGTTAAAAAATACATTAGGGTTTTTTTTAAAAGAAAGGTAATTCCACTTCATTCAGGCAAGATCAGCAAACATGCCACGTCAGTTCTTCAACCAAATGAATCATTATTAGCCATGTTGACATCAAGCATTTCCCCTATGTGCAGATTATCCACTGTTAAGTCTGCCAAGTTTACAGCTGCTTTGCACCTGCAGACTTGTGCTGCAGCACAGCCAGGGATCCAGACCCTTCTGTGCATGTTTAATTGAATTTTTAGCAGTAAAAGAGACTTCTTTTCTTCTTGTCTTTAATGTGGCTAGAGTAAGTATGATGAGAACTTAAGAGCTATATGATCACAGAAGTCTACCTATCAATCCCCAAATAATATTCATTAGGAAAATTACTAGTGTATTCCAAAATGAAAAGCCAACAGCAATGTCGTAAATGTGGGCATTCAGTTAAACCTTTGCAGCCTCTGTCTTGATACTTACTGACATCGCTCCTACCTGAACATAGCAATCAGGAGATTCATAAGGAGAACATTTGTGACTAGTAGGAAGATGACCAACAGAAGTATGACGAGCCAGTTGGCATAGCTATTAGGACATGATGGTGAGTTCTCCTGCAGAATCTGCAGTGGATTAAATGTACAGTTCCTGGGATACATTCGTGATGCTGCAAAGGAAGATAGAGAAATAAAAGAATAGTTTTGACAAATCCTACTGCCATGTCTATTTCTTAGAGTGGAGACAAAAGCTTTGCATTTTGGTGAGCAAAATCTCTGACTTTCAGCAAAGAATGGCAAGAATTACAAATTGTTCCTGAGGTTTGAAATAATGCATTTCACAGCTATTCCAGTGCAAATAAAAATTGAATTAATATCTCTAAACATGTCTTTTTTTAAGAACTAGTGACATGGATGGATGCATATATTTAGTACCTTTACTGTTAAGATACAAATCAAGGACAATGATGATACTGATTACTAAAATGAGATTTAATCTTGGCTGCATATAAACAGCAGCATAATTTTGTTCTGAATATTTTACAATCATTAAAAGTTTAAACCCGATATTGTGGTAGTATTTTTGTACTGCCCTTGTTGACTACTAGCAGGACCATAAATACGAGATTCTCTTAACCCTAAAAGGACAGTTCTTTGACTGCTTGAGCTACTGAGCTAATTCTTGCAGTTGAAAGATCGTTTATGTGAACTAATATCCAATGTCTTAAATTTTGTAAAAATGTAATCATGTCGTGTACATGAAGAGACATTGCTTTAATGTGCAAGAAGTTTGCAACCCTAGGACAATGCAGACGTCCAGAACTTGGCTGCTCATTCAGTGGCCAGATGGCTGTCACAGCTGGCTTTTTAATAACATTCAGCAAAGGGGGGTTGTATTGACAAGGCTGTAACTGGCTTTTTAGTAACATTCAGCAAAGGGGGATTGTATTGAAAAGGCTGTATCCTTTTTAGACTAGTTTTGAGTTCCGAAAGTCAACCACCTTTGAGTATTTGGCAGTTGTGTTCCCCCACATACTTGTGTCTTCGCAGTCCTCATGCTGGTATGCGTGTTAGAGGAGAAGACTCAGTAAAAGCTGGGAATGGGGTTCCTCATTCTAAATTTAAACTACTTTGTACATCTGAGCCTGCAGTTGACGTTAGTAAGAATGGTTCTACTGCATCAGACTAGAGGCCTAGCCCTGTATCCTGTCTCCAGCTATGAATTAAATCCACAAATTTAGAGTAGCATAATGATATTTACTTTTTTGTTCTCCATTTTTTCACTAATAATTCTTTTCCGCATTGCCACAGATAACCCCACGATCATATTCCTTAGAGCACACAGTTAGAACAAAGCCCACGACAGCTGGGACTGCTTTCATCAAGTGCATTACCTTATATTTATCTACACTGAATTTCATTTGATGATTTAGCACTCTTGAGGGTCCCCTGCAACTCTTAGGTGTCAGCTTTAGTCTTTACTACCCAGTAATGTAGTTTCGTCAGCAAATTTTGTCCCCCTCGTTACCCATCTCCTTTTCCGTATGTTTTACAAAGATGTTAAACAGAATAAGCTGCAGAGGGTCCCAGGGCAAATGACTCTCTTCTGGAAGTTGCTGGTGTAATTAATTATTCTTTTCTCTTGTCTTTTAACCGGTTATTTATCCAGCTGAAGACACACTTTGGAGTCTCAATGGAGAGAAACACACATTTCTAGGGAATGCTACATCTGACCTATTTCCAAATGAGATGAATCCTATTCCAGAAATATGTTTCTCTCCAATTACTTTAATGGAGACAAGGATGGAGAATGGACTGACTGGTGGTGCTGTGTGTGCTTACACTGTAGGCATTTAAAGTTAAGCGAGATGAATCACACCCCTGCTCTCTTGTCTTATTCAGACTTTTTTGGCTTTTCTAAGACATATGCTTTTTCTTATTAAGCAGAGTGAACATGAAAGAATGCTTACTGGTTTGCTTCTGTCTATGGGATTTTTTTGGTTCCATCTATATTACCTCAAGTTTGAATCCTACTTCAATATTGCCACTGGCATTTAGCACTGTTATTCTGGCTAAATGCTGTGGCATTACTTCAGACTTCTTTGGGAGATGACCTGTTCTGTATTTTACATGCTTATCTATCAGAAATGTTGCCTTTGAACTTTTATGTCCAAGTATTTCTGTGTCTTGTGATTATTTGTATGTTGTTTTGTTTGAAATGTTGCACATACGCAATTACTAGCTTTATTTGATTTGGGCAGCTTTACCTCCAGAGTCAATAAATGCTCTAGATGAATATTTATTCTAAAACGTAAGTGTTTGCTTATGGGCAGAGCTGTACTGCTTTAACACTGTCACATTAAACTACTGCCAAAATGTATGGAGGTGCTATTATTTCAGTTTACACAGGGTTATCTGGGTCTAGGTTAAACTGAACGGAAATGGATTGAAGTGAAAGAAGGTATGCCAGCCTTTAAAACTGCAAATCCTTGTATGAATGTTTCAGACAGCTTGTCTAAATAGGGCCAACCCTTATGCTCTAATGTAATTCCACAATGCACATTATCTCTTTGCAAATACACTATTTATATCCCAGTAATGTGAAAGCTTTGGCCTGCAGGACAAAGATTTAAAAAAAAAAAAAGAAAAAAAAAAGACAATACTGGGAAGGAATTCTATTCTCTAATCAGAAGTGTGCATTCAACAATGGCCAAGTTAGGGGGGCAAGAAATTTCCTTACTGTCTATTTCATCCAGTGGAATCTGGCCAAATATCTGAAGGTAGGGACGATAAAGCACCCTTCTGAATATCCATTCCACTTGGCTGTCATCGGGATGAAGTAGAGCTTGAGTTGTCACACCGTAGGCAATGAGCCACACACTCAAGAAAAATAGAAAGAAGAAAACATCCTTCATCTAAAAAAGAGAGGGGGAGGGGAGAAAAGGAGGAGAGGTGACTGTAATAGCATAGCCAAAGAACAGTAGTCTTTCTATATTAAAACGGCTCAGATAATTCTGTTTCTTTACAAGCTTGTTTAGGTTAAAGGAGGTGGAATAGGATGCAGTTCCATGCACAGAATTCCTCTCTTGACCTTGCTGTTATGTTGCTCTTGGCCTGTAATCAGCATTTTTCTTTGATACCTCATTTAGATAAAGGCATGTTTTAAATTAAAACCTTTTTAAAACTCATTAACATTTAAAAATGAAACACATTTTATCTTTTAAGTGAATCTCATTGTACCTTTTAAATGCAGTTTTTCTGTGAGATCTCACAGTATTATTGACTGCTTTACTGGGAATTACAAAAGTTCTGCTGCAGCAGTGAATCCTGGTAACAGTCGGTGCTCATTGATGAATACTGAACCACTGATACAGCAGACATTGAAGGCTGCAAGGATCAGGTAGCTTCTGTCTTGGATTTTCAAGCTAAGTAATGCATCTGAGGGATTGTTTTCAGGACTTCCTGCTTTTAAACATTGTGTTTCTCTACAGAAGCAGAAGTAATTGAATCCTGAAACAATTACTTAAAAAAAAAAAAAAAATCTAATATGTATTTCAAGTGCAATAATTTTCCCCTGGTGGAAGACGAACACTTCATCCTCTTCGCATCTAATCTGACAGAGTTCATTAGGGACTGTAGATTCATTTCAATTAGACTATTGGATTGTGCAGTTACCCAAAAGCATAGGCATTTCAGACCTCCAGGATGTTACTTGGAGTTCTATTAAGAAACATGGTATCTAAGCCAGGCAAGACATAGTCAATGTCTGACTTTCACCCATCTATTTTGTTTTCTGGATGATTTAAAATTTAGCAATGCTGCAGGACTGTAATGGTGTCACAGTTAAGAGAGAGCGGTGGCAAGTCTGGAAATATTTTTTTCCAATCTGCAGTCTCTCTGTGAACGGGCATTGTTCTGGCATTGAACTGCCATTTTAGCAGCTACCAGACTTTTTTCAGCAATTCTGTAGCAAGGTTAAAAAGGAGAAAGACAATAAGAGACAATCTTGGATTGCTTCTCTGTTTAAGTAAGGGAAATGATCTTGCTTGAACCCACTTGATGAACTTTTCAAGAAGGTATAATTTACTTGAAGTAACTTTCACTGTTCTTTCATTTGATGTAAGGTTTGACATTGAACTACCAAAGCTAAGGCATTGTGTTGGCTTGGATGGGGGGAAGATGAAAGGTCCCATTTTATGGTTTTGTCTAGGCTGCTGTTTATGTTCTTATTTGCACCTTCTTAATCTATGTGTTATCTCATATGACTTCAGATGCCAACGTAGTAGACACATCACCATATTTGTTCAAGGCCCTGGTTTAGCTTCGTATGGAGCAAGGAAGGGTTAGGAGCTGTAGATCTGACTTGTTCTCTTACAATGAAAGTCTGCTAATGCAGTAAGCTAGATAATGTTCAAGAACAAATATTTATTTGCCATTTACCCTTTTGCTACTCCAAGCAAACGTCATGTTAGAGTTCCAGTTACTGCATTTGTAGACAAATCCAAATGGCTTAGTAGTTATGTTTATTCAATGTATAGGCTTGTTTAGACTGTAGGGCTTTTACTGCGCTCTGCTGTGAGTCACAAATCAAATATTTGTAGATTCTATAACAGCACTTACAATTAAATGAACTCCTATTAATCAGTTACCATGAGCTAATTGGCTTAGAGGATTAACATGCCTAAATAAAAAGCTACTTCAACATACTAACGCATACCCAAGCACAGTAACCGTAGTCCTGATGTCTCATTTCCTGCAGGAGAGTGGTAATAAATAAAAATCTTTTATCAACATCTTCCAACATATGCTCACAAAGTACTAATATGTTTTCATTGTAACTTGGAGCTACAAAGTACAAGTAAGAATAACTCCTATGGGAAACTTGCAACTATCCTTTTTCACAGATTTTTTTTTTCACGCTTCTTGCAAATAACAATCTATTTCCCTAAGTGGAGCAGAGTCATTTGGTAAATGCCCTGCCCTTCTGTAAATGGCCTGTCATCTGTCTAAGGTCTTTGCTCTGAATGCACACAGCTTATGAAGTAGGAGGAATAGCAGTAAGTCAAAGACACTCCACTCTTCATTTGCCAGATCTGAGGATAAATGATTAGGTAAGGCACAAGGATTAGTAAATTGGGACCAACTTATTACACTACAGAGCTCTTTGGAAGGATCTATTTCAAATTTATTGCATCTAATACTCATGATAAATAAGGGAATATATGCAAAATGACAAGCCTTAAAAATATAAAAATAAAGATAGATTATAAACTGATTTCCTTTGTAAAGAGAAGATTTCCTACTCTCCATTTTTTAGAAAGCACAAGTATTTATCAGTGAGAGACTGCACACTTACCATCCTTTCCACAATTATGATCTTTGGGCCAAGTTGTTTGTGAATTGCAAAAATATGTATAAGTCTAAGTGTAAACACCATAAAATCAATGGCAAGTATTGTACGGCCAGCTTGAAAAGTCGAGTTCAGCATCCTGCAGAATACATGAAACAAAATATCAGATCTCAGCAAGTACTGCTGAGAAGTATTTTCTCAAATATTATGCTCAGTTTCCAAGCATAGCCTAGTTAGGAAAAGGCAAGTGCTTCAGGGCTGTGGTTGCATAAGCCTGTAAGAAGAATGTAACATAATGTCTGTACATTGATGAGAAATAGCCAAAAGATGGAGGGACACTGTATTCTCTGTCTTGGCTTCAATGAGATTTATTTAAAAAAGAAAAAAAAAAAAGTATACATTGAGTAAAAGTGACTTCCAAAAACAAAACAAAAAAAGCAGAGCTTTTCTGTGCATGTGTTTGAATATACCATTATGTCTTTTTTGTGGTCTCTGGAACAACTTCTGTGATTCCACAGAATTTTAGAGGCTTTTATTGCAGAAACATGTCTCAAAGCTTGTAAAAGTAAATGTCACAGCCTGTCCTCACATGCACATGAGACTCTCCTGTCAGTTGACATACATAGCCCTTGCTACTGATGCTGACCACATCACATGGAACAGATATATACCTGCAGGTTACCCCAATTATGAAGAGGAAGATGGTCACCATATCACATTTATTCCAGTTATCATCCACATACAGTTTAAATTTTTTCATTAAATTTGTATCTTCATCTGTATAGAAACTCTGAAAAAGAGAAATAATCATCGGTATTGATCTGTTTCCAGTTTCACTATTTCATTGTAAGTTTTAACATAATACCTGTTTCCTTTTTCTCTTTCATTGCAAAGAGCAAAAACAAATTCCTAGTGTAAAGGAAAAAAAGCTTGAAAACATAAGCTCGGTTTACTGTCTTAAAACACGAAAGTTGGATGAAAAAGAAAAAAAATCAAATCTTTTTATTCTTGTGATATTAGCTTTAAGAATTTTTGAGGTCTGATTTAAGATTTTGTCAGCATTCGGGCTGTTAAACAATATGACAACTTCCAGTCAAAGTTCAGTTTCTAGATATTGCTATCTAAACAGCATGAACAGATTTGGCATTTGTATACTGGAATTGTCAGTGAGCGCACATTTGATTATCTAGGCAAAGAGTTGAGTTTCTTAATTGGCTTTTAGCTTGGTAGTCTGCATGTTTTACAGGTTTATAATGAAATGTTCTTTGATCCAAATATTTTCCATGTCCTCCTCTGGTTATGGCCTTGCTGCATGATTTCAAAGAAATTGTAACAAACTGGGATCCCCTTCACCCTCCCTATTGCTTAAATAATGAACACCTCTTTGTTCTTCCAGAGTAAACGTTTATAACTGCTTTTTCGTGTCTGAAGAGGACAGCTTTATGCACTGGCATACACACTAGCACCATTGTTCACACATTATTTCGGTTGTTGAGCTGAGGATATTCCAAAACCAGTAACTGGGACAGTAATGGAGAAGGTTTTTTGGGGGGGGTTTGTTTGGTTGGTTGGTTTTGGTTTTGTTTTTTTTTTTTTTTTTTAAGAAAAGCAAACCAAAAAGAGATCTGCTAATGTTTTGAGTTGAGAAGTATTTTAGGAAAAACACAAATAATCTGAATTCATCTACTTGGTTTTTTAAACAGTCCCTAGCAGGGAAGAATCTCTTAGAAGGATGTAGACTTATCTGCTGTGTTTCCAGCTGTAGAATATAACTTCCAACTTACATTATTTGTGGTGGGAGGACCTAGTTCTGGGGAATGAAATCAGAGAGATACTTTGCAAAGTGAAGGACACCTGAATCTTAGCAGCCCACTTGACTTGGCTATGGCTGGAGCAGGAGGGAAAAACAGAGGTGGAGCTACAGGTTTATATGGTGGAGGAAGAGCTTGCTCTGGGAGAGAGAAGTGGAGTGTTTTGGATAAGGTAAGTTTTGTATTGCTCTTCTGTGCAAAACTGCACCTGACGCTTGAAGTCTTCAAGCTTGTACAGTTATACAGATTGTAAATCTCTTCAAAATATTGCCTTAAGTTTTACTGTGTTATTACTAAGATGTTGCAGATTACTGACCTGTCGGATTTCTTCCAAGACCAGGGTAAAAACCCAGAAGTAAAGTATAATTTCTTTAGCAGATGGACCCTCAGGTGGAGGTGGTTTAAAGTCCAGTAAAAGGACGTAAGTAAATAGAAACAGAAAAGCAAAGTACATTATAACATTCCCCATAAATACAGTTACAGGGGCACTCCAGAATTTTCTCCACCGAGTAAACATGGATGTTGCCCACGCTGTGTTTTCAGAAGGGTTCTGCTTTTCCAATTTACTGTTTCCTCTGCAAAACAAAAAGAACATAGGCTTGGTGATGATTTCCTAAAATTAGTTCATGGGAATAGGCTCATTATTATTTTATATACAGCTTCTTGTAAGATAGTAACAGGCAGATGCTGGGGGTGGCAAGGAGGAAGGCATAGAAGTCAGGGCAATCACATTACCATAGCAGAAATACTTCACATCAAAAAGAAGGTTTTGAAAAACAAAGTCACATCAGACTTAAATGCATATTCCTGTTATTTCAGTTTTGTTGTGTTAATTTGATTTCTAACTTCATTGTGTTCCTGCATGTAGTACAAACACTGTGCAAATACACAGGGAGAGGGGGAAGTGGGCTAATTGCTCTTCATCATCCTAAATAATAGGAAAGAAAAGCAAATGGCCAATGTAGTTTGCGAATCAATTCTTAATTATTTTGGCTCTAAAAATTTCTTGCAGTGTTTACATGAAGAAGTTCTTGTTGTTGCTGTGACTTTAAACGATTCTTCTTTTTGACCCAGTCTCAAAAGTGCTGGATCATACTAAGCATGTGTTTCTTGACTATCCTTGCTGAAGTCTGAGAGAACTACTGAAGGAATACTTTAGTCCTTACAACTGTAAGCACTGGCATCTTGTCCTTTACGATTAAATTAGAGTAAATTGCAGAAAAAGTAATACAGAAGCCTTTTAGCAAAAAAAGTTGGCCTCACAAATTATTTATTAAGGTAGTCTTTGACTATTGTGGAATTATGCAAGTATTTTGGTAACTGAAGGGAAATTTGACCTGTACATCTACAGTTGTTTTTGCTGTGTTTTGGGATATGAAGTGCTATCTATTGGCAATGGAAATTATCCTGTGCAGAAAATGCAAGTTCCCTGTATTTGATAGCAATCTGATCTTAGTGTGAGGTTTTGTTTCCATATAAATTGCTCTCCTGTGTAAGCTAGGGATGATATTAATTTTGTGATTCTGACTCTGAGAGGTGTGATCTCTAACAAAGGATGTGCACACTAGGGTATGCTTTCAATTTCACCTCACAAAAAATAAACAATGACTCTTCACTGGTTTTTAATTTCCCCTGACATTGTTGATAATTATTAAATACATATGTTACAAGGAAAAGTTTCTCCTCACAGCCAGTCTTTTCTATGTGCCTGATTCTGTACTACCTCTCAATTAATGACATCATAAGATACATTCCCATGGTAACAGGCTAATATCATAACAGACAATTGCAGCTTTACTGTAAGATGCTGAAATAGATCTGGGAGGGAGAGAGCCTCTTTGTTAAAATAAATTGCTAAGATAATAGCAACTGGAACGCACAATGTAATGACCAAACCACGCTTCAGGATATGGAAGTGCTTTATGACATTGCTTACAAATAGCTCCCAAGAGGCAGATGCTTTTACACCTATTTTATAGGTTAGGGAGGGAGAGAGAAGAACTAATGGTTTTCTCCAATATACCGGCAGTTAAATGCCAGAGGTAAAAATAGAACCTAATAGCTCTGACTTGGTCCAGCACTTCATACTGCAGATGACGCTTCCTTGCTACCATTGTTCACATCTTTCTGAAGTTCTCTTTAAATCATTGAAAAGCACATGCTTAATACAAGTGGCTATTTAGCACTATTTAGCCATTAAGAGGACTCTGTGCTAATCAAAAGTCTTCTTATCCTGACTTAAGTCATTGTGGCCTCCCAGGTTTTGGTGATGAGTGCGTGGCAGAGGTATAGGGTGGGATTCAGAAGTTCTGAATCACAGATCTGTGACCACRAGTGGCTGATAAAATCTTTGTACTCAGCTACCCGTTTGTGTAACGCTCCCTCTAACTCTTAAGTTTGTTGTTGTACTTCAGGTTCCTCAGGGCCCATCTTTTAAAATATAAATGAAAAGCACTAGTATGGTGGGAAGCTGACTTAATATAAAATTCCCAGGTACTGATGTTTGCAAGTACTTCTGTTGCAGCCTTTGTAGGAAAGTATGTAGTGATGCATTCAAATAATGTAAGGTTTTGCTGAGAACCTTCTTTCTGCTCAGCTCAGTAATCTGATAGGGGCTTAGTTCCTAAATCCAATGTATATCAGCCATCACGAGCAGAAGGGAATCTCAGGAAATGCTTTCTGATTCCCCAGGTATTAAGCAGATTCCTTGTTCTGTAGAAATTACCTGCTCAGAACAAGTAAAGTTGTGTCTCCTTAAAACAGTGATATATCCCTGTTTATTTTCTATATTCCTTTTAGAGAGCAACAACAGCAGTAATCAGAGGGCACAGCACTTTCTGAGGAGTAATGACTTTCTTGGTCCTTCAGCTGCTCCTTAGATCATTAGCTGGTCACTAATCCACATGAAGTATCCTGTTCTTTGATTGTTGTCACAAAAGTTATAGTACCTAATGGTTTTAAACTTACCTATCTTCTTCCTTGGAAAAAAACAGGGTCCTCTCTGTATCTAAACTGTCCAGCTCTCTAAATGGCTCTGGCTTATTCTTTGATTGTTTTTCCTCACTGTAAGGAAATAAACTCATTAGTTGAAAGATGATGGTTAGCAATTTTTCACTACTAAATTGGCATTCATACAGAACTGCTAGCATGTACTTATCTTGGACGTGCTCCACTGAGAAGCTATCAAATAATGCGTAATCCTTACCTCTGCAAATTCTGTTTATTTGTAAGGAGAAGGCTGAAGTCACCCACAAGATTCAGAGAAGTGATAATTGGCATGCTTCACAAAAATGGAGCATGATGCTCAATTTCCTCAAATTATTTAGGATTTGAGCAGAAATAAACCCCTCAGTCAGTCCTAGAAGACAATACCCCAATGCTCCATTCCTGGTTACTCTTAGCAATTGAGAGGAAATGCCAGAAGCAGTAGGGAACATGGTGTCAACTCTTGCATTTCCAGGGAAAGGAGGCAAAAAAAAGTCCTCAACAGAACAAATTTGGAAAGGCTTACTGTGATTATGAACCATAATTTAAACCTTTCCATGAAAACTTTGCCAAAATTTCACATTAAATTACTTGAATTTGTGAATCTGGCAGCCACTATGACAAGAAGGTCATCTTTGGCGATACTGGCAGAAGGAAAGTCTTAAGTCAGACRTGCCAAACAAGTTTTCCTCTTGCTTTTTTAAGTAGTTTAACAGTTAAGAAACATATATTTCATAATAGCATGTCATTCCATGATGCCATTTCTGATGATTTGTATATGATTCTCACAATATTAGGAGGTTTTCTTAAAGTTTCAGTTCCTGGATTCTCATGACTGCCTAAGCATCTTGGCTGCTTTTTTTTTCCCCCTTTTCTTGTCTTTTTAAGAAAACCTAGGATTCTAGCCATCTTCACTGTGACAAAAAGCTGAAAACTACAAACTCTAAAGCTATGCCTGCAGAAGACTAATAAAGAGATCTCATAAGACATTGAATTTAAAAATCTTAATTGATTTCATGTCAGTCCTGTGTTTTTAAGCTTGACTTACGGTTATCAAGGCTTGTGGCTGATAATACTGCTTTGTGATGGCTGTTTTCCTTGATAACATACAAGGCTTGTGGCTGATAATACTGCTTTATGATGGCTGTTTTTTCTAGATAAGATACTGAGGTTTGAACCAGGAAACTCCAAATCTAGAAATAGATGGTGCTATACCTGGAAATATTCTACACATTACTGTGTAGAATCTGGAGCTGACAGAATTCCAACAGGCTTTTCTGTGGACTGTGCAAAATAAAGTGATCTATGTGAAACCGTGGCATTGATCTTTTAAGTATTAGAATAGGCACTAGCACAGGACACACAAATCACTCAGTCCCATAGAAAACTGATTTGGTTAATAGCGGTGCAGTCCTTCTGTTGACACTGTGAGGCAATATTACTGTTTTTATCACTTAAGTGAGAAATTTTGAGTCTGGATATTTTTTATGGCTTATTTTTCATCCCTTACTTATTTCTTGCACGCAAATAGTTATGTTTGTACCTGAATGCTATTAAATTTGTGTAGATTAGGAAAGGACACCAGAATCCACAGATTAACTTCAGGATCTGTGTGCTTGTAGACATGTTTCCCCACCATATTTTTGTCAGGAAGGCCTGAAAGTCAAGAAAACAAGAGATGGCTTTAACATCACAAAAACATGCATGCAGATGAAGTGCACCTATGTTCTGCGGCTCCTAAGACAGTGAATGCTCTGGAAACCTAAAGAGCAGGCACACCTTCAGAGCAAACAGGCGCTCTGTGCATCCTTCTGCAGATGTTGAGTATGCAAAGAGTTATAAAGATGACAGTGGAAAGAACAGCAAGTCAAGTGGAATTAAGCAACATCTGTAGTACTAAGAAAGTGCAAGTCAGGCACTGGGAGCTAAAAGCACCATCACTCTTAATTTTGCTTTGTGTATGTGGAGAGAACTTGGGTTGGGAGGGCAAAGCTGAATAGTAATTTGATTTAACTTTTATCAGTGAGCTCTTCCTTGAATCTGAACAAGGAGTTACCTCACATCTTGGAGCAGCTTCATTATGCCTCAGGCAGATTTAAAGTGCTTTCCTGATGCTTCTCTGTGAGCAAGGAAGAAAAAGCACAGGATGGAATAAGGGCTAAACCGTCTCTTCAGTGCACTGGTCTGCAGGCCAACTGAATGAAAGGGAGGGGAAAGGGGAAACAGTGTTGCTTTGTCAAGTATGTGGTATAACGTCCTCTTCGTATGGTGCTAGGGAGAGGGAAGAGTCCCCTCTCCGAAGAATGTCTCTTAAGGGAATACATTTCACGGGGTTGTTCAGTTGCTGTGCTATCTTCTTCTGTGTCCAGCATCCTGCTTAAAGGCCCTGGGGGGTAGAGGTGGTGAGGGAAGGGTCTGTAAAACTTACCTGGACACCGTCTTGTGCAAAGAAAGACTTTGCGTCTGCTTCTGTAGCCAGCTGAAGGCAGGTGGTTTTGCTCCAGTACTGATTTTTCCTCACCAACAGAGCAAATGCTCTCTCCTTGCTGTTGTGGTAGCATTCACTAAACAGTTCTGCCAAATGAAGGAAACATAGACAAACAGATCTTGTAATTTAAAAGAAAAAATTAAAAAATGAATGTAAGGCAAGAGAGTGATGTATGTAGGGTGCAGCACGGTGGCAGCGAAGCCTGAGCACTGCCAGATGCTCCTTGCTGCACTAGAGACTTCTGCAAGGCTGAAGTAGTTGAAAAGAGCCTGAGAGAGCTAAGAGGAGGTAGGAGGGGGAGAGGAACAATGCTGGACACAAGAATAACTTGCTATGGCTTTATGCATGTGTGTACATGTGTTGGGGCAGAGGGCAGATGAAATAGATTTGCCTCGGTGAAAAAAAATCACTGTAATTTTAAAACTCCCACTATTTGCAGAAAGGTATGGAGTAAATCTCTCAGTACCTCCCTCTCACCTCTTTCTATCTGCATGCTCCCTTCTCAGCCTGGGGCCTCTAACAGGTTTGTCTTTCTTTTTTTTTTTTTTTTTTTTTTTTTTTTTCCCCTTTTTTTTTTTGTTCTGAGGAGAATTTTTTCTTTCTCAGTTCCTCTACAGACAGCATAAGAAACTTCTTGGAAACATGTCAGTATTTGTTATAGTCCCTCATCCGTAGCTGCCTCATGTGGAGTTTTAGGCAATGTCAAGCAAAACTCCATCTCTTGGGTGATCCTCTTACACTTTGAAGGATGAGTTGCCACACTGCCCCCACTCTCCTTAATAGGCTAAACAAAAGGAGCAGCTCAGTGTTGGCTTCTAGCCAACAAATCCTTGGTTTTAAGACTTAGCTATTTGACATAAAATAGTATTAGACTTGGTAAAGTGTTGTGGCGTAGCTTTTGTTTCCAGAGAAGCTGGTCCTGGAGCTCAGAAACTAGGATAAACAGTCCAAAAAGTCAAGGTTTTCTCATTAGACAACATCTGACTTCTTGTGTCTGTTTCATTGTGCTAATTCACTTGATTATCTCAGCACCTTGCCTAGGCCAGCCTACACCTTGTTGTTACACTGTGAGGGCTGCAGAAAGGATCAGGTTCACTTAAAATAAGCTGATAAACAGACTTTTGCAGTTGATGTGGTATTTATCATTCTTAAAGAATGTTCACTCTACTTAATATTGACAGTGTTATCCGGGCCAGAAATTGAGGATCTCATCTAACACTTACTAAAGCCAYGGAGCAGAATTCTGTGTATTGGATTAGGCTCTGTAATTCCATGGCTAAATTACTTGAGCCCTGTGATTATATGAGAACCTGACTTTTATTTTTTGTAAATAATAATGGCCCTGTGAGAAGAGGGGAAACTATGATCTGCGTGTAAATAATGTAGCAATGCCTGCATGAGCCTTCAGCTGCTTGATGTACTAGCTCTAAGGGGAGAAAAAGAGCCTCTGCCTTTCCATGTGTGGTGTACTTTAAAGCCCTCTGTTCACAGCAGTGCTACCTTCAGGTACGGATTAGATTGAAGTCAGATCAGCAGAGAAGTTTGTGTGCAGACATCTGTTCTTAAAGCAGGCAAAGGGGAGAGGCTTGGCACTCCAGCATTGCAGACGCCTGAGTATTTACTGCTGTAGGGAGGGGCAGCTTGTGCACTGTGAAACAGTCTGAGCCTCACTGCAGTTTTGCAGTGCAGTTAGCCCTCTTCTGGGTGAGGTAATCTCGAGTTATTTTTAGCAGCAAAGACAAACCTTAAAACTTGTTGCTCTAGTGGCCCTTACAGAGCAAGCTTGATATTGCAGGAAAACCAGGCTGCTGTGAGCCTGGAAGTGTTTTGGTTATTCTATCTTGCCCATTACTGTAACAGACCTTGTACTAAGATCAGACACTTAAAATACCAACATGCACCAGGAGAGTAATTTCTTCCATGCATCCCAGGGGCCAGTCTTGGAACACTGATTTTTCCAGAATGATTGGGTTTTAAGTCCTCCTTCTGTGGTATCTGAATGTTTGGGACTGCCTGTGCTGCAAGGCTGTTAAATTATTCATGACAGTTGACCTTTTACAACTGAAACAGTATTTTTTTTTTCACTTGCTTGCCTTCCAATGGCAGTTACTTCTTAAATTTTTGATGCTGTTAAAAACTTACTTACCAACAGCGAGCTGCTCATACTTGGCCTCTTTCATTATACGTGCTACTTCGGTCTCTGTCTCCAGGCGGGACATCTCTTTAAGGATCTTGCAGGCTGCCAGAGCTGAAGCTACACCCTCCTGACCCTGTAGAATTGAAAGGGGTGCTGCTGTTACCATACACTGGAGGGCATTTCTGAACTGGGGAGACTTCAGTAAGGAACACATCTAACAAAACAAACAAACAAAAAAAATTCATGCATGCCTCCCCTTCGAAGAATCTTCCCTCAAATACAGACTTGAAAGTCCAAAATGTCGATTGAAATGACAKTTTTGGTGGTATTTGAGAATTGAAAACCACGTATTGGTAGTTCTTGTGCCTTATAAGGCTGGAGACTTCTGGGTTTGACCTTAGAGGGGCCTGATTTGGGGTTGCAGTCAAAGACTGAAAGGAGAAGAATGCGTTATGGAAATAGAGCAAAACAGTCTCACAGTGCCAAGATACCTCGAACATGGCTGTGCTGAGACCCTGCATAAGGACGTATGGGAAAGGAGGAAGCACAGCTGGCAGAGGCACAACAGCGGCATACAGCAGAGAAACGTGCCTTCTGGTAATAGGGCTCCACAAACACAAGGCCCTGCAAGGTGCAGATGTGTCTGCATGCACACACACTCACTGGGTGAAGAGCTGTGCTGCAGTTTGTCCCTCCCCACGACTCCCCCCGTGCCAGATGCAGCCGTCTGGAAGCTCAGGGATGGAGCCTGATAGCTGTGTCTGGCTCTGTGGGGGGAGGGAAGCTATGGCATTGCACTCCAGATGCATGAGACAGAGCCTCGGTTGTGGAGGATTGTAAAACAGGAGGCAATTACACCAGCTTGAAGCTCAGCGTTTGAGAGTGTGATGCTGTTGTTCCCTACGCATACAGCACGTAAGCTAAAGATGCTCGATTGCACCGTCTTCCCTCTCAATCACGCTAGAACCCAAACAATTGACCTGCTGTAGAAGGAACAAAACCTGAGACTGAGAGTGGTGAGTCATCAGCAGCAAGGAAGAGGAGGGCCAACTCTGCAGCTGAAGTCAATCAGCAGTGTTTCAGGCTGTGCTGATTTACACCTTCTGCTGCTCTGCCCCCCCATCTCTGTCAGGCCGTCTGTCCCCTGCTGGCATGAGCCACTGGGAGATGAAAGGCCCTAGAATGCCACATCTCGTATTTTAGAAACAAACCTGTCGTGTCATCTGAGCTGCAAGGCTGAGCAAAACACATCTCATATACTTGGAATGTGCCAATATTTCACCTGAAGCAGCTACAGCTCAAAGCTTACCATAGCCCAGAAATAGTTTGCCATCTTGTGCCGGTTTTGAAGTACTGCCCATAAAAACAAATCCCTCCAAGGATTTTCGCTTTTCTGGTTCATGTCCAAGGGCCCAGGTAATCGCTTTGTATTCATTTTATCCTGAAATATGGTTTGTAGAAATTAAAACCTGCTTTGCAGTCCTGTTCCATGCAAATGATTTAAGCTGCTCTTGGCCCTGCCAGCTACTTCATATTCTTTTGATTTTTCTTTTCTGTAGGACTGAGAGGTAATTAGTTCATTCCATACTGAATCAAAGGACCCTTGTGTCCCCAATATAACTCGATATGTGTGAGAACATTCTGGATGAAACCATGACTCCATTGAAGTCTATGGTAAAGCTCTCATTGACTTCATTAAGGCCAGGGCTTCACTGCTGGTGTGTAATATCATACAAGACAAACCTGTGATTAACTAATCTGAGCTTGCCTTCAGTTATACTGGATTCTGCTCAACTGCTACAGAGGACATGGTTTCAGAGAAAAGGGAACAAAAGGCATTTTATTTCAACAGAAATAAATCTCGCCAAGGCCCTGTACAGGACAAGAATAGAGTACATCAATACCCGCTTTTTAGTCTCTCCTTTGAGAAACCTCTCCCTCATGCAGGGAGTTTTTTAAGTAGAACACTGCTTATTCCTTTAGCATTTGATAAAAAACTCTCCAGAGGAAGTATGGCAACTTAGGTCAAGTTCTGAGTTTAAGTGTATTTAAAAACTGCCTTTATATCTATTGTGTTAATTAGAAGCAGCCAGAGTGGATTATTTTTTTTTTTTTTTAATATAACAAGTTTTTGTGAGGATGTATTTTTTAATCACTTAAACTATGGGGTTCTGTTCAAATTTATTTTAATGGCATTTTTTGGGGGTGTTGGTGTTTTGTTTTGGTTTTTTTTCTCCTTCAGCATGTAGTGAGCTATTTAATCAACTGAATTGCATTGAAGACCTTGCAGGAGACAAAGATATCCCAAAAGTCTCACCAGTCTTTGTAACCACTAGTTCCTAACTTGAAATAAGACACACAATTTAGCAGCAGTGACACTGGTATCCCAGTACAGTGATGCTCTTTCTGTTGCCAGTGATAATGGGATTGAGCCACTGGTGGCAGCCATGGGAAGAAGCTTTTAAAGGAAAAAAACTAGTAGGCAGTGTGACCTGGTATCTGAATTGGGCCTTATTTACAGCACTTGGCTTTAGCTCACTTACTGCCAAATCCCACAAAGGTGAGATTTCAGGGGCAAGTTTTTATTTCTGTAAAATTTGTAAGTCTGGAGTCTGCTTAATGACTTCAAAGGTCTCAAATTGTCTATCCTTGTGAACCAAGAAATCCTAGATTCAAACTTAGCTTTTCATACTACTAATTAATTTAGCTAGGCTTTATCAAAGCAAAAGTGATTGAAGCTCTTGAGTGAGAATTTAATTTTTATTTTTTTAATTTATTTTTGAGTTTAAACAGTTTTAAGTTTAAACTAGAACTTGGCAAATATCAAAAGGTTTAATTGTTTAGTTTGTCCAAAACTCTGATCTTAATGAAATTTCTCTATACTACTCTGTTTTGAAATCATTTGTCCAAACTTACTTCCAATGCTCTTGCAAGAACTTTGGTATTTATGAGTTTCAATGTTAAATACACTGTCAAAATGCAAAAATGGTGATACATCTATTGCACAATTGTGGACAGTGCAGTATAGACATTCCGCAGTGGTACCCATCACATGTTATCCTTGTCATGTGTTGGCCAGGGTACTTGCCAGGGCCACTTCACATAATCATTCTTATTTCTTACTGTGTGTTAAGTAATAACAAGACTATAATGATCTAAAGGCAAATATCATGTACTGCCCATTATTGAATATCCAATTGACTCCTACCTAGCATAAATCTGGGAATAATTTTACGTACAAAGATTACCATTTTCAGACCTGGGATTGAAAATGGCCATCGCCTGCTTGTCTTGCTCCCAGAAAATACTGTCTTTCAAGTACTTCTGCCTGAAGTTCTGTATGAGAAATGCAGACTGCTATTTTTATGTCTAATTACTCCTTAGTAAACGTAAATCTATCTCTTCATATTCCTCGTATGTCTTTCATTGAATCTGTTCTTACGCATGTGAGGCTAATAAGATCAACAAACTGTTCTTCATGTGCAAGGTGCTAGAATGAGGAATGCTCTGTTTAAGTTGCGCTAGAAGAGTGTGAGATGCAGGAGCCTTTGCAGATCCTGAAACAGAGGCCATATTTTAGCACTAGTTCAAGGTACAGTAAAAACTTGCATAAAACCCCACTTGCAGAGGGGGAGAAAGAGGAATCACAACCAGTCTATCTTAGAAATTCCTTTCTTTTCCTTCTTAATTTTGAAGTTAAAAAGATCAAACCATTTTAGCTGTAATAATAATGAGCTGGAAAAAGGGAATGAGAAACTGAAGTGACTGTTTCTCTCATCTTCCCTTTCCTTCCCTGCTCCACCCCCAAAGGCTAGACCTAGTTAAAATTTTTCAAATTCTAAATTGGAGGGGAGTGGGACTGTGATGGAAAGTTGTAACTCACAGATTTCTTCTTGCCTCCGTGTCTGAGGTCTTGATAGAAACCTTCGCATGCATCATGGAGAAAATCCTTGAGAACTCCAGAGACCTCACTGAGAGTGAAGAGTGGGCAGACCTCCTTCTGTTCCTTATGCTGTTGACCAGTGAGCCTTGCCAAGGTCAGCTTACTTTCTTCATGTTTCTTCAGCAGAAGCTCATAGAGGAGACATTTCTCAGAAATGGAACAGTAGAGTCTCTGCAGACGACTATATGTCAGGAATTCGGATATGTTAGCCCCATTGTCAATAAATAATTTTACGAATTCTGGTTTGTCATTGACCAGAGCATCCATCATCACTTCTTCCAGGTCACAGGACTAGATTGATGAAGGGAAAAAAAAAAAGTTTTTGGGGGTAATCATGGATGGATGAGGAGGGAGGTAAGATTTAACATGAGGACATGCACATTTTGTCTTCCACCAGGTCAACAGTGGGTACAATGAAAAAAAGAGGTAGAACTCTCTTCATTTCTGGGTGACAAAATGTCTGTATAAGCATTAATGTTAAAACATCAACACAAATAGCTTACTGTAGGAGTTGTGATGTTAGGTATCCACCACACTGGGTATTTATACAGCAGTTGGAAACAGTGACATTCTTCCTACCATCTTCTAACAGTAATATCTGCATGTTTCTTTTGCTTTGTAAGCTCAGGTTTGCTTGCTTTAAAGGTCTGTACAGAAGGAGAGGAAGATTCTTGCCCCTAAAGAGCTCAAGAAGGAGACTGTGACCACTGAATTATTCCTCTACTTTTAGCCATTATCATATAGGGGACCAGAAATACAAATAGCCTAAGGAAGCATACTACCACTGCCCAATCTCTTAGTGGAGAATGCAGGTGGTGTTAAAAACTGAAGCCTTCTATCAGGATGTTTCAGTGTCCTGTACACATTGTATTATACACCGCTTGTCCTCTAAGGCAACAAAACCTGGTACCTTCCACTCCACGTCACCATTGAATATTTCAGTTTTAGCTATGTCCACTCTATTCCAGGCCACTGCCAGCTTCAGTTCATCCAGATATTCCCGAGCCTCCTGACTGTGACTCTTACAGGCTGGCAAAAATAGAAAATGCAAATAAACTCAGTACTTTACACTTGTTATGTTTAATTTAATGTAGTACTGGTAATTTGATTAGCAATACAAGCTCTCCTTCAGCTATCACAGATCTGTGGGTTGCTTAACCAGGAACCCTTCATAGCATTTTTTTTTTCCTAACTTAAGAAATATTAATATTAAAAAATACTAATTTTTGCTAGCTGAATTATCTATTAAAACATTGTTTAAATGTCTGTAGGATTTTAAGAGGGACCCTGGCCTGCAGAAAGGGGGGGACAGGACTGGCTATTGTTTTTGTCTTGTTTCAATTAGCACATTAAGAATAGAATGTCTTTTTTTTTTCCCCCCATGCTAAATTTAGGCTAACACAAACAATCAAGTTAACACAAACTGAAATGGGTGGCAGAGGAAGTAATGTCTTCTTTCAGAAGATACAGTGAAGATTTCTTATAGGAGAAATGGATTGTTTCTGGAACTAAGGCAGTTCAGGTCTACTTGTAGATTATTTTTTAAATTTTTTTTTTAAATGGCTTGTAATTGGAATAACTGTTCCAGTATATTTCAGTTCTTCTATAACCTCTACTACTAAGAGAAGCAAGTAGTGAAATAAAGGAGCAATTAAAATAGCACTATACAATAGCATGACATTAAAAAGCAAACGTTAGTTTAAAACAAGGTTACAAGAGCTATGGTAACTGCCACAGTTAATTTGTCAATAAGCAAACAGAAGAACTCTGCATCAGAAATTAAATCTGATCCAACAGCCAACTGAACTTGCTCTGAACAAGAATTAAATAAATTTATGGCATAGAAGAAGTCAAATAAGACAAGTATTACATTGTGTTGTGTTTATTGTTCTTACCTTTTACTAAAGCTTTTAAAATTACTGTGTCTAGTTCTTCTGAACCATCTTGCTCGAAGTTGTGCAGAGTTAGAAGATGTTGGTTTGAAATAATGTTCTGAATCTATTGGGAGTTGAAACAAAAATCATTTTACGCATTGTCCTACTGCTATATATTAATGCCTAAGAGCCCAGTGGAGATCACCCTTACAGTATTTCCCAAAAACTTACATTCTAATTGTAAAGCTGAGGTTTGGCAAGAAGACAAACATTATTAGTTTCCCATATATAAATAAGTCCTAAGGCAAGGAGGGAGTTACTACCTTTTCCAAAATCACCTAGCAGGATAGGAGGAACAGAACTTGGATATCCTGAGAACGAGAGCAGTGCTTTAATTAAAAGATCCTTCTTTAACTCACATTCTTATTTGACTCGGTCATGCTGTGGCCAGCATACTGCTAGTTTTGTTTTACCTTTTCCTGTTTGACATTTAAGTTTTGCTCTCAGAGTTGTTTATTTAAAAGCATAGTCTCTAAATCTTCTTTGAGTAAAAGTCATCAAATATTGATATATACAGTACTCTTCTCTTTCCTTCTGCTTCTCTATTTATTGAGTTTTCTTTCTCACAGTGCAGCTGCACTGAGACTTTGTGGGCATCTGGCAATATTGCTTCTAGATGCCCTTCCATCCCCTTGTGTTAGTGATCTAGCAAAGTTCTCCCCAATGGATTAATATGTGGAACTTTTAAAGCTAAGGATTACAGCAGGGACTGCAAAGAGTAAGTAGTGGGTCAGGTCGAGTGGACTTGGTTTATCTCAGAGGCATGCAGTGGTCTTCAATCTTTACATAAAGACAATCTCAAAGTGTTTTTTTGTTTCTTAAATGCTTATGCATAGTGGTTTAACTCCAGCAAGTGTGCCTCAAGACAAAGAGTAAGGAAAATCTGTGAATCTGTTTTGTCTTTTTTAAGAACACACATAACTGACAATAGATAGGATAATTTCTAAACACCCTTCATTCTTTTTAATTTATTCATGCTTATCCACAATTAGGTTTCCATTTAACAGCTGTAGATCATGAATTAAGTCTCTTTTGTCACAGCTGCACAAGCTCCACAGCTGTGGAGTATAAATAATGCTTCATGTCCTCCAGAAGGACTGTGGGGTTCCTGAGTGCTGGCTGTTACTTGAGGAAATAATTGAGGAAAGACAGAGCCCTAAGTGTTCAGCTGAATCACTAGGACGAAGTAGTTTGTATGATCAACGGAGCACTTGATTTTAATGTTAGAGAGGTATTCTATGACACTAGTGTCAGAGCACTGGAGTACCCAAAACTTCTGGGCAGCTTCTTGTCAAACCTGTAGTGAATGGACTACTGAAGCTAGAAATGGTAGGAGAGGGCTTGTGAACATGATGCGTGTAATTATCAAACATATGAGCTCACTGTTGCTGTCCATTGGAGAATGTCCTTCCACAAGAAGCTTTCTGCAGGGAATTTCTCCTTAAATTGCTTTTCAACAGCTTCTGGCATGATAAGCTGCGGGTCATTCATGAATGCAGCTAAGATGTCAGCTGTACCTCCAGACCCTGCTAAGATAAGCCAGGGAGCAGAATTTTCCAAACCGCTGCAAATTCTCTGTAGTTTAAAAAGTGCATTTTTAGAATTCATATATGGAAAGAAAATGTTATTCAAAAGAAGGATTTCTTGCGAACTAGGAATAAATGTGTACCTAAACCAGATTCACTATGGAGTCAGTCCAGACTCCTCTAAGCTATTAGGATTTTTCCGATTCTGAAGCAGGTCGTCCATGTATAGGCCCCTGACTACTTTTCATGACACATCTGCTGAGTAGCTAAGCAACCTGATTTGGACAAACAATGCATAAAACTTCTTTGTCCCTGACTTCCTCCCCACCCCGCCCCTGCAGTTTGTGTTTCAGCATAGTCAAGTGCAAGAGGAGCGCTATACAGAAGTTCTCAGTAGGTTCTTCTGGCTGCTAAACCTGGCGATACGTTCTGAAAATCAGGAATTTGCCTGTGGGAATACAACATTGGGCCATGGGAAAAAAACACTGAAGCATAGCAACTACAGGAGTTAAAGGCTGATAATTCTATTATTTGTGCAATTAGAATGAGTCAGGCAGGTTGTTGAGAGAGGAAAGCAGAGACCATGGCATCATAATTGCAACAATGACTATTTGCTGCCCATCTATTTCTTACTCTGGAGTTGTGCAAGAAGCTAATGAGACTCTAAGAATCCAACTATTGATTCGCTTGTTGCATAGGGTTTTGGTTGTGGTTTTTTTTTTTTTGAAGTGTGTTTGTGGCTTTTTTTTTTTTTTTTTTTTTTTTTTTTTTTTTTAACAAATGTTGTAGTCCTTGGTGTGTATTATCCAATTTGTGTTTAAGAAATTGGTATTCTAAAAAAGCACAATCAGTTATCCATTCCCAGCACATACAAATTTAGGGCAGCTCCAGCCAGTCACCTTTGGTCTCCAAGTCACTTTGTTCTCTAAAACTCTGAAAAGAGGATTTATAGGTTGTGCTATGTGATTTTTCAACACCCAAGATATAGAAAACACTGCCATATTTAGCTTCTAGAAGGAAAGCTCAAGAGTTGACATAATCCTAGTTTAAACAGTGAGATTTCTAATACCAGTGTGTATTTTAGTCCAGCTGACAAAGATATGACAAGATACAGGGACTGGAAACTGAAACGTCACCAGAAATGAGTCATTATTCTGAAAGAGGTTACCAGCTTGTGTGGCAGTCTCATCACTTGGAAACTTTAAATTGCGCTTAAATCTCTCTAAAGGTGCTGTAGAGTATTCCTTTTAATCTGAGAGTATTATTAAAAAAAAAATGCCATGTGGACATACAGGCTGCTACAAAGTAGCAGAATGAAATACCAGTAAAAGTAAAATAGAAATCAAAGAGTTATCTCCTAGTTAACAGGTTCTTTAAGTTGTAGAACTACTCAGGAAAAAAATCAAAACTGATCCTTTGCTGAAGAAGATAGGGGATTGTTAGCAGACAACTCTCCAGTCTTCTATCCTACAGTGTATTTTTGCTCAGTGGAACTAGGGCACTATAGTTTTAAACAGCATATCTAGCAAACCTGGTCTTGTACTTCCTCTGAGCTCTGTGACAGACAGTTGTCTCACTGTTGCTGGACAGCACTGAATGATTAATCTTTTTTTGTATGTGATCTTGAGTAATAGCACAGTATTTCTGTTTTGCTAGATTTGGAGCTGGCTTCTGTGGGCTTGTTTTGGTTTTGGATTCCTTCTTCCCACTGTACGAGCTGGCAATGGAAGCTTTAATGATCAGCTCGTGCCTATTCAAAAGGAAATATTTCTCCCAAACAAATACTGGCAAATTTAATATTAACAGAATTCAGTTCTTAATGGTATGTAGATATGAATTTTGACTTTATGTAAAGTGGCAATACATGTATTTGTCATCTAGCCAAATTTTCCATTAATTACTTAGCACCAGTTAATTTATTTTTCTAAAGTTGCAAACAGCTTCTTACCTCAAGTGTGCCTGGTCCTCCATTTATCAGTAAGCAAAGAACAGGGATCTCAATGCTACCCGTTCCTGTGAAACAGATGGTTTCATTTTTAAAAAGTTAACAGCTTTCACAAAACTATTGTGTTTTTTGCCAACCCCTTGAAAATACTTCTCCTGTTATGTGCTGTTTTGGTACCTACCAGAACGTGAGCCTGCAGAAGGCAGGCAATTGCAGAAGCAAGTGGCAAAGGAAGAGAGTAACACTGTGACCTAGCAGATGGGGTCCTAGTCTAAGATTCAGGACGAAGGCACCTTTGCCTCAGATGTCTTGCGTGATCCCTGGCAAGCAGCCCACCCTGTTCTCACCTTAGTACACTTCAGCTGCAAAATAATGGATATTGGCACTTCTGTATGTCATAGCACTGTTGACTTCTAAAGTTATTTATTTACTGCAAGGTGATCAGATAGTGGAGTAATGGAGCTGCATTAGGGTGCAAGACAAGATTGTTAGGTTTTCAGAGAGGCAGCTACCATTATTTATATTAAGATACAGTTAGAAGTGAAAAGCTGTCAGTTTGTCCCAGGTGTTATGCATGTGCCTAGCACGTACAGGAAGGTGTAGTGGAATCCAGGAGAAAAGCCTGATAAAAGGAGGGTTTAAGAATATGAWGAGGCTGACTATGTAGACCAGCTAGGGTGAGATGAGTCAGATATGAGTTGTAAGGAACCATATACTCTTTATTACTCTGCTTAAACATCTTAAAATTTCATTCAGCACTGTCTAATGTGGTGATTGTTAATAATATAATCTTATACATTTAGAAGAAATGATAATGAAATATTTAACATGTCACAGCAGCAGGGGAAGAAACGATGTAGCCATCCTCCCACAGGGGCCCACTTATTTCTAGATGGTTTGTACTGTAAATGCTGAACTCTGTAATCCAAAGGTGACTATAGATTGGCCTAAAAGAGCTCAATCAAAACAGTAGCATCATGAGATGAATGCCTCTTTCAGTTAGAAGATAAAAGGCATTTAGTTCAAACAGGTTTTTTTTATGTTTCCCTTTGTAGGTCTCCCAGAGCAGTGTACAGATTGCCACTTACTACTTGTTGGATCTGCTGTGGGATGACTACAGAGATAAGGTAGAACTGAGCTGTAGCCAGGACATGATTGGCAAGTAACTTCATTTGTTTTAGTGAATGGCATAGCATTGCCATACCTCTATAAGGTGATGTTCTAGTTTGAAGAGTGACCTCTGTGACTACAGGTTCCTCAAGATATGTTTATGGCTTCAAATATTCTTCATTTACCATAGATTTAGATAAAATTTAGCCGGAGGAGGGGCGGGGGCAGCAGGGAGGATTCTGACTTTGTGCTGGGAAGGTGGGAAGTCCTTAACTGCAAAGAATATTCAGCATATCAAAAATTTCCTTTGAATGACTTCTAGGTATTTTTTAAAATAGGGAAATTCTGCATGACCTTATTAAAGTGTTTTACTTCAGTAAAGTCACATAGCTTTGCTCAGCTTGAATATAAATGAACTTAAATGAACAACATTTGTTTTGTTTATAGAAGATATCACTGAATTCAGTATGTTCCAGTGAAATATTTGTCAAATGAATCAGCATTTTTTGACAGAAAATTGTTCCACTGAGATTTGTTCAATCACATTTGGTTTGCAAGCACAAAGAGGCTACTTTCTAATTCTCAGCACTGCAACCTCAGCCTACCACTACCGTCCACCTGTTGTCTTTCCTATCTGAGTCACCAGATAAGCATTCTTYGTGTGTGTTCATGCTCTCAGGTACATCTGTGCAACCATACTATGGGCTATGTAATTGAATATTCCGTTGATGGATACAAGTGTGAATAAGTGAACTCTCYCTCCTGTTTCAGCTGTGCTAGCACTGCAGGTATTACAGAAACAAAGGAAAGGTAAAAGTAATTGTATTAGCACTACAACTGAATTGTTTCCACAAATAGCAGTAGGAGGCCTGCCCAATACTCAGTTCTGATTATAAACAAAGGTCACATAGATTTAGATGGCCATTAGATGCTATGTTGTTTACCCAGGATAAGATTTTATCCTGAAATAAATATGGCTTAAAATATTTCAGAGGGCTTTGGAACAAGTCTTTTCTTCCAGTGTGGGAGCAATTCAAGACCCTGTGTGCGAGAGGGGATAAAAGTATACAACAATGAACATCCATCTCTTAGAGCCACTGGTTAAGGCACTTAAAGCTGAATTTATTTTCCATTTGTTGTGTTTTAAGGCAATTTAAGCTATGCTTTGAAGATCAGCTTTGAGCTATGTTTAAGGAGATGCAATAAAACTCGGGATTTTTGGTTCAAAGAGAGCTTTCTCAACTTCAGAAGTCACCTTAGTTCTGCCTCTTACATAATGACAAATGTGTTTACTTGATCTTGCCTATGTAGATGGTTGTCCAGTTTGAGAATTGGACTTGCCTTTGATAAGGCCAGGGGCCCACAAGTATCACTGTAATATCCATATTATTCAAGTTAGCATGCCTGTATAGAGTCTATTTACCACCATATCCAGTACGCTGTTCTGAAATATGCTTTTCCAAGGTGAGACGTAGCTTAGTGGTTCCATGTGGCTCATCTCGTGTTATGTGATCCACCAAAATAAAATGGGAATGGTTGTGGTCCAGGGAATACAGTGGGCCTTGGATATTATCATCTGATTGGTAGCGTACAAGACTTTCATTCTGGAGAGAGGAGGAGAGATGTTAGTGTTCTCTACAAAACACAGTCCATGTTTTTATGTGCTTCATCTCCATTTTTGTGTTTTCTGCGCTGTGACATAGCACACCACCTTTGAGACACTTGAATAGACTCTTTGAAAAGGGTAGAGAAGGAGAATGTGTTCTTTCTGAAAGGTGCCAGATTTCACAGGACTGAAAGCTGAAGTCCCTGAAGTTTACCTCCTGGATTCTGCAAAATATAGTGACATTAGTCATAATCTCTGGCATGTAGGCATTCATTCAGAGGTTTTGGAAATGCTCGTTGGACAAATGGAAAGGGGCCATGAGACCCGATAATTGTGGATAGAGCTGTAACATCTTGGAGGGCTAAAGTCTCAGCCCGTATAAACAGGGGCAAATCTATTCATTTCAGTAGCTTTTTGTCCATGTTTAGCCCACTAGATGTTAGCCTGCTATATGTCCATATCAATTTAAATGCAGCTTTATTTAATTGACAGAGTTACATGAGGTCTAATGGTTATTCTGAGTTTGGAAATTGCATTCTAGAAGTGTGACTGACAGGCAGACTTTAGAAAGCGTAATCTTACTATGTTTTATTTTGGGTGAGGGGTGTTATCTTGAAATTATTTATTAATGAATTTTTGCATAAAATCACTTGGTAAAACAGAACCCCTGTTACAGTCGTCTTGTTCTAAGGATTGTGCTACATATGGTCTTCCATACACACACTTTTTCAAGCTCCCCTTACTTCCTTAATATATCTTTCTTTCCCACTGTTGCACATCCACTTTGATATATCATTCCTAGCTGCAAGCCAGGCTGTAAATGCCTGGTTATTCTTCTTCTTCATCTTCATAATCACTGTCCTGTTGCAAGTAAGCCAGATTAAAGCAGTTGTTTAAAATCTGCATTTCCTTTGCCTCTTTTCCAACTCCTGCAGCCTTTGAGTTGATGAACAAAACTCAGACTGTCAGCTTGGCTGTTGTGCCTGTGTATTGCATTTTCCTCCCACTAATTTTGTGGACACAGACAGGTGTTAAAGCCTTTCTAGACATAGCAGTGTAACTATGCAAGTAACCTAGTTGTCATTAAGGTATGGCAGAGAGATTTATGTTCTGGTTTTTAAGAGCCAGATCTTATGTAGAGCCTTTCTTAATCTCAGCTTTTGGCAGTGTCTGCTAGGAAGAGCAGGTGCCCAGTTGAATCCTGGGGAAAGTCCAACCCAGGGGTTATCCAGGTTCTTCTCCACAGCCAAGGCTAAGGCTGATGTTGGAGAGGCAGTGAACATATCACCAGGAGCTCATAGCAGCACTACTAATGCGTAAAAACCATTAAGTAACTCGGAGGACAAGCTCCCTCATGCTGTGGGTAGAAGAGTTGAGCACATCATTGCATAGCATGCCCCTAAGTGGCTTTCTGAAATGAAGCTGCATACAGTCAAACTGGAGAAGAGAAATCTCCTTCAAAGCAAAGTGAAAAAGGCTATAATCAGGCGTGTTCCTATGGCTTCTTTCCCTGTCAGCAGCTCTGGGAAGAGTAGGAACATCAGAGGCTGTTCCAGGAAAAAAAGCAGTAAATTTGCATGTCTTTTACAAACAGCAAGTGCCACAAGTTTCTCTTACCCCCTTCTCTCTGTCTCATTTGTTGGGGAAAGCTTCTTGACACAATTAATTTGCCTTCAAATTTTGTTTTGACAGAGGGCATACTTACATTCTGCTGCCATGTAATATTAAGCCTACTTGCCAAAGATCTGGCCTTTGATTAGGACCTGAAGGCACAACAACCAACTGAAAAAGGCCCTCGGGGATTTTCCTATTTATTCTCTGAAAATGTGGAAGTGATCTTTCAATGATGTTTAAAGCATACCGTTAACAGGCTATGAGATGGGAGGGATCCACTGATTTCAGGGCTTGTTTTTCTCCTTGCTAGTGTGGATTGTTAGCTCTATTTTATACAACAAGCTGCTTGTGTTAGTGCCAAGTATAAAGACAACTGGGTTTAGATCAACATCCCTGTCTATAGTTCCTTTGTCTTAAAGTTACTGACTAAAATCCAGAATGTCTTTGGGTGAAAGCAGTGCCAGAAGTCATAGGGTCAGGAGCGCTCTACAAAAAATATTCCTTGACAAAGAATTCGGGCTTTAGTTAAGGGGGAGAAAATCTAATGCAATAAAAAGACCAGTGCACTTGTTTTGTAGCTGCTGGTTGGGAAAGATCCAGATGCATTTTGATCACTGAGCCTGGGAGGGAGGTGAAATAGTTAGTTTGCATTTGCCAAAGCAACTTTACTGAACAAAATTCACAAACGCAATGAACTCAATTCTTTCCTCTGAGGTCCTTTTGGATCAGTTCAGCCACACAAACAGGTTAAAGTCTTCCAGCTAAAGAGTCCCACCTGGTAGAGCACACAGGTAGCTGTCCTCGGCAAAAAGGATGGAAAAAGGGGAAGCCCAGTGACAATAAATTGCTGATATGGTCTGGCAGTCTCCCAGCTGCTAGCTGGTACTTGCTAGCCTATCTGAGAGAAGAACTAGGTGCAAGTTGAAAGGGCTGTGTTTGTCATTTGTTTCTTAGCTTCTGCAGGGAAGTAACATAGCACAGAGGAACTGTTATTCATTGTCATTACACACCTACTTTATTGTTATAATATTCTGCTTAGGACAGACAGCGACAAGAAGGTCATGCCATAATTTTTTTTCTCCACCTCCAAGTCAATTCAGCATCAACTTGTCTTGACATTTTCAGCAACTGTTTTGTTGGGTGAGGTTTTTTATTTGTTGTTGTTTTTTTGTGGTGTTTTTGGTTTGGTTTGGTTTTGGTGTTGTTTTTTTTCCAAGAACTTTGCTTTGACCTGAATTGTGAAGTCCCTAGAGCTCCCAACAACTAGACAAAATCCTGCATGGGTAGCATTTTTGGCCTGGTGTGTTGAGCAAGTTTTTGCATACTAGACACCAATTCAGTGACTACTTAAGAAAACTTGGTCTCGAAATATTTATGGCTTGTGTTCCATACTAGAAAATACACTTTTTACAGTATTTATGAAATAGCTTGGAGTAAGTGCTTCTGCAGTGAGTGGACAAGGGGAAAATATATTAAAGGTACCTTATAATGCATGTGTTTTCCCTGACGTTCATCCTTACTCTGGTTGCTGAGCTAATGTCTAATGCTGTCATCTGCTGGATATTTGCAGAATTGCTGCCAAGTATACTGAGTGGGCAGGGCACAGAATCATTAGGGTCTAACAATTCTTCCTGCTCTTTATTTGTTTTCCTCCAAAACACACTTTAAACGCCACTTTTGTTTTTAAGTTAGATCAACGTTGTTCTGCCTACTACTTCCAAATTTTGTAAAGGGCAGCTTACTTCTGAACAATCCTGTCTCACGAGTAGAATAAGTGAAAAATACCTTTGTGTTGTCCAGAATTTCTCCGTGCTGAATTTTTCTGAGTGAAGTTATTCCTATGGCAATCACTCTTACTTCAGATGAAGTACTAGCCAGTGCATGATCTCGGACTGCTTGCACTAAATGTCTTGTTATTCCTACACGTAAAGCACTGGTAAAAATCCAGGCACCTGAAATTATTTTTTTAAAAATAGTTAGATAATTTCTTTATAATTGAACATGTTTGTGTGTCAAGTAACATTACTTGCAGTACTGGATTTATGTGTGGTGTTTTTTTTTTTTTTTTTTT
>JAYKAV010003165.1:382054-427457 GCA_035582835.1 Phoebastria nigripes
TTTTTTTTTAATCAAGCCGTCTCTGAACCATGACATTAGAGACTGAGAGCCTATTTTGGGGGAAGTATTACTTCATCTTTCCATCCTGTTCTTATACTACTTCTTCAGCATCCCTGCAGGCTGCCATCTGTGATGGGATACAGAGCTAAATGGAATTTGTTAATGATCTTCTACAGCTGTTCTTGTGTTCATATTCCAAGCCAGGAAGTCTTCCAGCATCAAGAGCAGAAAAGTGGTACTGACAGAATGGCAAAACAAGTCCAAAAATTATGCAGGATTCTGAATGGTATCCCTGCAAGAATATAGTGTAGCCCTATATGGAGCTAAGAATCTACACTAGATGAGATCCTGGAGTATTACGGAGTGATATTTCCTAAGTTTCTGCATGCAGCTTTCAGGAGCTTTTACAGACAAAGCCAATAAGCAATGCCAAGTAGCTTGCTTTTTCTTGTTGTTTTTTAGTTTGTTTGTTTTGGTTTTTTGTTCTGTTTTTAGTGAGATTTGACACTTTGACAGTTTTTCTTGCCTTATCTTCCACCTGTTGTTTGAMTTCCAAGGAATAAATACCATGACTTTCAGTATGATTGCAGTAATGTACAGGTGCAAATGTTCCATGTCAGTGCAATGTTCAACACAGTGGTGCTAATGGAGCAAGGAAATGTTGCTTTGGTATTTAAAGGGGTGGGGAAGAAGATTTTAAAGGCTGCTCTATAGATACTATGCAAGTGGAAAAAACCAAAACCAGGAGTTCCTTGTATTATGAATGTTGCAAAATCACCAGAAAAAAACCTGCTGCATAAGATTGGCAGATGTGGTTCTTAAGCACAAAGGCTGACCACATTAAATGCTTCCTTACCTTCCTCTATAGCTGTCTCAGCTACTGCAGTGTAGCTGTTATGGGCAGAATCGCAGAACACTGCATGGATCTGTTCAAGTACTGCACATCGCCTTACCACCACTTTGCACTGCAGTGGAACTTCACTACATACTGATCAGTCAGCACACAGACTGCATTATGTCCCTAATATTTGAATATATATTCAGAAGAGGATATAGTCGGCTCTGTCATTTCCTCCTGGATTGTTAAGACTTCTGTTCTTAAAAAGCATGTGGACATCTCGCCCAACGTCCCCTAACAAGCAAAGTAAGCATGTATTAACAAACTATGAAATACAATTACAGTTTTTTGGAATGCATTTCTCCTGGGTTTAATTCAGTCTTGTTCTGCTTGGTTCCAGCTTTCACGTAAGTCTCTAGTGGTTTCAGGGGCTATTGCTTTGAGACTTCAGGCTGTACTAGATTGCAAGTGTGTCAGGTCACAGTAATTGGGTCAAATCTTTGTGGTCAAAGTCATGACATTCCACTGCAGTCAGCTTAACTACGGTCAGCTTGCATCACTGTAACATCACAGAGTATTGTTTAATTGCAAGGGTCTGGAATAAGTCCATGCCTTGGGAAAGAATAGGCAGATAGCCAGAAAGAGGAGAATGGTCTAAGCACTCTTTGGATGAGAGGAAAGGTAGCGGGGAAAGCAAAGAAGACACAAAGGCTATAAACACAGCTGGACGAAAAACCAATGAGGGATGACTAGTACTTCATAATTTTCTCCCTTTCCATATACTATTTGCTGTTAAACTTTTTAGAAAATGCCGACTTTTTTTTTTAATCCTAATATTTAAAGTTTTTTCACCTCCATTATCTGTGAGAATACCATTGTATTAAATTTGATGAAAAGATTACCTAAAGGCAAGCAATCAGAAATAATTAAGGGGTGAAGGGGGGGGGAAAAAAAAGCCACAAAAATCTTGCCTGCCCCAATCTGTGCATTCATATTTTAAATTTTGTGTACATATGTATATGTCAAGCAATCTTACTTTAGTTCTGGTTCAGACTTAAGTACAGATTTTTCTGTCTAGGCTGCTACTACTATTTAAGTTTGTAGGTCAAATTCTGTCCTAGATGTTCCCATTGACTATAAATACAAACATCTATGGAAAGAATGTACCTCTAATGATTACCAGATTTGAAATATAACCTAGAAAACTATTTCTAACTAGCAAAGCAAGTTAAGACAATTATGAGGAAAAGACAATTGCCAGTTCCACCTACATCTGGACATGTGAGTCAATGTCATTTACATTAGGGATGGCCTGATTAAATCATTCCAGGTGTCAGCCAGTCTCATGAATCATTATTTCTTTAACCTTGTAAACGGGAGCTGTTAGAATTGTACCATTGTACAACCAGTGCTTGTGACACTGGAGTTTGCAGGTCCTAGTGCTGTTTAGTCCTTCATTTTGGATGGTCCTAACTTCTTATTGGGGCATTCTAGATTTCTGGGATGTAGGAAATTGGCAGGGAGGTATAACTTCAGGGGGACAGTTGTGATGGCTGTAGGGAAATTCTACAAGGGGGATCCCTGCAGAGATTCTTTCCTGAAGGATTTATCCAGAAAAAGTGATGAGATCAGAACCACAGAGAAACATTTTGACACCTATGTACATCCCTTTCTGGACTGTTCTCTCTCCTGTCTCTGCTTCCTCACCCCTCCTCTGCCATGCCTTCTCTCCCCAGCCTCCTTTTCCCCTACAACTTATCTTGACGTTTCCCCCAGCTTTCCACAGGCTCTTTCCAGGATTGTCACTGCCACTTAGTCCACTGTGAATGTGCAGCTCTTCTTCCTTGTGTGGTAACAAATGACAGATGGTTCACCTCCAGATTGGTGATAAGAATATGGGTCCATTTCATCCTTCCTTTAGATTTTAACCAGGGTTAGGCTGTGTCCATGGAAGGAAGAGAGGTCAAATTTGAGCCTTTCAAACGTATCTTGTGAAAATGGGCCCAGTCAAGGGATGGCTTGACCTCAATTGTTGTCTTCAAGGGTAATGGTTCGATTAAGAGAGTAGGCATATGGTAGTCATTAGCTCTCAGGACTTAGCAGTAGTAAGAATTCTCTTTCATACCAATATGCTGATGAGCAGGCTGGGACACACCCTGACTTTTAATCACTATCAGATTCCTCCACCCACTCAAGGAGTACATTTGAATATGTAGGTGAAATGATTAAATATAGTAATACAGTAGGCCCAGTATTGTTGATGTTAAATCAGTCACAAAGCCCCCCCCTTTGCTTCAGTGGCAGATGGAGTAAATCCATTGCTTTAAAACTTTAAAGGAATCTCTCATGTGGACTACACCAATTACTGTGCCCTTACTGGTGCAGGGTGAGCTAGCAATCCTAATGAAAAGTGAGCCTTAACTGTTGGTCAGAAAAAGGGAGGGCTCACAGTAATGATGCAAGTGAATAGTAAGGGGGAACCTGGAATGGAGACAAATACAATGAACTTCACTTGAGCAGGAACAATCAGCTTCCAACACACGTCATGGGATACCATTGGCTAAACTGCAGTCCTGTTGGAAAGGATCTAAGGGTTACAGGCAGAGCAAACATAAGTGAGCAATGCTATGCTGTTCTTGCAAAAGAGGAATGCCATATAGGACAGTATAAACAGGATAGCCTGCGTGAAGTCACTCAGCTGTTCGTCAGAACAGCTTTAGCTGCAATATTCTGTATGGGTTTGGGTGCCAGGTTTCAAGGGAATTACGGACAAGCTGGAAAAGGTCTGAGCAGGAGCAACAAGAACAGGCAGAGACCTTGCACTAAAAGAGAAGGAAAGCTTGAACAAATTAGAATTGCATAACCAAAAGCAGAGAAGACTGCGGGAAGGGAAAAGGAGAATGTAATAGCCTACCAGTACAAAAGGATGACAAGATAGATGTGTTCTTTATATTTGTGGCTAGGACAGCAAGTAACGGGCTCAAGGGAAGAATGGTAACAAGGCTGCCCAGGGATACAATAGTAACCACACTCAGAAAAATACTTCCTTGGAAAGAATGAAACCCGTATACCACTGGTTAGGGAGCAAGTAAAGCAACCTGGCCTCAGTCCTTGATTGTGATGGAGTTTGTATATTATGACCCAAAGAACTTGACCTTAACCTGCATGTTATCGCAACCCTAAGAGCTGGATATACGTCTGCAGCTCTGATCCTCAAGATACTCATATGCTTATGTAACTTTACTAATGGAAATGCTCCTACTGACTTTAGTGCAAGTACTCACTCAAGGAAAATTGCATCAGTGAGTTTACTGGGCCAGTGCCAGCAACAGTGTAATGGAATTATTTGCTTCCAATAGTAGCCACATTTTCATTCCTGTTTTGAATTAAAACATAATAAATATGAAGAACAAACCAGATGCAGGGGATCAGAATAAAGAAAACCAGAGAAGTGAAGGGCAGAGTAAAGACTTCAAAATTCATATTCAATTTCAGTATGAGCTGCAAAGGTGAATTGGATGTAACTGGTGTGTACGTTTAAGTGTGAAGAAACAAAACCAGTGTTTTAATCAAGGGTAAATGCAATGGAGAAGGGGAGGTATGAGAAGGCATTAACTAGAATCCAGGAAGGGAAAAATATCTAAACCTGCCATGGGAATATAAATATATGATGTGAGACAAAAAGAAGTATTTGTTAGGGAAAATAAATGCATACGTATCTGTGTGAGAGACTGATGTATATACAGCTATGTGCAATTATACACATTATCTTGTTTATGTTGCACTTTGGAAAATATTTGTCAGGAATTAGCACATTCAAATTCTGGTAACGATGCATGAAATGATTCTGCTTTGTCATTGGGCTGTGATGCAGAAACATCTGCCATGATTGCCAAGGAATTGCTAAATAAAGCATAAAGACCTAGGGATGGTGAAATACACCAGCAGAAATCACGGCCAGCTGTCCTGCATAGGGCTTTGTCATGCCCGTAGCAAATAAATCTTTGAGAATTGCACAAATAGAAAAAGGGAACAAAAGAAATGTGACTGTCATGACAAGTGCAACTTGAACTGTAGTACACTACACTTCTCTCACATTCAGACAGGAGGGCTAAGAAAAGTCGTTAACTGCCAGAGATGAGAGCTGGAGGGATGCAACAAGTACACAGCAAATAACCTATGGGAAGGTTTCTCCATACTTTGACCAGGACAGAGAGAGAGAGGCTAGCTGAGGTTGACAGCAACCTTGGGAATGTGTTCACTAACTGGAGATTTTATGAGTTTGCAGCCACAGGGCCAGACAGGGGCAAACATTAATAGAAACAAGGAACTTGAAGCAAAATCACGCAAAGAAGTGAAGCATAAAAGTGGCCTAGTAAAATAGAAGTTTGGATTATGTTTCCAGATATATTTATGTGAATTGGCCCTACTAGAAGCTTTCAAAAACATCAGTGTTGTTAGTTTCCTTTCTAGAACAGCAGTTGTTATAGAATGTTATTTCAAGTAATTCCTCTTCACTGTATCTGTGCACAGTCAATAATCAGAACAAAACGTCAGAGGAGAAAAAAATTATTTTAAAAACCCCATCAACAACAGCAAACTAGAAAAAGATGTGTGGGAAGAGAGCCTTGTTACTGAACCAGCCTAGGTTTTGTTTTAACATTTCTAGAGTATGCCTCTGGACCCTGATCCTTCCTGTAATTGCCAGGACACAAGGATGCGAGGCAAATCAAGTATTCGCAGCAGTCTTCCGATTCGTTTCTAGGAGAGTAGATTGTGCTTTGGTTTGGATAGGGTTAGCACTAAGCCTTTAACAAATGAATGTGCAAAATGCTAATGCAAATATAGGTACTTTGTCTTTTTTGTTTCCGTCTTCATCTGCTGAACACAGTAAAGAGCACCAGAGGCTATTTGAATAATGTAAGTGAGTTTGCAGAAATTTGCATACGGATGTCAGCCACTGAATTTCATAGAAGTGGATTTGTTCTGGGGAGAAAACCTGAGAGGGTGGAGAGGTTGATAAAAGGGAAATGTGGACATCAGGGAAGTAAACAATGGAAGGAGCAGATGGAACAAATGAGAGAAAACACACAGCAACACTGCTTGATTAAAATAAAGGAATTGGCTGTGCTTACATAGCACATTGTATATGGGGTGTGGGAGGAGGCTGACACTAGCTTCAAACACTCCTGGACCTTCACTGCTCTGTTCCCACAGCATGGCATGCCACTTTGAAGCTGTGCCAACACAACTATTTGTGTGGCCTCACAGTGATTCAGACTGAGTTCACTTAAAAAGAACTCATTTTTGCCAGGTCATTTTTCAGGAAAATCAGTTCACTAATGTGGTATACAGCATGACACGCAAACTCCTGAAAATAATGTATTGCGAAACCACAGCCATAGTTCATGCTGAAAGAAAATACAAGAACATGGGAATAGTTCCAATTCAAAACAAGTGCTTCAGGAAGGGCAATGTTCCGATAAGGCAGACAAAACCATACCTGAAAATTTTAGTTGAAGCTGGATTGTATGTGGATGCTGGCAAATCAGTACTATTGAAAGCAAAGGACACAATGAATAATACTGAAAGCAGAAGTATTAGAAAATAAAAAGGACCACCACTTGGGAACTGGAAAGGCTTGAAATAATCTAGTGTGGTTTTGCTCAGATCAGTTAGTATTTTTCATTCGTTAAGATCTTAATATATCATACTTGTAGAATCTGCAAAAATTCACAAATGTTTCTCTTGATGCCAACAGCTGACTTCACAAAGTTAGCCCCTAGCATTAAGCTAAGTACCAATCTTTACAAATTCCACTTTTTACAAGCTATGCTAAAATAATCTTTACCTCTTTTCAAGTTTGTCATGTGTACATTTTTTTTTTTTCTTTCAGTTTTATGCCTGTAGACATGCATTCTTTTATAGAAAAGAGCAATTTTTACAGGGGGAAAAAAACCCTTCACTGTGTTTCCTTGTGGGACTGCTTTCATCATCTCCTATTTATAAGAGCTTGTTCAGTGCTCTAGGCAAATTTTGTAAGCTTGAAGGGGAAGTATATTCAAAACCAAGAATCTCTTTTGCATAAACAATATGCAAGGTGTACTGTGAGAGAATTGAGGAAAATAATTTAGTCTGTTTTGTTTCTTAAATATAACAAAACTGCAGACACAATTTTGAACTTAGTGCCTTGTGCAAAAATGGTAGTGGCAAAATTGTTCATCAACTGTTCTAAGTTTTTCCCTTGATAAGACATGAATCTCCCTCTGTCTTTTCCATTAACTAGAAAAGTGAAGTTGTATTTGGATGTGGTTGTGAATTTCAGGAAGCCTCGGGCTTAAGCACCTTAGCTCACTGGGTCGTGTTGCACATTTAGAAATCAGACCCACTGAATCCACTATGATGTATTTTTAAAATCTTTTTTCAGAAATTTTGATCTCTTGTATATAGCCCTGTCAACCCTAGATTTTAAATATAAGCCTATCGCTAACTAGAAGGAAGCCTGCCCTTTCTTTTTTCCTCTGGATAGTATTGATTTTTAACCCACAGTTGCAGCAAATGATAGCCAATTTGCTCTTTGGTACTCTTCCTCAGGTTACTTATCAGATAGATAGGTTCAGATCAGATCCAAGTGAACGAGAAGATTATAAAACTGCAAGGCACAGAAGAAAGTGTCTGAACGTAGCATATAGATGAAAACGGTTGATCTAAGGTTGTTAAGGACTGCTTCAGTGTATAGAAGAAAGAGGGACCTCACTTATTCGTACATGTTTGGGATGTTCGGGAACATCTCTGCCTGCAGATGGACAAGAGGCATGTGGTGGCACAGGGATTCCAAGTCTGTCAAATTCACTGTGTATTAAAAGTCTCTGTTGCTTCCCCATACACACATGCTTTCCCTATGTCTATAACAGTTCTGCTGGCAGGTGTACTCATGGCAATAACCAGTTATAAGCAGGAGGTAAATCTTAAAATGTGGTGAATTCAGTGCTTGACAGAGGTTAACATGCTGTAGGAGAGAAATAGAATAACAGATGCTTCCTTCACTTGATGTTTATACACATTCAAAGTGTTGACCTGGTCAGTTTTTTTCCTGCTTGCAACCTCTGCTTTTTATTGAGATGAAACTTGGAGGTAAAAGAATGAACAAGAATATTTATAAAAATTCCCTGTCATCTTTAAAGGTTTGCTCCATAACTGACCAAACTGATTTGTAAATCATAGATGAATTTTACTCTTCTCAGATGGCTGTAAGGAAGCTATATGCAACAAAAGATTTCATCTCTTAGACAGTAGACAGTGATTTTCTGTTTGTTTGTATTTCATCAAGGCCTGTTTAAATTTGTGGTCAAACCAGCCAACAATACCATTAAGCCTTATATGCCTCCTGACTATTCTAGAAATACCTCTTCCTCTTCAACAGCCAAACTTTCTGAGTTGTGTTAAACTGGCTTCTGCCTCACCCAGCCTAATTTGGTCCTGAAAAGAGCAATTACAGAGCAAACTTGCTATTACAAGAGATGCTTCCCCCCCCCCCCCCTTTCTACAGTGTATAGTACAATGTTGGGGGGTTTGGGGGTTTGGGGGTGGGGCTTCAGTACCTGTAGATCCAAGGTGCTGTGATGAGAGAAAAAACCAAACCAAACAAAACCCCACTATATCAATCCAGTTCCTATAGATGGAACTCTACAGAGGGGTGGATAGATGCACAGTTTCAGTAAAGAGATGCCATTGCTTCTGGAAGTGCAAGGTCCTGTTTTATCATAGTAGCAATGTAGCTACAGATCTCGAATACATGATGCTATGCAGGGACAAGTTTAGTAGTGCTCTAATGTACCACAACTTTAATGGGATGCCTTACTGTTACACTTGCCACATAGACAAGGCTCTTATCTACACAATGGAATACTTAACATATTAAAGATAAAAGGGGTGATGAATTTTTATCTGTCACAAAAAGATTTTTAAAAGTCCCAATTACTCCAAGTAACCCATATGATCAAGATACAGTAAAATGCCCTTAGTAGTTAAATAAAACTAGAAATATGCTTACACAGTCTACTTTATGGTGCTGTCGCAGGTTTCCTCAGGCAAGCAAATAGAAGCTTAAATTGGCCATCCTGACAAGTAAGCTTTTTATTCCAGGAAGTTAAAAGGTTTCACAGTTGATGCTAGATCCATGAGCCATCTCCTCATAGGTTATGTCACAGTGTGGGGCTATGCAGGAGGCAAGAGCTGAGAATAGCACTTCAGTAGTTACTAYGTTGTCAGAGGTGCTCATGTTTGAAATTTAACAGAATTCCTATTAATATTTCTGCTATAAAGTTGAATCATAACATAGCTGGGGTAAAGCTTTTACAGTTACAAGAGTGTGGAGCTATATATTGAGCATATAACAGTGCTATTTACTTTTGTTTAAAAAAAGAACAAAACCCATGTAGATGAACATGTAACGTCTAACTAATTACAGAATGCAAGCCTAGAAAAGATTAAAAAGCCACTTTCTCACTTGCCACAAGTCTCATGAAAACAGCTAAAAACTAGAACCCTATGGAATTATTATTGGCTACCAAAGTGCAAAGTTAAAATGTAGCTATAGAAATGCGTAACTTCTACTATTACTGTCAATATGCTGTGTCCTATTCCACATTGGCTATGATTATAATATTGATGAAACAGAAACATATGTAGCATAAAATGCTGAATATTAAATATAAAACTGAAGCAGGCTACATACTCATCTGGGGTGATACTAATTAGCAGACATTCAGTTTACTTCTGTGAAGGTCTTAAAAATCCTATTTTGAAGATAATAGACCTAGTGCTTTGAGAATGCATGTACTTAATTTTATTTACATGAGCAGTTCCCTTGAGCTATCCGTTAGAATAAAAAGAATTATACAAAGTTCAAAGAATTTACCAAAGACAAGGCTGACTTTCACCTTTATTATTTATTGATTTTTTTTTTTTTTTTTTGAAGATGAAGAGTTAATGAAGAATAAAATTAGCCGAACTATGGCTTGTCAGCATTTCTGGCTGTGTTCCCTGTGATCCTGTCTGAATGTAGAGTCTTTACAGGCAGTTGACTGTCTTTTATCAGAAACTTTCAAATAAAGAGGGCTTTTTCTACCTTAACTCTGTCACCTAACATTCAGATAATCTGTTGTTCTGAATGCAGTCTGGTAAAATAAAAATTACATGAAAAGTTTAGAAAAGCAAATATTAAAATAGACACAGAGCTGAAGACATCATCATGGCCCATGTTGGGAATTGTCTTCAAGGGCTGAGGATGCGGAGAGAACAGTAAACATATGAAAGAGGAAAACAGAGTAGCACAGTGTACAGTTATGTGAGYGCATGCTTGTGTCCTAAACTCATGGGGCTGGTAGAAGAATCCCATAGAATAGAAGCCTACAGTGCAGGAGACTGGAAGTCATGGGTTCACCATTGTACTTTGCTGTCTCAGAAACAGCTGTATAGTAGACAACTGCCTGACTGTAATAGTTCTGCAGTCTGCTAATATCAGGCCAAAACAGTAGCCAAGGATCAGCTAGATACGAGAGTCTATGAAGATTCAAAGGGTTATTCCTAGTGCAAGCTAAAAGGTTGTCTAAACGGTGGAGAGTGCAATAGTAGAACATTGCTGACATCTAATTGCAGAACAGGACAAATACAGTAAGTTAGCTACTATTGGTGTAAGAAAACCAAAGTACTGAACAGAAGAAACACTACAGAAAGTAATCTAGAACATAGACAAAGGATAGCAACAAATAGCTTGTGAAATTCCTGGTACAGAAAATCTGGAAGTTTTACATATACTTCATTATTCAAAAGGAAGAAAGAGTAGCAATGACTGTGTTATATCACTGCTGATTACTCACAGATGATGAAGGGGAAAGAAAATGTGGAATAAGTAATGATCTCTTCTTGGTTGAATCACAAGCATCTCTTAATATATGTAGTATAGTTAGTGATCCTACCTGCTGGCTGTCCTTTGCAACAGGCATGACCATCCATCTGCAGGGCTGAAGTTGCATTGAGGTGGCTATTGTTACAAATGCTAGTTGCTGCTGCTCCCTTTTCCTATTTGGGAAGAGGAAGATGTTACCAGATTACTTGGCACACCTGTCCCTATGACAATAAAAGTAAACATTGCTAGTGTATAATGATACTGATAGCTCTTCTCTGGGATGAAAATAAGCCCTGTGAAACAGATGGAGATGCAAATCATAAGCATTTCTCTGCAGCAGTAGTGGAGCATAGAGTTATCAGAAACAGACAACCGGCAGGAATGGACTTTAGCTGTGAATGTATTTTCTAAATTAACTTTTCAAATTACTGCAATAACTTGGATGTTGAGTAACTGCATCAGTAACTAATCCTTCATTCCCTTTGAGAAGAGTGACGTGCTTTCCCCAGCTACAGAAATCTTAAACAAATTTTCCAGAGCACATGTGTGCAGTCTAAGTGCTCTCTTAATGATTTAGGTTTCCAAACAAACACTGTCCACTTATCTTCACTGATAACTTCAAATTTTGGTGCACAGCATGTCAGCCTTGAAAGTGAATTCATTTAAGGGATTTATTCTGTATTTAGAGTACAAATGTTGCATCACCATGCTTCCTTAGGTAACTCACCTGTGGGGCTTTCTTGATATATAACAGACCTCATTTGGTATACATTATTGCAGCTCAATTGACTGCTGTGAATCAAAGCTACTTTGAAGAAGCCAAAGATATGCCCAAGCTTTTGAACTTTTTCATGATCATAGCAAAGTGTTTCTTCAAATATTTTTGTCCTTCACTGTCAAAATAAGTGGTATRATTCCTATATGTTTGTATTGGGTCTTTGGGTTTTTTGGCATAAGTTGATGGATGCCATAAATATTCAGGATCCTCAATACAGATTTTGCTATTTTCATAGGCTTTAAATTTGCCTTTCTTCTGCAAGTCTGGATTCCTTTGTGCTTTGTTTCTAAAACCTTTAGAAAATGTATCTCTGACAGATCCCTTTGATTAGAATATAAAATGACATAAACCAGTCAGATATCCAAATTCTATCTGTTCAAGAGAACAGCAAATTTTTTTTCTCTCATGATGACATGTGTAATTATTCTGGATTGCTTTAAAATTTCCTTTATATGTCCATATGTCACTATTTTTTAACTATCCATGTTTCTGTTAATGCTTATATTTCTAGGAATATAATTGTGTTAAATTCCATTACATCACAGTCATAAAAAGTCCTTTATCTTTGATCTTTGTTACAACAGTGACCATTGCTTGAAGTATAAAAACCTGAAATTAAGCAGAACCTTAAACAAGAAATGTTCTCTGAAAGCTGAACCAGATTGTAATGTATGGTGTTGAAGGCACTGGCTATTTTTGTCCAGATTTGACTAACGGTTTTGTCAGAAAGCACTAGGTGCTGAGACTGTGAAAGTCATAGCCCAAGCAGAAGTTCTCGTCTAATGTAAAACTGAGTGGTTTGCTTAGTTTAATCTACAATTAAGGAGCAATACTGGGTCTGAGGCTAAACTCTTCATGTACCAGACCCTGAGTAAGACCATCTCAGTCCCTCCTGGACTACTCTTCTGCAAGTGTCTTCTCTGTTGAAATCCTGTAAGTTTTTATCCTTCTAAGTACTGTTTGAACTGCAGTATTCTGTCAGGCAAACCTTTTTTTGCATGTTCTCCCTTCTGCTCAAAGCAGATGTGTTTATTATTAACCCATTTCCTAGACAGTTTCATTACCGTTTCTGGAGAGTTCTAATAAGGCTTGCTGGACACTCTGACCAGTCATCACACCCATGCATCTGTCTCCCTTCCTGGTAGCTTTCCAGCCTTCATGTCAATCTGCTAAGAGGGAAATAATTTGAGTATGAAGATTCATAATTGATTACTATCTTACAGATGCTTGAGATATTAAAAGTTTTGTAAGCTGCTGAATGCACCTGCTACACTGCAAATTCATGACACTGTTTATTCAGCTCTTCCCACTGTCTTGCTCACGCTGCCAGTGTACATGCAATGACTTACTACTTACATTCCTTTGTCTTATAAGGTGAAACTTTCATTTGAATGTTCATTGAGTTGAACTGTGTCTTCTAACATAACATTTGAGTTGCTGCATCTTCAACAGATTCCCATTCCTCCCCCTTCGATTATTAGCCCCAGCCATTGATGTGGTGATGGGCTGTGTTTTTTTTTCCTTTGTACAATGGTTGGCCTGTAACTTAAAAGATCAGTGTTATCAGTGACAACTAAGTCTGTTACTATGTGGCTGATAAGCCAGGTTATGTCCATTTCTGTGTTTGTTCACATGGTAAAGTTTCACAGCAAYGGCAAGTGCAAGGAAGAGGAAGAATCTCTATATGGTATCAGCAGCAGTTAAAGCATTCATTCAAGTTTGTATTTCCATTCAAAATACAATGTCTTGATTTAAAATCCCAATGTTATTAGTTCTGTCTGCACACCAGAACTTTGTACGGTGTTCCAAAGCATCCCTACCTTTATACTGACTAATCCTGTTTCTCCTCTTCCCCAGCAAATCTGGGTGCTTAACATGCAACCGCATTTATCATCACAGCTACAAAGGAGGACAGTGCTATTATCCCATTTACAAATTAAGAACCTGAGGCACAAATAAGAACGATGACACACCAGAGGACACACAGGAAGTCTGTGGGAGAACTGGGAGATGAACTCCGGTCATTCAAGTCTGAGGTTAGAGACTGGAACTTTCCTCTTTGATGGAGGACTGAAAATACTTTCTTAAATTCAATATACTTACAGGAATTTGGTGCTTTCTTTGATAATTTATTATGCAAATCTGGGTAATGTATCAAGTTGAAGTCCAGCCTATTTTTCTTTGTTTTCTTTTTTTCCTTTTGCATTGCCAGCTACCCATCAAACTACTACGTTTATTAGGGTTTAATTTTCATGCATCATTGCTTGTAATGGTAGATGTCAAATATTATGCGATTCTCTTTCAAATATTCGCCTAGATTATTAACAGAAGTCAAATCACAGACATGTTTTCAATGGGAAACACGGGCTAAGCCATCAGCCTTTTTCTTAGAAAACACTCTCATGTTCTCTACCCCGTCACCAGCATTTTGGGAGTTCTAAGCTACTAGTGCAGAAGAGACCATTGTTTTACAAGTAGTGTAAAGAGATTAATCTGCTGTTAAGCGTAATCTACAACACCATGTGAAAACTGGACAGGAGGGCCCTCTATATTGAAAAGACCCTGCAAAGACCATGTAAGTCAGTACTGAAAAGATGCTAGGGTCAGATCCCCAGCTGCATCAAATTACCATATTATGACTCAGTTTATAGCAGATAAGTAAATGAGTTGTATTTTGGGTTTTGTTGCATCAAAAGAAGTCACTGAATCACCCTCCCTTTAGAGTAACAGGTCTCCTGTATTCAAAAATAGGATGATTTCTATAAGCTACTTTGTCCTATTTCTTCCCTAGCTTAAAATGTAACACTTCAATGAACAATTCTGTTGTTGCCATTTATGTGATTGTAGAAAGGCAGCTTGTCCCATTGAGGACCAGTTAGGCTGTGACCAGCTAGCTCTGCACTAGAAACAGGCATGCGTGTCTGTGGCCAATTAATATTAAATGGGTGCAGCTGAAAGTGGGGACAGCGGTACCAAACGCAGAGCTCCTTGGGTGAAAGAAGAAAAAAGAAAAAGCAGCTAGAAGCTCCTCTGAGCAGTGAAGGGGAGGTCTAGGGAAGTACCCTTCAGGGACAGTGTTCCTGTACCAGGCATGGGGAGAAAATAAAAGCAAGCAGATGATGCTAAGTTTTCAGTCTTTGTAGATACTTCTGGGATCTTGAGATAAACAGCCCTCGCTCTTATTACAGCAGAATTAGAGGAATTGGGAGAGTAGCGAGAAGCAGTGTTGCTTAAGATGTCATCTCTGTACAACTGTATTTTTAGTATGTCTACACTTCTAGTCACCTGTCAAGGCATTTTAACTAGCATGATAAATTCTAGCCTAGAGCTCACATGGAGATTTACCTGTTAGTCACATAGGTATCTCCAGTTTAAAAAAGTAGCAACAAATGAGTGTCTACTACAAACTTTGTCTTTCCTTACCCTATAATTTAGAACCACAGTTGTTGGGTTCTAAAAATCTCTGCATTTTAAATGCAAGCTTACTCCTCAGAGAGTATCTCAACTTCTCTTTAAAAAGATATGTACCCTAAAAAGAGGTTTACACATCAGATTATTCAATCAATTGTCACACCTGAACAAGACAGACTTCTCAAGTAAAAGACTTACTGTGTCAGAGGACATTCTGATAATAAGGTATTACCTCTCCTTGTCTTAAAATAGACCTGTAAAAGAAAAAAACAAAACCAACTGTGACTGTGGTTGAATGGCAAAGTTGAGCAGGCTTGCAAGGAGTAACACACAATTCTCTAACTGTATGAAATAGCTTCCTTATTCTTAAAGTGCCAATTATTTCTCCTTTTTCTTAATGTGACAAATCTTTTTATTTCAGTTTATTCAGACGGAAGAATTATCAATGTTAAGAAAGTGTTTATGTCTATTATGAGAAACAGCTGCTACAAAATGAGACAAAACACCTGTAGGCTATTAAGCCAGACCAGATAAACTTGATACTTCAGCCACTAGAGGGACCTCCAGGAATAGCAATATACAAAAACATTTGCAAAGGTTATTCTGAAATATTAGGTGTCTTTAAAGAAAAACAAAAAAGCTTTGCAGGTCAAATGAATTGTCGTTTGTTTATAATGAGCTCTGAAATAATAGGAAATATGAATTAACTAATTATCTCATAGAGTTTGTCAAGAAAAAGCAACTTCTTTTCTCCTGGTAGGATATGAGTTTGGAGGGTTGTTTTCTCTTCACTCAATTAGTGAGGTTAGCACATCTGCTTTCAAGAGACTTGTAATTTAGCAGTAAGGTTATGTGTTGCTCTTTTGAGGAGTACAAAGCAAATACAGTTATTCGCTTTTCAGAGTTTCTGAGAAGAATAGGATTTGGATGTGGTTCAGATAGTCTGCAGTCAATAAGCTTAGTTTCTCACTGAATGGTATTTTAGCAGAGCCCTCAACTTATTTCAAATTTTAACAGCAGTTTAATAGCCCAATTAACAAATGTTAATGCCTTACCATGCATGCAAGTGCTTTCTAAAAAGTAGTTATGCTACCACTTGGATCACTGGATTTTTAATTGGCAATCAATCAGGGAGATAACAAGGGCGCTCTAATGTTCCCTTTTATACTTCTGCAATACTATAGAAGAAGTTGTGCTGTTCTTCACAGACAAAGTTTTGGGGCTCTGCAGAGCACAAATTCAGCAAGCTTTAGCTTTGGCATAGCTACTGTAAACCATGAAATCCTGCTAATGTAAGCAACTGTGCTTCTGAGACACTGAAGATAAGGACACAAAGACAAGAATTGCAATTAACCCAGTTAGCAAAAGGTCAGGGATGGGACTAGAATTTGTCATTAAATCAGGTTAAAAGAATTTTTGCAAGACCTTAAATTATGTTGCATTGTTTAGCTTTACCTGTTAGAATGGTACTAGTGAAATGAAAACTCTTATTTTTGTGGGATGAAAGCAACCTGAAATTCCAGTTTGGCAGAGCTGATTGTTGTACAGGTCTCCTGTGGTCTGTCCACTGAGTTTTATAGTACCCATTTTGTTTGCATTGAGAGGTTACTTGCTGAGAAAAGGTGTAGTGGCAGGGGAGGGGACATTGCTGGTACCTTTTCTGTTATTCTTTGTTGTTTTTTTGTTTGGGGCATTAGAAAGCTCTTTGATGAATTACTGTTTGAAAAATCTTCACTTCTGCCACAGAGTTAGCATTATATTCCCTGCATTGCACGTGTATAACCTCCCTCTGAAGTTTTCTAGTGAACTACTTGCAATTAAAAGACACCACAGTTACGCTTAACTGGCAGACTGATGACTCCTGACATGAAAAAAGTGGGTTGCCAAGTGGGCCCTGCTGAAGAAGAATGATTATCTATCCCATGTCATTCCATAYGTATGAAGTAGGATATTATATGTTACAGATTAACACGGTCACAGGCAGGAAGTGTTCCTTGACCAGGAAGAGATTTAGTGATAAACAGTGATTTCTTTCTCAGCTGCTAAGAGTGAAAACCTTCCTGAAATACCAGAAAAATCCTTTTATTACACACAGTCCCCTCCATAAGTAAGTATGGAGCAAAAATTTTTGGGGGATTTCAGAATTTCAAAAGTTCAGTTAATTTTTTTGGAGCTTATTCAGCAGTGTTATTTGATACTGATTTCAGTCTAGCAAAGAGAGGGTTTGTGACTAATGCAAGGAGGAGAATTGTCTTTTTATGCAAGAAGATGATGTAACAATCTCTTCATTTGAAGAATGCCATTAGTCACTCTGCCCTCAGATACCTTTGCATGTGTAAGAATATGCGTACTGTATCCTGTATGGCATTATGTGAGTAATCAAATGCTTGTTGCGTCTCACATGCTCCTGAGATTAAAATATACCACATCTGCCTTAATGATGAAAATTAATGTTGCAGTGTTTTGTCAGCCTCTTTAGTTTTCTCTTTTGGAGTGATGCTCAGAAGAATCCTTTTTCAATTATGAAAATTGCTGAATGATTAACCACATCAAAGAACTGGGGAGGATGGGACACCACGGGCAACTGCTGAAACAGACTGGAGAGATACATATGCATGTGTGCACAAGTGTGTCTGGCTGTCAGAAATCCAAACCAAGATCTCCTAAAGCTATGCCCTCTTAGTTTTATCAGGCTTTCACAAGTTTTAGATTTTTATTTTTCCTACTGACACTTTATTCAAGATTTGCAAGTAGGTTGGGAGCAGGAAAAAATGTGTCGAGAGGGATGTTTACAAGACGTGATGCACCAAAGCAGTTTAGCTACATTTCTAGTTCCACTTTTTTCTTCTTACTGCCAGTGAGCCCTACAAGGGCTCTGCCCTGAAGTCCTGCTCCTAAACAAGTAACCATTTAGGACCTGAATTCTTCAGAATCACTTATGCCTGGAAGCATTTGATCAACCAGCAACAACAGCAAATAGAATAGGCTAACACTGTAGAAAAAATTTGGATCTTTATTGACATAAATCAAAATTCCAGTTGGCTGGTACTGGCCTTTCATATAAATGAATGTTCATTAACAAGAGAAATTAAGAGTCTCCCAAGTATTATTACAGATATACACTTGCTCAGACTTACTTGGAAGGTTTTTTACTTTTATTTTTTGGATGCTTTTTTTGTTGAAGATAAAGAATAGAAATATTGTTGTAAATAGCAGGACTAATCCTATGGACAAATAGCAAATTTTTTTTTTTTTTTTTTTTTTCACCTTGCAAGGTTCAAATTTAAGTTGAAGAGCAGTTAAGCATTTAAACATATGCATAACTTTGAACACACGAAAACAAAACAAAAAAAACGGTTTGTGTGCCATAAATCTAAATATATGCTCAGAACCTTTCTTGAAACTTTGCTTTAGGACTTAAAACCTGTTAGACAATAACATTATTTCCCAGAAGAGCACCAATATGCTTTAAAAATCTATGAAACAATGTAAAAAGAGATTATAAACATAGACATAGCATTCAAACAGATAATTGTTAATCACGATTGTCAGCTGCTGGACTGGATAGCTTCCAAAGCCCAGATATCTGGTGCATGCTACTATCTTCTGCAACGTTACTTCTCTCTACTGACCAGATTCCTAAACTTACTGCATCCATAGTTAAAAATAACCCAACAACAAAGGGGGGAGAATTAAAAGCCAGTTTAAACTTTCTGAATAGAAAGTTATCTGCTGTTTTCTGTCTGCCCCATTTGTCTTGAAAGAGACTGATAGAAGAGCAGGCTGCATAAACACCTTTTAAAAGTGTGTCTTTTTTGACAGTGATTAGTCTTTTTATGAAATGATTCATTAATGTGGTCTGACTTACAACTGATCAACTGCTAACTTGTTAGGTTGCTCCTGCTTTGTTGTTTCAAGAGGAGGAACATGGGTTTCTTTTTGTTTTTCCAAGTCCTGTTCTGTGTGTAGATAGTTAATTTGCCACTGAAGGCAGCATTTCAGAATAGACGAAGCTATATTGTCCAGTTTTCAGGAAACAATTTATTGAGTGTATGGTCCGAGACATACTTTGCCCATCAACTAGGCTGCTGTAATCTCTCTAATTCTTAAGGATGAACATCTCCTGTGTCTTTCTGTGCAGCGCTTGTCCTAATTACCAGCACTGTACTGTGGTGCTTTTCAAATAAATGGCAAAGGTGTCACCTTCCCTAGACATTCTTACCCTGGTACTTCTTGATGGTGCTACTGCTTTTGTTGACTCAGAGAAAGCCTAGACAGCAATGGTTAATAGATGCCTAAATTGCAGGTAGAGCAATGACACAGTAACAGTGGATCTTCCTGATCAAGGAAGCTGGGATAAATTCACTTGAAGGAAAAAGTGAGCTGAACTTACCTGAGGATTCTCCCTAGCCATACAGCTATGGGACCACAAGGCACTAGTGAAGGAGGACAAAGTTATTACTGCACATTATAGGAATTTTATCTTAATGGTCAGGCTTTTGGGGTATACTGCAGTTTCAAATGATTTACACTCTCCATATCTGGAGTTTCTACTGGTGTGCTACCTAAGTTGTTTGACTAGCAATGCCTGTCATCAGGGAAAATCTGCTGGATTTATACATAAGAAGCATGAATGTATTCAAGAGCCTGTAACAAAGATTTTGCTTAAATTTAAAACCTGAAGTTAAGCTGGCATAGTAGAATACCAGTTGTATATTAATAGATTGTGATCAATTAAAAAGAATGGTAAATAAGATTACCAAGGTGTACAATGAAAAATATGGACGGGTACTCAGAAAACTGTTCTTAATTGCAGCTTGATGAATGAATGAAAACTTACATATATATCTCCCCATCTCCCCACTGAAATGGCTAAGCCATCATCTTCCCAGGATTTAAAAAATGAAGCAAACTCTTTTATCTCTTTCCACTTTCCTTGCCTCTGCTTTGATTCATAAGGCTGAGGTTTATTTGTTCAACATGTTGTTGTTGTGTTTTCAAGCTTTTCTTTGTGCCTGATGTCTAGGTACTTAGTTGTTTTGCAGCTTTTAATAGGAATATTTTTAAAGTAATGACATGCCTCTGTGAACAGAATTTTTTAATTGATAGAGAATGTTTCAAAAGTTATTGTCATATAGTTATTGCTATATGAAAGTATATAAACAATGTAGGACTTCAGTCCTCTCAGTTCAGTACTGAGTCGCATTTACCTTCATCACTGGCAGTGTTTTTAAAATGATCTACTGACTTGATTAAACTGTAGATTCTCCAGGAAATGGAATGCAACAAAATATTTGCTCTAATTCAAGAAAAATAATCCAAAACCTAAGACAAAACAACTCTCTCTTTCCTCTCCTCGAAAAGTTCTTTAACATGTCCCCTACTATAGCTGGGCAGAAGTGGAAAATGGCATTTAAAAAACAAAACAAACAAAAACCATCCCTAAAAGTAATCTAACAGCAAACAAGATGATTTCCATGCCAGTGGAGAACTGGTGCAACCTGTAATTGCAACGTAAGTGTTAAAGGCTTTCAGAAGACAGAGAACACTCAGATACTTACTGTTTGTTTGAGTCTTAGCTTCCACAGGGAAGTAATCACATAAAAGATCAAGGTGTGCCTTTATAACTGGCTGCAGCAATTCCAGGTTGTAAACATTCAGCAGTGATTTAGCAGTATGATCTTACACGATAGTATGGCAGGCACAAAGTGAAAATATAGCATGTGATGAGCATATCTGACAATGCATGCATAATATCGGTCATAATTTGGTACAGGATAACAGAAACACAGCCCCAAGCTGGTACAAACATTTCTGATCTACTATAGCCCAATGGTGGGATTTTCAGAAATGCTTTACTAGTCCTGCTCTGATTACATTACTAGAATTGGAAGCTTTACCATCAGCTTCATTGGTGTATTATCATCATACTTTAGTGACTTATGACGTTTCATTTCTAGAATCAAAATCCTGTTAAAGACATAAAGATTTAAAACAGTACTTGCAAACTGTGAAATTACAAATATCATGGTTGTTACTCATTTTGCTGCAGTTCTGTAAATACTCAAAGTAGACTAAATTATTGTTGTTCTAAGAAACAATTCAGTGTTTGTAGTTCCACCTTAATATTTAAAACCTATATCCTCTTTATCCAACATATTTTCCTACTCTTTTCACTATCAAAGCCTAGCTACCTGGCTCCATAAGCATATTTTAACACTCATCTGCCTCCTCTTCCCATTTTTAGCTCTTCCATGTATACACCGTAATCTGGATTTTTTCTCTTCTTCCACTTAAATAATTCTGTTGTTTTGTAAAATGAACATGATTAATATCAAGACATGGCTACTTATGGAGGGGGAAAACAGGAATTGCCATTACCATGTTAAAGTATTCATCTTGAAAATGTTGCAAATTATAATACAGTTTTGGTAACTTAATATATATTAAAGATAATTATTCCCTGGATGCTCATTACTCAGTAGTCATCGATTTGACACTTTTATTTAAGTATGCTCTTGCCTTCACCTATGCCAGACAGATGTTTTAGCATTCAGTAATATGAACTAGCTGGGAATCATCCAACAAAATGATTTTTACTCTATAAAATAAACTTCATCATTCATCAGTAACACATTAAAAAAGGGGGATTTTGATTAATTCCTTGACTCCACGGAAAAGATGTTTAGATATTGCCTAAATACTAATTTTAAATATTTTAAAATTCCTTTATTTGTGATGATTCTTTGAAAGATTTAGCCAACATTAGAGGTCCAACCCAAAACCTTATGAAAATATTTCTGACCTGAAAAACAGTTCAATATATTGGGCTATGGAATATATTTGAGACTTTTCTTGTTTTGCAGTGAGAAAATTATTGAAACAAACTTTGGTTGCTTGGAACAGTTTCTCATTGAACACTGAGGATCAAATTTAGTTCTTAACAATTTTCTTCCCTGCTTAGCTATTTAAGTACATAATACCTCTCTAACTTTTGTTTTGGAAGGAAATTGCTTAAGTAATACAGAAATTCCATTTTCTTAGGTTCAGATATATTTGGGTTTCTATTCTCTGTTTTACCAATCAATGGATAAATAACAACATAATGCCATGATATTTTTTAAGATTTTGAAAACAGTTTTTGAAGAACAACAAAATGTACATATGAACATACAGCCTCTTGTTTTGCTGAACTCTGTAAATTATGTTTTGCAGCTGGCTCCAGGATAAGGTCCTGTATAACCCAGACAATACGTTGGTCTTTATTTTAAAGTGGAACACTTACATAAAGAAACACATTTGTTAACTTCAATATCAAGACTTTATCAGGCTGGTCCTCAAACAGTGAGCCTTCAAGGGTAGCAATGACATTCTTTCTTCCATTAGTCATTTTTCTTGCAGGCTTATTGCAAGAAAGAACAACTTCTCAAAATAGAGAAACCTGGCTCTATTTTGACCAGATGCAGGAAAATTTTCCTTTGAAATGCTGTGTTTATTAAGCTAGTTTGTTCTTGCTCTGGTGGAGGGGGAAAGGCCTGGTTAGTACGTTGTTGGTTTAGAAACAAGTTTTGCAAATTCTCTTTTTAACACTTCTGGTTTTGTATTCCTAAGAAGGAGCCAGATCCTTCACGGGTGTAAATTAGTACTTTTCGAGAGCCTACAGTCTTGCTTGTTTACACTAGTGAAGGATCTTGCCCAGTTCCCCTACCATACGTGCAGCCTGACATTTGAATGGAACTGCAATTAGCAGTGTTGTTTTTGTTTAACTTTATTTAGCACCTTATCTTCCTGCAACATTCTTGTCCGAGTACCAGTATCAACCATGAACTCAACATAGCTCTTACTACTTCTGTTCTATTTTGGGCTAGAAAGAAAAAAACCCAGCACTCCAGATCAAAAAGCGCCCTCCTCTTTTGCTCTGGGAATAGAAATTGTCAACTAATTGGTGCAAAAAAGGCTCTCATTACCATGACAAATCGATTCACACCACAGTTAAGTCAGTCATAACTTACTCCACAGGAAAGTTATCCAAGCCCTCAACAACCTGTTATTAATGGCCAAACACATGCACCTGTCCACAAAGACATTGGTATTAGTGAGAGACCCAACTTGTAGAGGATGCAAGTCTGCAGAACTGTGTTTACTGTGTTCTACAATTCGCCCCATTACTCAGCTATTTGCTCCCTTATGTTACAGTAACACCAGGGACTGCAAGGCCTGTTGGCCAGGCCCTTATTCTTGTTACTCGTATTAAAAAGAGCCTCCTGGAGGATCCCAAGTCTGGCAGAGCTCTGCTGCTCCCAGATGCTGAAATTCTGCAAAAACGGATGGAGCAGCAAGCACTGAAGGACCTGGTGGTCCTAAATCTGAAGTAAGGGGTTGTACCCCAGGAGCACAAGTAACTGACAGGCCACAGGCCTGGGAAACAGTGGAGCACTTCGTCCCCACAGATGCTGAGTGGGCTGAGAAGGCGGGAAAGCCTGCTGGGCTTCTGGGGAGCTGGCAGGCTTCTCCCTGGTCCCTACCTTATCACCTCCTGCAGCACGCTGGGCCTCACAAAGGTAAGAGGCCACCTCCACGCAGCCATGTTGGTGACAAGGGGRCAGGTGAAACAGGTCGAGGTCAGCAATGAGGAGAGTGGCCCGACACGGAGAGGGGGGTCCAGACTCCAGCCAGGGCTTGCTGCCCGGACCATGTCCTCCGGGGCTTACGGGCAGGGCCCTGAGGCTGGTGCAGCCCTAGAGGCAGCGTGCCGGGGGTGAGCCTGAGGGGACGCCCCAGCTCCCTCGCTGAGGTAGCGCAGCTAGCGCCCCGCCGGCCCGCGGCCGCCGCACAGCGCCTCCCGGCGGGCGGCACCGGGACTGCGGGCCGGGCCGGGCTGGGCCGGGCCCGCCCCCGCCGCGGCTTCCCYTCACCTTTCCCGGCCAGGAGCCGCCCCCGAGGGGGCCGGGCCAGCAGCGCCGGCGGGAGAGGGCGCCCGGCGCCGGCCCGCAGCTCCTTGGGGCAGCGCAGCCCCGACACCGTCGCGCCGCCCGGCTTCCCTGAGCTGCCCCAGCCATGTCCTCCAGCTCCCCACCGGGCGAGCAGAAAAGCCGGAGCCTGGGCCGGCTGTCACTGCCCAGGAAAGGCAGCATGACGCCCGGCAAGAAGCCCTCGGCGCTGGAGCTGGCTGAGAGCACCCCCAACGCCCACTACGCCCCACTCTCCGCCGCCCAGGGCGGGCAGCCGCCAGCGGGTTGCAGCCCGGAGCCGGAGCGGCCGCTGCGCCTGAGGAGCGAGGTGGTGGTGGTGAACGCCGACTGCCCGCGGCCCCCCGTCAGCCTCGACCCCCGCGTCTCCATCTACAGCCTCCGCAAGCCCCTGCTGAGCCGCAGCAGCGTCCAGGGCAGGGTCTACAACTTCTTGGAGCGGCCCACGGGCTGGAAGTGCTTCGTGTACCACTTCACCGTGTGAGTACCCGCCCCGCTCCCCGCCGCCTGCCGGGCCCACCTGCTCCGCGCCGGGCTCCCGTTACAGCGGCTTGTCCTGTCGGCCGCGGCGGCCCCGCTGCCCGCGCCGAGCCGCGGCTGCCCGGAGCAGGGAAACCGTCTCCCGGCGCGGCCATCGGTGCGAGGGGCTCTTAGGGCTGCCCCTCGCGCCTGCCCGCCGTCCCTGAAGCGTGAGGTGACCGCTGCCGCCGTGCCCTCTCCCCGCCTCCCCTCACAGGGCTCGTCCTGGCCGCGGAGGCGGGAGAGCGGCAACCCCGGCGGTCCCCTCAGTCGCGGAGCTTTCCAGACCAGCCCGGTGCTCAAGGCTTGAACGTCTTGCAGATACAGTCCTCTGAGGTGTTTCTTTTTTTTTCCATAGGTGTGAAGCAAAACAAACAAACAAAGTCACGCTCAGGGGGAAAGTTTATCTTATTTTAAACAGAAATGCAGTATTTCAGTTCAGGAGCTCTTAGGTATATCTATCAGATAGAGCAGGAGCTGGTTTCAGGCAATTTTCAGAAAGTTACCCTGGGAGTTGAAATAAATTGTTCATTCTGAGCGTATAAATGAGGTAGGTAAGTGTCATCCATTCTTTAGTAATTTTTAATGCAGTGACTCCTGATTTTCCAGCTCACTGCACAGCATCTGTTTCTGACTGAATAGGTGTGTTATCAGTGTTGCAGCCCTGTTGGAGGAGGACGAGAGACAGGTGATGCTCCTTTTCCTTGCCTCTTTTATTGCCCCTTGCTCTAATTCCTCGTCCTATCCATCGGGTATGGATGCCATTGCTGTAATTTTTGGACAGGAAGGAGGACAACGACGTTTGGAGGATGTTAAAGCCTCTTAGCTGCAGGCAAGTTGAAAACTGCTTTGAGTATAATATTCGCTACAGAGTGCAGCATCCGCCCTGAGCCAGCGTGTGGTAGGTCTGCAGTGCAGGGGGATCTCAAGAACTACTTCTGTGAGAAATCAGTGGTTTTTAATCGAGATGTTGTGGAAGGCTTGCATGACCCTTGAGCAATTTGCATATGTTAAATGCAGGTAATAAGGTCAGGCTGAATTGTCGTGTCTGTTTATTGTGTGTATGCACAAACACACATACATGTGTATATGAATACACTACATATATACATGCTTATTACAACAACTAGAGGTAAGAACATTTTATGGTCAAAATCCTGAGACAAAAGACTTTGATAAAAATCAGTCTTTAGGATCTAATTACTGTATTCCGATTTTAAATTCTAAGTAACTATTATTTTAAGTCAATTCAGGATTGTGTGCTTATATTCCACATTTGAGAATTCTGGAGTCTTTAGGTAGTCAGGTAAGTGGTACCAACTTTGTTTTAGTAGAGGGAAAACAGCTGTTATCTGAATGTATTTAATTGGGAGATGACTGTGTGCAGCTGCTGAGATAATTGTGGGCTCCATTCTCTTTAGCGTTATGATAATGCCATTAGATGACAAAACAGCTAATGGCCATAATTATGAAGTATCTAATAGCTGTGGTTGAACAATGTAAAACACTTTCAGGAATAGGAGTTCTTTTTTTTTTTTTTTTTCCCTCTAAAAAGGAGTTTTAGGCAGCTCTTTTATGATTTCTGACCTCTTTCAGGTGTCCCAAATTATGTATAGAAGGGATAGTAAATTGTGTTCCGTATCTTAACTAATCTTCTCTAAACCTTAACAGTGGGCCTAGGAAAATCCTGAAAAAACCCCCTGTTAGATCCCTTTATCTACCGAAGATTCTAGCCTGAATTTTAACTTTTTTTTTATTAGCAGTGTGGATTAATCCTATCTGTGCAAGAATTAAGATTTTGTAATTCTACTTTAGGAAAGAGATTGTAGTATGTATGCGAAGTCATTGCCTGTCTCTTCCCCCCAATACATGCTTATCCATGGTGTAAGCATTGGCCCTAGCATTTCCCCTCTTTCCAGAAGAGCTCTTCTGACRCAATGGTGAATGACAGTGGCAGTAAATATTCTCAAGCCTTTTACTAAGCATTGTGCAAATTCCTTCTCTTAGGACTCTGAAGAGACAGAAGAGGGTACTAACACCCTCATGTTTCTTGCAAGGCAATCTGCAAGTACCATGTGTGTATTTTTAGGCAGCCTCACTCTGATTTCCACCAGCAGAGGAAATTGGGTCTGTACTGTCCTCAGCCATCCCAACTTCTCCTTATTTATGTGGTAGATAAGCCTGCAGTTTTTGTGCCTGTTAAATAATGTTTTAGGTTACTGATCTTTGGTCCGTACCTCTCCAACTCTCTTGCTTTCTGAGCTCCCAAAGCAACTTCCTGGGATGCTTGCTTTCTGCTGCACCAAGGAATGCTCTCTTTTGAGTACAGCCCCTGCCAGCCAGATGCTGAGTATTGGTACATTAATAGTTGCTAAAAAGCAGAATTTTGTTACTAAAATCAACTGATAAGGCTGACAATTTGTCTGATCCAGAGAAGCTGTTGTGTCTCAGCCTCTACTCTGGAGGAGGCATGGGACCTGATTTTTGCACATGGTTTGCTAGCTTTTTGCAAGCAGTTGGTTACAAGTGATGAGCTGCAGAGCTAAAGAGGACTTGGAGTTGTAAGATCCCCTCCCCACTGTCATGCACGCACTTCTCTCTCACTGGAGGAAGTAACTTGATTATTTTGTTGTCAGCATACAAACAGACATTCATAGAGAGCTAAGCTGAGTTTTACCTTGTGATGTGCAAGGACCCTGATGGTTGTCTCTCCTGCCAAAATGAGCTTAAGAGACTGATGTCATTTGCCTGTTGCCTCTTTGTGACTCCCTCTGCTGGCTACCTCCTGCTTTATTCTGGGGGCTTTCAGCTGTCTGGGAGGTCTCAGTTGCCATCCTAAAGGTTCAGAGGGGAGAGAAAGGGAACAGGAGTGGTGTTAAATCAGAGCATAAAGACCAAAGCTGAGTAGAGGGTCCTGGCCAAGATCTAGTCCAAAGATGGGAGCAACGAGCACTGCAGGCTTCTTCATTTTCTATTTATTGCACTACGTTGCATATGTCTATTTATTGTTCTATGTTGTGTGGAGTGTGTGGCTGTTCTTAATTATTTGCTGAAATGATTAAATTTAGAAACAACTCCTGGAATAGTCAATGTAACTTGTTCTGGACCTGTATCTCTGGCTAGCTGTTGAAGCACTGTTTATCAAGCGATAAGAGCTGCATCTACTTGATTGCTACATCTACTTGATCCCTTTTTCTGCTCAGGAATCTTAGTCAGTGGTATCTAGCATACTAATAGCTAAGAACTGATATTCAGAACTGTTTTTCCTCAGTTTTATATTGTGATGTTTAGAAAAGGGAAGTTGAACACCAAGCTTTAATCCACAGATTCTATGTTAGTATGTTTGTTTCATATCGTTTAGATTGCTGTATGTTTTGGTGTGCAGCAAAGGCCCTCGTGTACCCCTTGATCTAAAGGATGGAGTCTGCTTATCTTGTACAGCAATAGAGGGTTGCTGTACTAGATCAGGCCAATGACCTGTTTACTTCTGAATTGTTATTTCTTTCAAAAGGCAGCTGAAATACCTGTTTTCCAAGATGCAAAATGTATATTCTTTCTCTCTTGTTGATGTTTTTAATCTTCCAGGATAATTGGATATCACAGTCGCTGATTAAATCAATTGAACTCTGCACAGGTCTTTTCTGAGATTTGTCTTATTTGCTCAGACCAAAGAGCAGAAACATCTGAAGTGAGCAGAATAAGAAATGAATTATTGTACCTCACTTATACTAGATTTTTATAGGCTGTAGAAATAGTCTCTATGGGGAGAAGGAATGGGGAATTGGCTATTAATTTACCACTCAAAAAAACTGCCTAAAAATACTAGTGGAGATGATAGAAACTTTTATTTCAGCTACATGACTTGGTTTGATGTTGTATTAAATTTCATTTAAATATATGAAGTATACAGTATATRTACACTTAATTCTACCAGTGCAAGTAAATTGTGCTCGATAGCTGAAGATTTACATGCGTGGCTTCTGCAAACACAACTGGTGGTTGCTTGGAAACTTGGATTTTGCAAGCAAGAGCTTGCCCTGTGGTATGGTTGCATGTATGGTAATGTCCTGCCATAGCCACCAAACCCCTCTTGGCTGTCAGAAGTGAGGAAATGACTGAGTGCCACTGTTCTCAATGACCTTCCGAGCTAGGGCGTGTTATCACGCTTATCATAGTAGTGCACCTTGAGAATAGTGGCTTTGAGAGGTGAAATGTTCTGTGGCCTTAATGAATCAAGTTTTCAGGCTATGTGAAGAGAGGTGGAGGGACAAAAGAAGCTTAAATTCTGTCCTCATAGTGGCCTGCTGAAATCCTGAGACTCTGTCCCAGTGTTGGAAATGACTGTAAAGAATAAATGAAGTCTTCAGATATTTTTAAAAATTATTTTAGATTTAAGTGCATGAGGGAAGAGCTTCTCACCCTCTTTAAGTAGTTTAAAATAAAACATCTTAAAATGTGCCTGAAGAAACTTAAGTTATGAGCTTTCTGGTGATTTCTCTTGTTCTCAGTATGGCAGATAATGACTTCTGGCAACATGCACTGCATGTTGACTCCCCACGTTCTTTGAAGTGTTGGCCGTTACCAGAAGGAACAATTCAGAAACYGATGGACTATTGGTCTGTTCTGGTATGGCAGCTCTCCTTTGTTGCCATGCAAGATAATCAGCTTCTATCTTATCTTTGCATGCGTGTACCTGGTTCAATTTACTTTGCCTTTGTATACGTTTGGTTTAATCAGCAATGATTGTCATTGAGTTTGTTTGAATCCCAAGATGTTTACATAAGCTTGGACTGGCTGGTGGTTGAGATTTGGGAGACTGGTCTCTGGAAACAGGCAAACTCTCAGAAGCGTGGCTGCATGTGTACGCATGCAAAGATAAGAAGCAAGGGTAGATAGAATATTCCAGTTGTGTGTGTATCAGGACTTACAGTAATCAATTATTAAAGGCAATGCAGTGTTTTCATAGTGCTGTTTACATACAATGCTGTGAAGAAGAAGCATAACTCCAACTTAAAATCCCATTTTTGTCATGTTTCCAAACGTACTGCAAACATACTTCCAAACCTACTGGTTCATACTCGGTGTGTAAACTGTTGAGGAGGGAAAAAGATCCATAAAATAACTAGTGTGTGCATGTGCTCACACATGACTGAGTTTTCTTTCAGACCGAGTAAACTGAGTGAAAAAAGGGGCAAAACATACAAAGTACTATGTTTTGGACATGAACATTGGGATGTTTAGAGGTTTTTGTGGCTTGGAGTCAGACTTTCAGATTATTACTTTTATTTTAAAAAGGAGATTTAAATCCTCCAAAATAAGCATGGCTTTTCTAAGTGGAAGGAAAGAAAAATAATTTTATCACAGTCATATTCTTTCTGCTGCAGTCAATTGCAGGAAGACCCAGGTTTAGCTTTTTTTTGTCTCGTCAAGACAGGTAGTTTAGTTGAGGTAAAATTGGCTCCCTCATTTTGGCGTGTTTGAGAGAGAGGTTATGCTTCTTGTCATGCAGAGGCTGATGTGAACAAATGTTTGTTTTATTTCTATATGACTTTTGTCTATGAGTTCCTGTTGCTTGCAACCAGCATTTAGTATTTATTTGTAGTACTGGAGCCCGGTACTCCCATCCCTTCATGCTAGATACAATTTTAATAATAGGAATCTGCCACTTTGTCACTTCACGTTTTCAAGAGCATGGTGTGTTACAGCTGTGCAGTGGCTTATGTAGATCTTTGAGGTTGCACACATGCTTAAGGACTACAATTGGGAAAAATGAAGTGGAAACAAGGTGRTATTTGTAGCTTTTTTTTCTTCTTTTCCCCCCTCAGCCCTGTTCCACAGTCTAGCGTTTTGATTTGCAGCAGAGTGGACATCTTTGCAACCTAGCACTGTGTATCTATCAATATGCCTGATAACACTTTTATCTGAGACAAAAAGGGATTGGAAAGCCAACTTTACGTATTCCCAGAGAGGAGGGAAGACCTTTTGCCTGTCCCATTATCATAGCTGGTCGTACACGTAAGACAGTGTGCTAATGTTTAGGAGTTGCTGTTGCAGGGCCAGCCCTGTTTGCTGATCAGCCAGATATTGAAGTTTTGAGTCTTGGCAGATTTTGGATACAGGTGAGGTGGAGAAGTGACTTAAAGGTTTTGCTGCTCCCTCCTTCCCTGCTGCATACCACCGTGCAGCCCCTTAGCTACAATATTGCATGAAGGTGCTTCTTCAGGACTTTTGTGATTGAGATAGTATTTGGGTTGGCCAGTATAAAGCTTTCCGCTCTTCCCTTGTGCCATGTTTCCCAATCTGTAACTTGACGGAAGTTTCCTTTTTGCTGAGGACTGTCTGGCTGTCCTGTGGCTGAGACCAATCCAAGTCTGTGCCAAGAAGACCTCAAAAGTGACAGTTACAGGTCAGGAGGGGTCCCCGCTTTTCTCTCCCAGTGGGATGGTAGAAGTTCTCAGGATAAGAAACACAGATACTAATAACTGCATAACTGACTAAAAATGGAAGGGAAAGAAAAAAAAAATCTCCAAGTTTACTTAGTAATTGATTCTCATCAGAAAGAAAAGCAGTATTGGAAACCAGATCCTGTCAATGTTAACCACTCGTAGTTAATGCCTGGAAGTCACTTTGACTAAACTACCATCTTTGCATCATTTGTTGCATTAAATGATTGCTGCGTGAAAATGATTGTCGAAACGTATTTTGATTGTTGAAGGGGAAGGAAGGTGAAAAGCTGGGTATCTTCTAATTAAAATGCCTTTTGAAGGCACACAGTATCTCTAGCAATAATTACGAAAATTCAGTTTCTGTTCTGAAATGGATAGTGTGATATGGTCGGCTACTTGAAAAAAAAGTTGTTGAGTGTCATCTTGACCTGTGGTCTGCAGGCAGACACAGAAGCTGCGTGAGGGGAGGGAGTTCTGTGGGCAAAAAAAGACTGTAATTGTACTGATGTTTAGGTTTTCGAGTAACTGATGGAAGCAGAAGGCTGTAAACTTCTGAACACTAATGSTCAGTGGAGACAGGTTGCGTGCAGTGGAGAAGCAACTCTGTAGAATGCACACATAAGTTATAAATGTATTAAATTTGGGCAGGCGTTCCTGGGGGTAGGTCTTCTCTCTTTTCCTATCATCCTTCCAGTATAACATTTCAAGTCCTTCTCTGGTGTTTGCTTTCCTCCAGGAAAAGAATTATTCTACCTTTAAAAGTTGCACATGAATGATCTTAAGAAAACCAGTAAGTGCAGTATTCAGATTTCTGTATATCTGTCAAATGGTTGGTTGGGTAATTCTGGCACACTCCTTGCCTCTTCAAGGGCCGGGGAAAAAATGTGCAAGGCTGTGTAGATAGGCCTCTTTCAAATCTTTCATTGCAGCTGAATCAAGGCTAGAGTTGAGATTCATTTGCAGTGAACTAATTAGGCTGAGCTCCAAATGCCTGAGCGCTGGATGTATTACAAACAACGGTGCCAACATATGCTGTAGGGAACTATGCACAGGCACAGTGCTTTGCTGACTTTAAACTTGGCAGTACCTCATTAATTTTGTGTGTTAATAGATTGTTTAATGTGCATTAGTGGCTGAACACAAAAGCTGTGAACACTTGCTCATTCAGTTCCAGATGGAAAATAGTGTCTTGTTGGGGGCAAGGTGTTTTCTGCCTGCCACCAAGAGGTCCAACACAAGTTTCAAATGCATTGGAAAGTTGCCAGTTGCAAATAAGCTTGATGGGTAGGCTGAGTTACAGAAGAAGAATGTGTAGATTAGTGAGTTTTCAGGTAAGGTACTAGCTCTCCTCATACAGTCATGCTTCGTCTGGCATAATGGCCTGTGAGAACCATTATAATACCAGTAATGATAATGGGAGAGCACATGTAGTTGCAAGCTTGTACTACAGTAGTAGCTACTGTATTTTACCTCCTACCAGAAAGATATATATATATGTATATACATATTTTTTTAATAACAGAAGGAGTGTTAAATGGTTTTAGTAGTCAAACTTAATATTAATTTTACTGTATGTTTTTAGACAGTGATTTTTTGTTTTGTTTTTTTAAATGGGAAATTCTAAAGTTGCTCTAAATCAAGTAGTTTGGTCACCAGTTTGTGCACACCTGGAGGACTAGAGAGCTGCTTGGTGTGAACTTTTTGCTTGTCTGGCACGACCAATTTTTGAGGATACATGGCTTTTCATCTTCTTCTTTTCCCCAATTCATGGTACAGAATAGTAAAGTAACAGCTGTTTTCCACGTTCAAGGAGCTGTAAGAAATTGCACAGAGTGCAAAGCTAGGGCCTGGGTAAGTGTGTAGGTATAGTGTAAGTACTTGGTTTTTAAAAACAAAACAAAACCCCAAAAAACCCAACAAAACAAAGAACCCCAAAACAACAACAACAAACCCCCCCCATAAAAAACAAAAGTACTGTCCCACAGTTCTTAAATGGCAGTTTCCTCCCTTAACACCCACACTTTACAACAGAAAACTTAGAACCTGGAAATATTACAATAAAAAATAGGCAGGCACAGGGGAAGCCAATGATTTCTTAAAGCTTAGGACAATGACTATGACAAAAGCAAGTTTTTACTCTGAACTGCTTTAGTGTCAGAACTGCCAGTGGTGTAAATTAATGAACACACATTTTTTTCAAAATTGGCTGAATCCTTTCTGAGTTTAAGAAAAGAATGTGTCTGTGTGTGGGACTTTATGCAAGGAATAAATCAAGCACTAAAACTGCAGCCTTGGAATTTTATCCTTTTGAAAGCTATAAACTACCAAAAATAGGAAATTATACTGAAATCGTTAGGTGGCCTTTAGATATTCCTAGCAATGTGCCTAGAGTAGGTCTTTTTAGTTTTTCTCATATGTTCTTCACAATCGATGTGATGTTTTAATGTTTTATGAAAAATGTTAACCAAAGCCAAAATAAACCTAGGACAGGGTTTCTGCATCCTTTTAAGTTTCTTCTGCAAATACTGATCCTGATCTTTGAATTTCCTATTAAAGTTTTCAATAGGAATATAAATCTCACACGTCTTGCTAATGCCAGTGGACTTATGATATGTCATTTGACAATACAACTTTGTCATATTTGTAATAGAAAACTGAAAGATTTTACTCCTAACTGTAAACTCCCTTTTCTTTTGTGTGCCTTTTTCTGCTGGGGTTATTTAAAAAGTAAATGCTTTGTTATATAACTTGACTGGCGCTTACTTCAAATGAGAAATATACCATTCCTAGTGAATTAATATCTTGAAGTAGTAGAAAATCTTTATCTTTGTTTATCCTAACAAATTGTGCTCTTACTTATCATCTATTAGCTTTACTCTAACACACCCTGAAAACAATAGAGCATACATTTTCTTTTGCAATAATAGGAAAGTATAATACATTTGTTGAAGTAATATCTGTTTTGATTCTGCAAGAAATGATCATCCTGTGTTTAACTTCACTATGCGAACAGATACTTGCTTTCCAGTGGGAGCAACTAGTAAAGATAAAAGGTAAGGACCAATTAGTAAAGACAGAAACTTGTATACACATCTCCAAAATTAGGGCAATTAAAATTACTTGCCAGACATTGTTCACAGGATGTGTAAAACTCAGTTAAAATTAATTTATTTAAAATAAGGTATTTTTTTCTGAAAGACTAAGCATCTTACGGTGCTAATTCTGTATGAACTTCTACTTTGTCCATACAGCTGTTGTGTCTTGMCTGTAGTAAATATGTTAAATTACGTAACATATATCCAGGTTTTTCATCATCTCACCAGTAGTTTTGTTGTAGATTTCTAAAAATAAATGGTCCTCCCTCTGTCCTTCCCTGCTTGCATGTGTTCTAGACTGGGCAAGAACACAGACTTGTCCGCTCTGTTTAGACCAGAGAGTGGTCACACTTGCAATAAGCTGCTTACTGTCAGGCAGCAGTCTTGAACTGGCACAAGAAGATTGCACTAGCTTGGGTATGTATAACTCCAGTGCTCAGAAGTCACTAGTCTCCTCTGCAAATGTACTCCCTGAAGTCTTGGGGATACATTTAACTTTTTTCAATTTTTAACAATATTTTTTATTGCAATGTTAATCCTACATAATTTTATATGGGTTGGATAGGGAAGAAAATTGGGTCACAGTTCGAGAACAGAATGTAAATCATTCCCTGGATTCTCTCCAAAGACACTAGGTTTAATAGCAGAGGCATGGTATTGGTGGCAAAGATTACAGAACCCTTGCTCATCCCTAGTACAACAAAGGCTGCAGTCTTGTGAAAGTATCTTCCTTCTGCGAAGTAAGGAATTACCTTCAAAGAATATGTTTGTTCCTGCAGCAGCTATCCCCTTCCTAGTGAAACTGCATCGTCTGAAAATGGGCTGGAATTGGCTAGACTTTTCTTTTTCACAGTAACCCTTGAGGGCATCACAGCCCAACTAAGAGCTGAAGTAAAGGTGCTTCATCTCCAGTAAGGATGTTGACAAGTAGAGCAAAGGAGAATGGATGCAGGAAATAGTTGCTGCTGCTAATCTCATTTTTACACTCCTCAAATGCCTCTGCCCAATTATCTGTGCAGGGCAATGGAGACAGGGGACAGAGACAAGAGGAAAGATCTTCCATCCCGTGGCTTCAAAAAAAGAGAATGCCCTGTGCTGATCGTGTTAAGAGTCGGTAGTGTTTGTATTCTGTAGATCAAAGGCTTTATCTGTCCTTTACAAGCTTAGGCAAATAGTTCTTAATTTTTTTTTTTTCATAATATTCTTCCTAAGTAGATCTAGTTGACATTATTTGATTTGTTTGTTTTCCACTCCTGTCTTAGAAGACCAAACCTTACAATGAGTAAATAAATAAATGTGTATTGCTTTAGTGTGAGTAAACTTCATGTGATTGTATGCTGTTATCTTAACCGTGACCCAGAAAGTATTGATAACGGATTATCTCAGCACTTCACACAAAATAAACCTGCTCACTTGATGTTTTCTGTGTCAAGAAGTCATCCAGCATCCTAGCGCTACAGAGTCTGAGCTCCCTGTTTCAACAGTATGTGAAGTATGACAGGCACAGACATCTAAGTCTTACATGGTCATGTTAGTTGTATGCCTTTGTAGTTCTGTTCATTCAAGACAGCTCTTCATAGCTTTTATTTACTGTTATGACATGATCTTATTTGAACAGCTGTATATTTGAACCATAAAAATGAGAAAAATGCTCTAGAATGAGGGAGAAAACAAGGCTTTCAGATTCTGCAGATTTTGCAGCAAATGCAAGGCTGTAGCTGTACTGTGTTAATGCTAGCCCTTCTTAGGCATGTGAATTGCTTGTTGCACTCTGTCAAAGACTGAGGTTATCTCTTGATGACTGCTGTGGCAGGTTTTTTTTTGTGTGGCTTGAATATAAAACACTATACATTCATCAAGTCTCACTGTAAAATGAGACTGAGAAATTGAGCAGACTGCAAAAATGTGATGTACTATGAGAAGAGCATAATCTCTAGAAATTTTCAGTGGATAGTATCTGTAAGAGTAAAGGGACGCTAGCTTATATCTCTTATATAAAATAGTGTAGATAACATTCAAGCAGGTTTTGATACTAGCCGTTAGCCTCTGCTGAGCTGGTCTCCTTTTTCTGTGGAAAGTTTTATATCAACTGCCTTTCTCTTCAAACAAACAGTGTTCATTTCAGGAAACCTACATGTGGTCTGTGTTTGTCATTATTGAAATAATGTATGCAAAGTGCCGTGTGATTCTTCTCTTGAGGGATTCTGCTGGAAGCTACCTAGCAAGTAATCAAACTATTTCTAAGCACTTGGAGGAAATCAGTCTGTTAGTTTATACAATATATGTTAGCAGTCAACATGGATTGGTCAAAACCCAATAATCTGTCAATTTAATTTCAGACTGTGATGGAGTAAAAGGGTTTGTGGCTAGAGGAAAACCAGATGTTGCCATATATATCTTTTATCAGATTCTTGATACTTCCCTTGTTTGCTTATGAACATGGTTTGTTGATGAAATTGGTACTGTGTGGATAGGAARTGGAAATTGTGAGTACTGTATTTCAGCAAAGGTATAGACCAACTGAAAACAAACCTGTCTGGAGGAGAATAATAGCCACCCAAGGACTAGAAAACATGATATTGTGATCTGAGGAAAGATAGCTTAGCATAAAGAACAACAGTGGGAGAATGGAAGGTGGGTGACTTGAAGTCTTCAAAAAAAGACTGCCCTAGGTAGGAGGAAAAAGATCTGTTCTTCGTGTTCAGATGAATTAGATAAGAAGCCATGGTCTTTAAAGAATACTCTGAATTTCTCCTGTTGCATGGGAGGGATAGTGGAGCAATGAACTGTATTGCCTGGAAAGGCTGTAGAATCTCCTCCCTGGAAGGCTTTAAGCGCAGACGAATGTTTATCAGGGTTCATCTAGGTGTAATTGATCCTGCTGTAGGACAGGTGTCCAGGATTCTGCATTCACACTGTGAAAGGAATATGTGCAGATCCTGGGAGCTGGGCAATTTCTTAACCTCRCGGCACTTGAGTTCTCCTGCATTTGGCATGAGTGTGTGTAAGGYGGAGGGTTAGTACTCTTTCTGTCCCTAGCCTTTCTGTTTCTTCCCCTGAAGTACCTTTGCTCCTTTCATGTTAGTTCAATCCAAAACCCGCTATGAGTTTTTTGAGAACAGGTTTGTTAAATGTGCCGCCTTCTCCGCTGTTGATGGCATCTCTGCAGGTAATCTTCTGGCCTTTGCATTACCTGTGATGGCCAGATTCCTTTGACTCTGGGGGCTTTAGCTGCATGGATACACGAAGGATATGTGCTGTTTAGGTGCTTCCTCTATTGATCTTTCCAATGTGCTTAAAGCAAGATGGAGTCAAATTTTAAGACTTTTCAATGCATTGCTGCTGTGATAACAAGAACCGCTCTTTTGCCATCCAGGTAGTTCTGTCTTGCTGTTGAAACTGGCAAAGATCTTTGGGATGAAATATCACGTATTGTTGATTGTTGGTTGAATCCACCATACCTGAATTTACAGGCTGATTTAACAGTGAGTGGCTGATGGAGATCTAGCAGGTTGTGGTGGGTGGCTCTTCTTACATACCTAAGAAAAGTGACAGTTGTATCAGGGTTTCAAAGGAAATGTCTCCTTTCTGTTTACTCTCTTGGCATCATAATCCTTAGCAGTGACAGCCTTGTTGCTGAAGCAAAGACCTTGCATGCTTTGGCTATCTCGTGAGAAGTGGATCTATACCTTGGTCTCACTATTGGGAAGTTTAGAGGGCATCTTGATTGTTAGAGCTCTCCTCCATCTGGTAGCATGCATGAAGTTGGGTCTACATTGTTCATTACTGTTTTCTACTTTGGTTTTTTTCCATCTCAAAGTAGTTTCCCAGCTTTTTGAGAATGGCCTAGTTTATTATCCTTGATAGCAAATATCAGATGCCTGGATCTTGGGCAAAGTTACCAGAAATAATTTGCTTCGTTTCTGTCATTCTCCAGAGTGCTTCTCTCTCTCTCCCCACCCCGCCCCCCCCGGGTGTGGTTTGGTGTTTTTTGGTTTTTTTTTGTTTGTTTGTTTGTGTTGTGTTTACTCCCACCCCTTTTCTCATACCCCTCTTTGTAAGAGATAGACTCACAACTGAGCATGCTGTTGAATAGATTCTCCTGTATCTCAGGGTTGACAGGTTTTGTTGCAAGAACTTTCTAGTTTCGGCATGAAAGGAGGTGTCGGCCCATCTAGGACTTAACAGAGCTGAATGATCTCATCCATAAGTGATGGGTGATAGCTGTGCCCTTGAAAATTCATAAGAAGGGCATTCTGTGTCTCTCGGCCTTTGAGTCTTATTTTACCAGCAGATTATTTTGTGAGCAGTACTTGTTTCCTCATGGCATGTGACTATTTTTATGAGGCTCTTTTAGGCTTTCTGTTAGTCCATGAGCCATGTCTAAGGTATTAACAGTAGCGATTGTGTCCCTGAAATTCAGCTGGTTAATGGGATCATCAAGACAGGTTACCCAGCATCAAGAGTTGTGTTGTACTAGGTGAACAGGTGACAAAATCGCCCTGTCTCTTGCTCAGTCACTAAGGTTAATTGACATGACCTTTGACTTGCTAGTGGCTGGTCCTTCTCCAGCTGAGATGTACCTATGTGCAGGAATTGCTTTAACCAGGTACTGCCTGGCTGTCACAGGCATATGGTGGCATGCACTTGTATGATGCTCCATGGCAGATAAACTCAGGCCTTCTCAGTAATCCTCAAGGTCATTTGTGTGAAGCTGAAAGAGATCGAAGAACATAGTAATCTCTCTGCAGAGTCTGAGTTAATGCAGTATGTTAAGATCTTTCATGAGACTGCAGAAATGAAGTATCCTTCTGTTGTCAAAATTCACCAGAACTCAACATACCTGGTTATCTTAATGTCTCCTTTTTTGTGACCTGTCAAATGGTGACCTGGAGCAGTGTCCTTACCTTTACCAAGTTCTGTGCTGTTGCACGTATGTTTAGAGCTTGTGTGGTACTTCACCGAGCGGTTCTGTGGTTATTGTTGGTCTGAAGGACTCTGAGTTTTTCCTACGGGTAGGACTCAGTATGTGGAAGTTGCTAGTTGAAAGTGTTTATCGAGAACCATTTCTAACAATGGGTAATAACGTTATCTACTGTCAGCTGAAGACTTCTGAGATGCTGAAATTCTACTGTGTCCACTCTCTTTCCCACTTTCCCACAAGAATTTGTTTGCACTGAATTCTGTATTTGATAGGGAGTTGAAAGGAAAGATAAACCTTTCATCATATGTACTTGTATCCTGAGTAGAGGGAACACCACATGGGCTCACTTGCCAAATATGACAAAGCTGCAGTGTTACTCAGCTTATGGTGGGGTGCCTGTATATCTACAGTGGATGGATTGTAGATGTAATTTATGTATTTCTAAGAGCTCCGATTACTGCTTAGTAACCTCTTTTCCTTTCTGTGTAAATTTTGGGGAAAAAAAATCCACATATGCATGTTCTAAGTATTTTTTTAAGTAATTTTTTGTTCTGATTTAAAAAAAAATATATAAAAAGTAAGAATATTAATTGGATTTTAACTTTGTAATTCTTCCTCCCCACACTGAAACTTTATAGATGTTTTTATCTAGTGCTTGCCTATGTTGAATTGATAATTTTATCAATGAAAACTTAAGGAGGCAAAGGCAAAAATGTCATCCAGATACTTAATAAAAGTAAAAGAAATCTGTTGCCACAGCTGAATCAAGAAATAATAACGGATTTTTGTTCTGGTTCTTTGTCAGATAAATCTCTGATGTGCACTAAGCTACATGATGTTCCAGATTGTGTGTTTATATGTGTACCTAGGTGTGCACATATATGTACATAACTCTGAGTGTTACCAAGCACTTTGCAAAAATCATTATAATGGAGATTGAGGCCATCATTCTATCTTTTTCTACAAATGGAAACTCATGGCATAAGATTAAACTCAAGTTTTACCCTGTTTGGTAGTAGTTCAACTGATCTTAAATATTTAAACAATTATTTAGTCGTGCCTCCTGTTTGTTTTTATCAAGTATCTCCTCTGTTAAAAGGGATATTTTTATGAGCTCCTCATGTTTCAATTGCCATCTGTTTAGAGGAAAAAAAAGAATCAATACAGATTCATTTAAAATTGTTTACTTAATGATCCAAAACTCAGTAATAGGGAGCTTGATCCAAGCCATCAACTGCCACGAGCTGTGAGGTGTACTGGTTGCACCTGGCTTCAGGACAAATGCAGTTTCGGAAGGAACAAAGACAAGCAGTCTTGCAATGTTAAGAAAATAACACCCATGTGTATCTTTGGTTTCCTCTGCCTGCTATAACAAATGCAATCTGATGATGCTTCTGTCTGGTTGTTGAAGTGAAGCGCTCTGTGTGTTCATTGGAATTGCAGTCTGTCTGTCTGTCTCTCTCTTTTGAACACCACATCTGTTTGTTAAGCGGTCTTCATTGTCGTTGTCCTCTTTATATGGTGCCTCTTTTTGCCTGCTCCCCATGCTCCCACGCCTCCCAAATGCTCAAGCCATGTTGTGTATAGAAGAGACTTTGTAGCTGAATTTTAGCCACCAGTGGCTGTGGAATGCCACAGCCATGGGAAAATTATGCGAGTTTAGGACAGGAACTGAAGGCAGAAATTAAATCAATTGGAGTAAAGTGCTCCATAGTCGGCAAATGATTAACCCGAATAAAATTTGGCTGCACCACTGAGATTAGCACCTACCTTGTAAAATAAAACTAGTGTTATACAGCATGTCTTTTAAAAGGTACTTAGTAATTGAGCTCTGCTTTGAATAAGTGGTTTTCCTATATAGTTAGGAGAGGCTATGGTGGTGAAAGTAGTTTCTTCACTTTTCTCTGTTCTTCCATTTATCTTATGATAAATGTAGGGAAGAATGAAGTGTTTTTTACAGGATACTTGTAGGGAAAGTGTTGCTATTGCAATGCAAGGAAGATAGCAATGGGAAAGCCAGACAATGTACGCTTTCATTCCCAAAGTGTAAACGTGACTTCTTTATATTAATGAGCTGAAATAAGTTTGAATACATGGAATGAAATGGAGAAAAATAGCCTAGACACTAAGGAATAAGGACTGCCTGTAAATTCCTTGCTACCCCTCCGAGTCAGCTTTACTGGCCACTTTGTATCACTTTGTTTACAGAAGAGGAGAGGAAGAGACTAGCTCTATCAAGACTCCATGGACCTGAATGAAACAATAAAATTTACTGGCTGCAGCTTTCTCTCCACTTCATATCGCTAAGAAATTTGATGCTAGTCCAGATGGTTTTAAAAGATGTGTCTCCACTGCTCTCCTAGACCTAAATGTGGATTATAATTGAGCTGTGACTGCTAGATCAGGCTGGATAAAGCTGTGTTAAGCATGAAGGTAGAGGGAACATACACGCAAACCCTGCACTTATGCCAACTGGCAGGGCGTGAGTTGGTTCTGGCCCAAAAGCTAGATAGCCGCAGCAGTGTAGGGTTGCGCCTGTGCTAGCAAAGCCTCTGAGATGCGGGGCTTATTAGGATAGGTAGGCACCAACAATTCTAGCTGGTGTTAGGACCAAAGTTGGCACTGAGCCTGACAGAGGTAGTGACTACACCAAAGTGGGTAGACATTGATGCTATGTACTATAGCATAATCTTCTAGGGCAGGGATCTTCACGCCTTGTATGTCTTTACAGCGTCTAGTACTATGGGAATATTCATGGCTCTAAAGTAAAGTGACAATACAAATAGGTAGCCAGTCTGTACTTCTGAGTTTACCCTGCACTGATCGTGCACTAGTACCTTAGAGCACTTTGCTGTCAGTACCCCAGGATAGGTGTTAATGCAGTGGCAGCAGGGACTGACCAACAACTGGATCATAGATAAGGTTTGATCCTTCTTCCTCCCTGCCCCAAAAGTTAAAGTGAAGTTGTAGGCTGTTTGTTCTAGCTGTAGTGAATAACACAATCTGACTGCTCTCTCCCCTGGCATCCAAGTCTAAAGCTGTTATCAGCACTGCTGTGGCTCTGTGAAATCACACTACTGTTTGATTTAGGGGGAAATTGGCACCTCTCTGACAAGTGCTGGAATGTCCCAGTCTGTCCTTGGGGTGCTGTTGGCATCTTTCACAGCAATAAACCCCCAGTCAACAGTCTTGATCATGGGCAAACACCAGCCAAGTGCACAAAAGCGCTTATCACCTGTTAGGGCGTGCATTCATAAAAAGCAAAGTCATAAAAACCTTCAGTGGCTGGCAATTCCAGAGCTTACTGTTAGACTTGAAAAGAAGTCCTGAAGAACACAGGCTTCTTATCAATTTTAATTGCTGGGCAGCAGAGAGTTACCGTTTGTTCATCGACATCTAGTATTAGCAACTCTGTTTTACGCTGTGTGTTGGATGTTTCTGGCAAGCAATATTCTGCTGAATGTAAAATTAAATTCGATGGAAATACTTTGTTTTCAGGAAGAACTGAGGTTGAACAATTCAACAGGTAAAGAAATGCAAAATGGAGTCTTAAGAAAAGATTGACTGGAGGTGCATAGTGCAGTGTTAAGATGTTGAATTTTAGACAGTTGTTTTTTTGAACTTCTTTCCTAGCTAAATATAACTAGGAAAAGAACAGATGCTGCTATATTGTAATTAYTTTGCGTTGCTGCTGAAACTAAGTTCTGTACTACCTAATCTTTTTAGATTGCATTTTTAAATGCATTAATGGTTATGCATTTATGTAAAAATAGAAACTTCAAAGTTCATGTTCACTGAATGGTCCTATATTCATGCCACACACTTAAAACCAAAATTCATGCCACCTTTAGTGAACTGGGCCAGAGATAAAGTCACTTTGAACAGTTGCATCAACATTCGTAGATGGTTTTGCCCGTGAGAGATGTCTTTACATTTTTTGAAGTCAGTTTGCTGGATTTGAGCAGGCATCAAATTCCACATGGGTCTACAACTGGATCAGTAGAAACTGGTAGATGTGCAGGTTTTTGAAATGCCAAGCAAGCATTTTAAATGCAATTGAAAGTGCATCTGAGCTACTTTTAAACAAAATAGTAATTAGAAAACCCCTTCGATTTTAGTTTGAAAATTACTCTGGAACCGCAACTTTCAAACAAGAAGCTGAAATGAAAAAATGTGTACTTCATGGCATCTGCCAAGGAGCACATTGACAGCAGTTAGTTAATCAGGAGTAGCTGCAATGGAAGCCACTTCTCTGATCTCAGCTCTACCCCTTAAATAGCAGCTGTGTCCCAGAGTAATCAGTATGGTATGTAGGTGGGATTTTCACACATGGCTAGGGAAGATATGTTGGAATGTCCCTCACTGACTTGAAATGAGAGCTGCTTTCACTCATTTTCTGTAGCAGCTTTGAAAGTCTTTAAATGAGACTTGACCAGAAATAACCAATTCTACGAGTGTGACTGTTTGCATTTAATGCTTCATCCTTTTTGTTGAGATGGTCAAGGAAGCTGGTTGTTTTGATGGGCAATTTGTTTGCAACTGTCTATTGCCAAAAGACRTGTAGACGAATTGGGGAAGGGGAAGAAAATAATGTGTAGAACAGTCCTGCTGGCACCTAAAAGAGGTGATAACAAGGGCATCTTTATTTTGGTACCGCACATGTACATGTAGAGAATAGATGCCGTTACCTCTCCTACAAATGCGTATGCCTGTTAACGTGCTGTTTTGATGTCTGGTATTTGAAGTAGCTTACAAACATCACTTCTCTATTTCCTTTCTTCCTATGTRTATCTGGCTTCATTTGAAATTCTTCTTTTTCCTTCAGCATTTTTGTTTCTCCTTTTTTTGTGTGAGTGTATATGTCTCAGCTTCTTTGGACTCTTGGGAGAGCAGTTGTGTATTAGATTAGAAAAAGCAGCAATGAGAAGCTAGAGCAGTTGTTTACTTACTATGTTAAACTCTGTTCACGCTTAAAGTGGAAGGAAACTGCTTTTCCTTGTGACTGCCAGTTGCCAGGATTTTAGTGTTGTTTGTTTGGGTGGGGTTGTTTTTGTTTTGTTTTTGGGTGTTTGTTTGGTTGGTTTTGGTTTTTTTGTTTGTTTGTTTTGTTTTTTTTTCTCCTGCATGAGGAATTTCATAGTTGAAACTGCCTTGGCTTATGAAAAGCTAGTTGGCTTATGGAGAGGAACACTCCTACTGGAATAATACATAGCCAAGCTATTGCTGGCTGGCTACCTTGTGTGATTAAACAGAAGCAGGAGGTGGAATCAGTCAGTTTTCAAGTGGTCACCAGTTCAAGTCTGTTAGTTCAGAGTACYGTGGCAGCATTACTACGCTGCTGCCTTTGCTTAAATGGGTAGGAGGTGTGTATTTTTTCCACTTCTCATCTTGATTTTTCTTTTACTGTTTCCTTGTATTTGTTAGGTTTTATTTTTCTGACATGAAATAGCAAATGTTAACCTTTCGAGCAAAATCTTTCTAAGCATTCACAATTCTAGCCAGGGAATGGATTTGCGTTTTTGTTTGGAGCAAGCAGTTCCTGTTACTCATGAAACAGGAGTGGCTTTTTAATAAAGACGCCGGATCTCTGCTATGTAATTACCATAAAATAACCAGTACAGCAATTCTGTAGTGTCAACAGCTTGACAACCAAATACTTTCTGAACTGCTTGTAAGCTCTGGCGTTGAAATAAACTCTGAAGAGCAAACTTTAATGCTTAATACATGCACTGTTTCTAGATTGGAAAATCTCTCCCTAACCCAATATGTAATACAAATGCATCTACATACCCAGTCTTGTTAGCTAGGAGACTTGCTGGGAGTTGAAGGAATATGAGCTCTGCAGAAGGTATGGTACACGTAGCTATGAATATCTGAGTGTATATTATGAAGATTAATTGGCTGAATGTAGGCACCTTTTGAAAGGCACCAAGTCTTTACCTTCTCAGGCCTGTGCTGATATTAGATGTTCTGTAATCTGTTTTGAGCGCAGCTGATCTTTTAAACAACTTTACTGTCAGGTTGCCATCTTTTTTGTTTTTTTCTTTTTTTGTGTGTGTGTGCACACACTGTTTACCACCAAACCACACTGCTTCATGGTAGAGGTTGCTAGGTGCTAGGGCAATGCAAACAATAAATAATAGGGATCATGCTGGAGTCTCCTGATGAAGTGTAGGATGGGACAGCCTCCACAACAGTTGCTCCTTTTTTTTTCTAGCCTCAAGCACAGTTATCTTCTCTAAGGCTGGGTACACATCCTGTTCAAAACAGAGTGCAGTGCACGGAATGAAGGGTGCCATAAGCAACCAGAAGACGTTAGTGGCAGATGTTTATGAAAGGGACCTTGCCTGGAGCCAGCCCAGTGAGCTGAAGCCTGCACCCTGTGGAATGTGGAGCCCTGCAGCCCAGCCAGCAGGATGGGGGTTCCAGGCTACTAACTCAGTTTCTGAGTTCTGCCAGGGAGTTATGCATGACAATCTGGTTTGCTTTCAGTGATTTTTTTTTTTTTTTTTT